>JAFBJQ010005298.1:83140-167498 GCA_016785345.1 Trinectes maculatus
AATAAAAACAAAAAGAAAAAGCGTAATGAAGAAATTCGTCCATTAGGAGGCAGCGTTGCATTGAAAATGAGCTTAGGGGCTGTTAATTAAACGCGATAGAGTAAATTCCCTATGTTAAAGGAACTGGTTTTATCATCTCCTACGTTCAGATCCACGTGAAACCGGATTCATTGTAATAAGAACAAACTCAGTGAATCACTCAAATCAATCAGTTGACAGCTGACATCATGATGAACATGGACATGTCATGAGGAACATGAGGAACATGAGGAACATGAGGAACATGAGGAACATGAGGAACATGAGGAACATGTCATGATGTCATGATGCCTCTCAGACCAGCTCTGTGTAAACAGCTTCACTGCAGCTTCCCTCCCTCTCTGGCAGAATCCCACTCCCAGGCTTTCCATCATTAAGACTGGACTTGGAAGTCTGACACAGCAGCTGTTCGCCGTAACGATCCGTCTCAGCCACAGACTCAAAGGGATTTTTCTTCCCAGATTCCCATTTGGACGTCAGACAGAGGCCTCACGCTGCTGGATGGAGAATGAGACCGAGGTCGTGATCCGCTTCCTTCATTTCCTTCCCTCTGCTCTCGTCTCCTCTTTCCCTCATTTCAATCAACAGTCAGGAAACAATCCCACCTGTGCTCCATGTTAATTAGGTCTCATAAGGAGCAGCTTTGTTGACTTGGCATGTTGCTCAGAGTCTTGTCAGATAGAGTCTTGTCACATACAGTCTTGTCATGATGTCACATACACAGAGTTCATATATGTTGTTTTTAACAGGTTGTGTCTCGAGCTGCTCGAACATCTCGTCTCCTCCTCCTCCTCTGATGATGATGATGATGATGATGATGACTGAAGATGCTGGAACAGATGAAGACGCTTCAGTCTCTGTGAGTAACACACTGCATTTCTGACAGCCGTGATCTCTGTAATGCTTACAAATTACCACTAGATGGCGTCCCAACAATGCGTGTGACTCTTGATGGATGTTAGTCAAACCCTGTTTAGGTTTTTCTCCCAAGTGAAGAAATGCTGCTTCCTGCTTGTTTGTATCCCTGGCGTAAACGTGCGGGTCTGGAACTCTCCTCTAACTGCTGCACCTGAAATACTCATCAATAAGCAGGAATCAATAAGCAGGAATCAATAAGCAGGAATCAGTAAGCAGGAATCAATAAGCAGGAATCAATAAGCAGGAATCAGTTAGCAGGAATCAGTTAGCAGGAATCATTAAGCAGGAATCATTAAGCAGGAATCATTAAGCAGGAATCAGTAAGCAGGAATCAGCTGACGTCGTCCTCTGTTTTTCCAACTGTGGAATAAACTCGTGTGTTCAGTTCCTGCAGAAAGATGAAGCGGCCCACGCATTAACAGGTCATAGGTCAAAGGTCACAGGTTGTGCTGGATTAGAGTTTTAATATTCAATATTGTCTTTGTTTGTTTTGTTTTTTTGTCTGTGTGTGGTTTGTCTTCAGGTTCAGTCTGACGGCTCTGCAGCAGCAGCAGCAGATGGTGATGGTGATGGACTCCAGCTGAACATCTAGCAGACACTGTGCTGTTGTTCAGAGGCGGTGGAGACCAAACCAGAGCTCAAAGGCAGAGAAGTGAGCCCCACTCAATTTCCCATCATATGTATCATATATGTAGCACATGTAGCATACAGTATATGTATCATATATATATATCATATATGTATCATACAGTATATATATATCATATATGTATCATACAGCATATATATCATATATGTAGCATATAGGCTACTGTGTGTATCATGTATACTGTACAGTGGTGCAGCCATTAGATCTCTGATGACACATGAAGAATGTTCACTATGCATCACCTGCTGATGGAGTGGCACTGTTGGAATATTTGCATGTTCAGAGATTATTATGAGGACATCCCTCATACGGATGCATGCATGCGTATGAGTGTGTGTGTGTGTGTGTGTGTGTGTGTGTGTGTGTGTGTGTGTGTGTGTGTGTGTGTGTGTGGTAAACGCTCCTTGTCCAAACACAGCATCGCTGGCTAATCCCTGACCCGGAGCGGCTCAGCATGCAGCTTCCCCACCCCCCATTATTCCCGCTCAGAAACAGGTCATTATTATTCATAAGGCGCTGATTGCTCTCCTAAACAAACTGAGATGATCTGCGGCGGCGAGTCTGAAGAAACCCCCCCCCCCCTCCTCCTGACTCTGAAAACTGTTCATGTAAAAGTGAGCACTTTCCCTTTAATCGTTCCTGTCGCTTTTCTTTCTCTGTGGAGTGAGACAAGTGCGTCTGCATCCTGTTACTCAGACTCAGACTCGGACTCGGACTCGGACTCGGACTCGGACTCGGACTCGGACTCAGACTCATCCCTGACTCCATGAGAACGTGCTCCCGTTGTTCTCCAGTCAAAGCTTCTGGCGCCACACACACTGACCGAGGTGTTTAATATTCAGCACGAGCTGCTGTCGTGTGTGTGCGTTTCAACACAATCCATCGATCTTGTGATGTCTGTGAAAAAGCTCTGACAAACAAACCAGTCGTTGTTGTTGTTTTATTTTTATTTTTATGCGTCTTTAAAAAATGGTGTTTTTCTAACAAACTAACTCCACGTTTACAGCTGCAACATGTTTACATCCATTTTCTCCCAGTCTCGTTCTACGTCTAAAGACAAAGGCGGAAAAGTACGTAAAATAATAAGAAAAAGGTGAGTGACCTTTAACCCCTGAGGCTGATGTGTTTTTGATTTTATCATGTCTATATTGTTGTTGTTGTTGTCGTTTTAGTGTTTTAGTTGCACAGTAGCATCTAAATGTATCATGGAAACACATTCTACTCTATTTCAGTGGTTTTTAAGTCGTTTTGTGTGTGGGTTTTTTTTTTTAGCTTTTTTAATTTTGTCTTTATTTTCTTTATTCTGTGTGTGTATGTCTTGACCCCGTCTCCTGGCCCTGTGAGATATGTGTGTGTGTGTGTGTGTTTGTGTGTGGTACAGTGAGACTGTTGTGCGTCATCATGAGGAGTTGATGATGGGCCTGGCGTACAGGCTGTGGTGGTGGCTGATGTCGGTGTGGGGAGGGGGGGGGCAGCCGTAGGCGCCATGCTGCGGCGGCGGCTCAGACATGAGGGTGTTGATGGAGAAGGGGTGGCTGAAGGAGTGGTGGGGGTGGGGGTGGGGGTGGGGGTCTGGCTTCAGGTGGGCAGGGTCCTGCAGCAGCAGTGGGTGATGATGATGATGATGATGATGAAGATGATGGTGGGGGAGCAGGTGCTGGGTGTGTGTGAGTGGGGAGGCCACATGCACAGGGCTGAAGGAGGGGTCACCCTTTGACCCTTGACCCTTGATCTCTGAGGCCGGTAAGTGTGACCCTGAGTCGGAGCTGGTGCCTGATCCAGGCCCGGCCCCGGCGTCCTGGTCTCCGGCATCCTCACCTCCCTCGGCTCCCTCGGCTCCCTCACCTCCCTCACCTCCCTCGACCCCGCCACCTGACGGCCCCTCAGGGCCCCTCCTGCACCGGAAGCGCTTGTGGCGCCGCAGGAAGCAGCCGTTGTCGAACATGTCGCCAGAGTCCGGGTGCAGGGCCCAGAAGGAGCCCTTGCCCGGCTGCTGCGGGCCCCGGGCCACCCTGACGAAGCAGTCGTTGAAGGACAGAGAGCGTCGGATGGAGTTCTGCCACCGCTGCTGGTTCTGCCGGTAGAACGGGAACAGGTCCATGATCCACCGGTAGATCTGGTTCAGGGTCAGCATCTTGGTCCTGGACTGCTGGATGGCCATGCTGATCAGGGAGATGTAGGAGTACGGCGGCTTGGCGTGTGTGCGGCTCCGCCGGTACCGCTCCTTCTGGCCCGGCACCGGCACCGGCACCGGCACCGGGCCGGGCACCATCCCGGATCCGGCCTGAGCCGCGGCCCCGGGACCCTGCGCCATCCCGCCGTGCAGCGGGGACGCACTCAGCGCGACCGGGTTGAGGTAAGGCGCGTTCATGTGGCCGGTAACGGCAATGCCGGGCGCGCGCCTGTAGCCGCACATGGCGCCGATGGCCAGAACTGACGTGACGTTTCCCACAGCTGGATAACACTGAAACACAGAGGCATGACGTCATCAGGCCCCGAACAGGTCATTCATGCCGGGTGATAACGTCACTGTCAGTTCACTACCAATTAAAAAACAAAAAAAACAATAACAAACACAAACAACCAAAACACAGATTTATCCCTGTTAGAAATCCTGTTTTTCATTGTGGCTAAAATGACCTTGTTTAATTAATTAATTTCATTAATATTTCATTTCTATTTTAGAGACACATTTCCACTGTTCAGTTTCCACACTGTTTATTGTATGAAAGGAATAAAAACAACTCGACTGACAACTTATGTAACGAACAATTCATAAAACAGTTGCAGATTTTTTTAAAAGATAAAATAATTGATTTGTTGCTCGATAATTGCATCTTATACCACTGAGAAGATGATTTCAGATTTTTTTTATAAATTAATTAATCCACATTATAATTGATATACATTTTAAAATGGATATATTTTATTTTATACTCTCAATGAAAAGACACATTTTATCTCGAACGAAATATCATAACATTCCCCCGTTTAGTGTTTGTTCTGTTGTGGGTTCTTAATAATCTGCTGTGTAATAAACTATATGAAGGCTCATATATAAAATATATAAAAACCTGTACATTTTCTCCGCAAGCATGAGCATTTTTAACTATTTATAAAAAAAAAGTTGAATGTAGTTTCCTTAATTAGAAACTGAAATTAAAACGAATGAACAACGCGACGTTCTCTCTTCTTACTGAGATTTCACTTTCTCACCCTGATGGTAAAATAAAATGAGTTGAAAACAGACGAGTTGTCGCGCTGACAGCTGAAGTAGTTACAAACAAATCACAGGAAAATGATCATGATGTGTTTGATGACTGCGAATCAAACAAAGGTGAAAAAAGAATGAAATGTATTTTTAATTTCAACATACAGATGATAAGTTGGGTTTAAGCCTGTTATAATGTGTGTGTTGAATTATATATATATATATATATATATATATATATATATATATATATATATGAGATATTGTTATATTCTATGCGTCTGCTCAATGCACTCACCGCGGTGTCTCCGTAGCAGCCGCCGGTGCCGGTGATGGAGCCGGTGATGGTCCCGGTGCGGGTGGTGGTGCTGGTCCAGTCCGGATGATCCTGTGTCTCCATGTTGAAGTGTCCCAGCCCACATCCGTCCATCAGCTGTCAGCCGGTTCCGGTCCGTCTACAACCGGGACTGATGGATCATCGCACCGGAGCCGAGTCTGTGACCGAGTCCCGCGTCTCTGATCCACCGGACTGCGCCACCTGCAGGCTGCGGAGCCAGTAACCAATCAGCTGCCTCCCTCTGGCCTCCGTAGCAGCACCTCTGCGCGAGAACCCCCCCCCCCCCCCCCCCCCCCCCCCCCCCCCCCCCCCCCCCCCCCCGCCCCCCCCCCCCCCCCACACACACACACACACGCACACGTTACTCAGGTAAGTGGTGAAGTGTCCAGTGTTTTCAGCTGACTGTCCCTTTATCTCTGTGCTGAGACGATCAGGTGACTCATCCTGTTTATTTTTATTTTATTTTTTATTTTATTTTTATCTTTAACTGTCCTGCAGGTCTATAAACTGTGCCCCCCTAACACTTCTTCACTGTTTTCTGTTTTCTTCACCTTCTGTCTGACACACACATTGTTCTGCAACATGGGTCACAGCGACATCTGCCGGCAAGCCTCCGCCACTACAGCCAATTAAAGCGCACATATATATATTTATCTTATTGACACATAATGTCTGTGTTTGAATATTGAATATCGAGGCAGGAAAATTATATATTCGTCTTCTACTTATCATTATTATTGTTGTTGGATGAACTATGGTGAAAGCGTTTGGGACAATTTGTACCGACCGAGCTTCCGTATCAAGCATGTTGTGGTTCTGTTCGCTGTTAGCCTCTGCTAGCTGTTAGCTCAGGTTGTACAACACAAGGACAGAGGGCACGACACTTTATATTCAACATTTTCCGACGGTTTGAAGATTTTTTTAAAGATGCAGTTAGTTTTCGATTCAACCTGTTAACTAAAGGTAAGTTTCTTCATGTTGTTTAAACAGCCATTTAACGCGAAGAGGAGAAAATAATGGTAGCAAATGAATGGAAACAAATACATATTCCTTCTTACAAGCATAGTCTCTTTCTTTCTGCTCCCTTTGAGAGGGATTACAGTCACTTCATGTCAACAAAAAAGAATAGTTACTATAACAGCTAAAAAAGAACCTGAAACACGTGTTTGTCAGTAGTTTGTTAGAAGCTTCATAACATGAACTTTTTAGTTTTGTACAAAGTTGCATTAAATAAGAAAATCAGAAAGAGGCAGTAGATGAATCTCATGGGACAGAAACCCCTGTTGTCATCTATTGTCGGTGTAAATAAAGTTGTGTTTGTATGTGTTGTTTTCCTCAGATGGCTCCTAAACCTCTGACCAAGAAGCTGATGAAGGGCCTGGTCGCCGTGGAGCTGCTGGGGGTCTTCGGGGCCTATGGTCTCTTTCACAAGATGAACAACAGTCAAGGTATCTCATCAATACAGGCGAACAGTAACTGATGACAGATAGACTCGCTCGCTAGTTAATCTAATCTCTCAAATCTATCTCCATGTTTACATGTTTAGTTGAATTCAGTATCCTGTCCATTTCCACAGGAAGAACATAAATGTTGGGTTTTTATTTTGATGAATATAATCCGCTGAAGACAGCAAGCTTTTATTTTTCATGTTTTCTTGTTACTTCTACAGCTAATTTCAGAAACACAGTCATTACTGATGTTGTGTAGTTTTGCCTTTAATATGCAGTCGCCCTGTGATGTAAAACTTTATTTATAAATTATTTTCTCTACAGATTTTAGAAACACCATGAAGAAAAGGTTTCCATGTGTTCTCGAAGGTATGAGCAGCCCCACAACACACCTGTTATAAATGCAGTGATTTCTCTGGCTTGTCCATTTGGAATTGTTTAACGACACTCAGTCAGGTTCGTCTCAGATGACAACAATTATACTTATTGTTTCTTTTTACATCAGTTCAGATGCGGAAGATTCTGTATTTTATGTAAAACACACTTTATTTGGAAGGAAAATGTTAGTGTTACTGTTAAGTTATTGTATCTAATATTTAAAAAAATAAATGTGTTCTATTTTTACTTGAAAAAGATATATTAGCATAGGCTGGGGTAGATATTTATGTTGTTTAGGTTTTATTTTGAAGGGCAGCTCAAAAAGAGTAGTATTTCTCTCATTAAGCTAATTAAATAATAACTGTCAATTTGGTATTTTGCAAACATATTGAAGAATTTCATATTATACCTGTTATGATAATTTGAATTTCTGTTTAAGTTTAAATTGTACTGGACGTAATAAAAAATACATGTGTTACATTGATGACTGTAAGAAACTTAATCAGACTCAGAAAACAGTTACTGGATTTAGCAGACATGTCTTTATATAACAGATTATTACAGAAGAAAATATCTTGGATTTTTTATTAAACTGTAAATTTGTATATATGATCATCTGCACACTTAGAAAACCATGACGCAGTAATGTTAATAAACCAAACAATTAAACTTTACAAATAAATCTTAACATGGCTTCTCTTCACACTGAGATGATTTTACCATGATAGCTGGTTGAAGCCTCCATCGGCTGATGAGCTGCTCTTGTCTCCTCCCAGTTTACTACCAGTCCAACGAGTGGGCAGGGGTGTACGGCATCCGAGAAAGAGACCATGAAGCCTGGTCGGCAAAACAGGACTGAAGGTGTCCGTCACTGAAAGTCCACATTCACGAGCAGCTACTTCCCCCTCCTCTTGTTCCTGAACGTCCTGCTTCCTGTCCCGGCCCGGCCAAACATCTTCTTCTTGTTGAACATGGTCTTCTTCCTGCGCAGCGTCTCAGCGTCCCGGCCGTGGATCCAGTCATCGCGCTGAGCCTCCCACTTCAACTGCTTCAGACCTGCAGGGTTCAACGTGAAGTGTAAACAAGACGAAGAGTAGGTCGACACTGCTGTTCGACTCGGTTTAAATGAGTCCAACTTCTTTGAGGTCAGTGGTGGTTGGTGGAGAAGTTACTAAATCAGCTGGTGTTCAGCAAAATGAATAAAATTAAATCCTCTTTGTTTCTATGAATATGTTTTAATATCTAAATGTACATCAAACAGGCCTCAACTGTTTCATTCATGTAAAATTATCTCAAGTTAAGTATTTAACTGCAAGTTATTCACTGTCTAATGAAATAATAACAATGATAATAATAATAATGAAGTCTGACCTGCTCTGTCGTTGTTGGCCATGGCGTTCATCCCGATGTTGTCAAATTTGGAGCCGGCGTTCTCATCCAGCAGGGAACCAAACTGAAAAACACAAACCGTTTTTTAACTCGTTTCAGGTCAAATTCTAAGCAACAGTAACGGTTTGGTTTTCAGTGATAATACGTGGACTATATATGTGTTTGACTGTAGAACTAAAAGTAAGATTCTGCTTTTAATCTTAAAAAAACTAAATAAACATCTGATTAAGTTCTTGAATCATCTCACCTCGTCAGCAGACGCAAACACTGCTCCGTCTTTCTTCCCTTTCTTCTGCCTCTTCTTCCCGGGTTTAGAGCCTGAGAGAAGAAACGGTCAACAAAAATATAAGTTTGTACATAATTAATCATTAACAAAAACGAAGATAGGATGTGCTACTTGATGTGTGACGTGATAAATATTATTCTAAATGTTTACTAAAATCAGCTCTTACCTAAAGATCCGGAGAAGTCGAGCTCCTCTGAGGATTTTCTCTTCCCCTTCTTGGTTTGAGGCTTAATGTCAGAAATCTCGACCTCATCTTCTGAATCTGCAGAGATGAACATCTTTAACATATCTGTGTAACTAACATCAGTATTCATTCAGTGTATTAGATGGATGACAGAGGGCCAATTTAAGGTGATGTGTGTTTAAAAAGGCGCTGAAAGTAATTTCTCCTCACCACCAAACGCAGCATCGTCATCCTCCAGCTCTGGAACTGAAAGAGCCGAGAGATGACAGGAAAAACATTAAAAGTCCAGGGCAGAGCATTGTCACGTCAACTTGTATGTAAATAAAAACAGAAATATAAATAATTTTTTACATTTGAAAAACAGAAATTAAGACTGTTTACTACCTTCATCATCATCATCTCCCCCTCCGTCAAGATCCATGAATGCCCCGCCTTCATCCTCTAGCTCATCCCCAAAGTCTTCCTCATCCATACTGCCCAGAGACACCTCCTCGTCATCCAGGTCGTCCGCGTCCGAGTCGTCCGAGTCTGAGTCCTCAGCGTTTTTCTTACCTTTTTTACTCTTCACATGACTGAGAAATGTCAAGAGGAAGATGGGATAGGCATCATGTGACTGACACTAACTCTCCAGGGCTTAATTCACCAGCTTTGTAAAGGTTATCATGTCCAGTTTTTGTTGAAAGCACTTACCCCGCAAAGTCCAGATCATCCACCGCAGAGAAGTACGAGTCTCCCTCACAGGAATCTGTTCAAAAACAGTCATGGACATCAAACTACTACTTTAGCATCACAAGACCTTAGTCTTAGTGTTGTCTTACATCGACTCACCAAGTATTTTCTCAAACTCTTCATCGTCAACGTCCTCCACACTGTCATTATCTCCATCGCCACGTGGCCGACGAAACCGTTTCTCCTGCTGTCGTTTCTTGAAGAAGCTGTTGATGTTACAATCACAAACTGTATCAATCCAGTGACACAAGTGATCTGGTGCAAAATTTGATGCAACTGAGTGACGCAGTGGTTTATATTGTTAACAATTATGCATTAGTACTATGTACCCATATGATTTTGTAATGAGCACACACATATATCTTTCTTGTCAAACAAGCAGAAAAGCCACTGCTGTTATTTTGGTTTCTACAATATTGTACAACAGAACATTTGAGTTTATTTTTGTTAAATTATGTAAAGAAAAAATGTTTATGACTTACCGATAGAAGAAGATTTCATCCACAGGGATTTGAGCTTCTTCTTTAGATAGAAACTCCTCACTGTTCACTGAAAAGAGACAGATATGGTTCAGTTCAGAGAACAAATAAAGTTCAGTTAACAAATAAAAATGAATTAATAAAAACAAATGGTCAAAAACAGGAGGAAAGGAGAACTTACCTGGTAAAGAGTTGAAAGGTAACTTCTGTTTGGGCCTCAACACAGCGCAATCTGTGTTTTCTGGAAATAATCAAGTAGTAATTAAAATTTGTCTTAAACTTAATGTGTTTACTCATGTATTTCACATTTTCCACAACAGATGCAGAATTGAAACTAAAATTCATTACGTTTTCCCTTCAGCTGTTTGGGGTTTCTGAAGACAAATCGATCTAAGAACCGGATGAGGGTGAAGTCCTGCAGAGGGTCACCAGAGTAAAGGATGAATCCTCCCTGTGGAATCAAACACAAGACTTCTGGTCAAAAGGTCAAATGTTTTCAGAGGTAACAAGCAGCACAAAGTGTCTGAGGATCAATAGTCGTCAAAGTCATTTGACTCGTAATGAGGATTAATATTTTACCTGGAGAATTGTTTTTGCAAAGAGTGACACGGAGGGATGGTAATGTAGAGAGAGCTGCAGAGACACACAGGTAACACAAAAACACGAAAACATCACTAAATGACCCAGTTGATAAAATGTATCCATTAACTGATACTGATCTTGGCATGTGTTGCTGATTCTAAGAAACGTGCTCCGTGTGTATTGTTATTTGTTTGTTTGTTTGAGTCTCACCTTCTGTAGTTCCCATAAAGTTGTGTGGTCAGCTCCGCAGAATAAAGGGTTTCTGTGTAGTGGGTCATAGCTCTGCAGGGTTTTCCCTCCTGGAAGTAAACAAATAGCTCAGCGAAAATTCACTGGGCCTGTATGTGGCTGTATACATGTTCATATACTGTATGTTTCTGCTTTGGCTACTGATTCTGCTACCTGAGGTGGTAATTTGGGGAAAAAAACGCATCAGTAATATTCAAACAAAATGTAACATTATTTAAAAAGTCTCAACTGTAATTAATCTTGCTGACCTTCCAGGTTCTGGTGATGCACCCATGATGCTGTAGATTTGGCCCCCGCTGCCTCTGCACCTGCTCCCTCCTGCAGTTTGTCAGTGTCCACAAAGTGCTCCTCTTCATCATCATCATCTTCTTCTTCAGCAAGATCTTTGAACTCCTCGTCCTCTCCATCCTGGGTGAACACAGCAGGAGTCATGTTTGAGACTAATCCTAATCCTAATCTAATCCTACCAACATCCAAACTGTACAGACAGTTGAAACTATTAAAAAAACATCCGATTCTAAACCTATAGATTATCCCATAACGCTGATTTCAGAATCTAAGAATCTTTTGTCATGATGATATTAAAATGACAATTGATTTCCCTTCAATGTTCAGTTTATGAATATTAGTCCAGGCTGAGCGTGACGGAGATGTAACATGTGGGTTTTCTCACTCCGTTCTCCTGCAGCAGCATTTTCAGGCCCGGTTTGGCCTTCATGACCTCTGACACCAGGAAAAGTGCACCACAGGCGAAGCTAGCGCTCTGCTCGGCGCTGATCTGCAGCAGGCGCTTGACGAAGGCTTTGACCCGTCGCAGCACGATGTCGGCCTTCAGTGACTTGTACAGCAGGTTGAGAAACATGCTCTGTCTGGAGGATAAGGCCAACCCAGGGTCCAACAACTTCCTGTAGTGGAAAGGAGAAATTTACTGTTAAGCACAAGAAAACCCAATTCATTTAATTTTAACAACACAGTGATGCTGAACAGAAAGGAGAAGCTGACAGATGAGAATGCTACAGACCTGTACAGTGTGACATAGAATCGGTCAGAGATGGTCTGCTGGGAGTCCATCACCTGGAACAGCAGCATGAGAGCCTGCACGGCCGTGTTGAACTTCACCATATGGACCACTCTGAACAGCGTGTCCATCTGCTCCTTCACTTTCTCATCTCCTGCAGTGGCGTACGGATACGCCCTGTTCACGCCCGACAGCAGAGCACTCAGCATCTTTGACTCAATGTCCTTCTTCTTGACACAGGCGCGGAAGAAGGAGAAGTAGACGGTGATGAGTTTGGAGGCCAGCTCGGCCTCGTCGTGGCTCAGTAGCACCTGGCTGAGGAAGCAGATGGCGTAGTACTGAGCCTTCGGGCTGATGTTGGGCCGGAACATGAGCCGCTCCACCTCGCAGCACACCACTGCTTTCATGTTGGGGTGTTTGTGCAGCAGCATCTCCAGCAGGTGCGACGCTTTAGCCGCCGTCTTGTACTCAGGGTCTCCCAGCTTGTTGATGACCTGGATAAGCAGAGCCTTCTCCTGCTCTGGCCGGCTGCAGAGAAGCTCATGAGCGGTGGTCAACGCCTTTGCCTTGGTTGCTGCCACCGTGTCATGAGCTACAGAGTCCAAAGTTGTTACAAACTCAGCCACATAGTGCTTAAGCTGGTGCTCAAAGTACCAGAGGATGAGGCGACGGTCGCGGGAATCACGGTTGCCACTGGCCTTCTCCTCCAGCTGGTCGAACGGGTGCTGGGGAAAGGTGCGGAGCTTCCTGCCCTCCGGCAGCAGGTCGGACAGCAGCAGCTCTCGTAGTGTGTCCAGAGCCATGAGACCCATTCGACGGCTGCCCTTCTTCTTCACCATGGATACCAGGTTGTTAACGTGTTCTACCGAGTGCACTGGAGCATCCTGGATCAGAACCGTCATGGCCGCCATCCTGTCTGCCAGAACGCCGGAGGAGACGACCTTCTTCATCCAGGTGGAGTTGGCGCCTTTCTGTAGGTTCTTCTTGTTCTTGTAGAGCTCCACTTCGGCCTCGAACAGCTGCTGGGCGAGCGTCTTGTACTGGGAGACCAGCTGGAGATCCTGTGGTGTGGACGAACCCTCGGCTGCATATTCCAGGTCGAACCACTTTCCTCCAGGTTTGATGAGAAGGACCTGCCTGGGACGAAACTCAAACACATTCAGACTCTGTTTGGCCTTTTTCCCAGCAGTCACCTGGGCATCTTTTTTCTTCTTGGCCTTCTGTTTGTCTTCCGCCTGCTGGCCTCCTGCGTCTTTCTGCTGAGGGTTAGATGCTTGTTCTCCTGCTGATGCTTTCTTGGCTTTGGTCTTTTTACTTTTTTCCTCGCCCGGGTCTCCAGTGTTGTCTCCCTCCGGCTCGTCTGCAATAACATGCTGCCCTATAAATTTCTGGAAGCCCAGTTTCGTGATGAATTTCTCCAGCTCGCCCTCCTCCAGGTCATCAATGGCTCCTTTCTTGCCCCCATCAAGGAGTTCGTTGGAGTCGTCCAGGCCGGCGAGGAGAACATAGTCAGCCTACAACCGGAGGAGACCAGAGTAAGATGTAAGATATACAGCTCTGTATACATGACAAAGCCTTGACCACATCGTTTATGACTAATGACGAGGGTGAAGGGTCACTCTTACTGACAAGGTCACATCAGTTCGGTCATTATGTAACTTAATAATACGATCAAAATCAATATTTTATTTACCTAATTCATTTCTATTTATCAGAATGTTCACGAACATTTTCCCAACTCTCCTCCTGAGATTTGCATTTAAGTAAACAATAGTGTTGTCATCACTGTAACACCGATTGTGTGTTTACAACTGAAAACATTATAAATAAATGCGACGAGGTTCTGAACGTCTTTATTTTCACCTGTGTTCCTCCGAGCCGTAAAACCTCCTCCAGGCTGAACTCTTCTTCACCTTTATTCGCCCCGTTTTCATCTTCATCCGCTGCTGGATCTCCATCATCATCTTCGCCGCTGTTTTTATCCTCCATGTCGTTTTCTTCAGGCGGAAAAGTCGCTTTCACCACCGTTTGATGCTTTTTGCGGTGCTTGTTTTTCGCTGCCATGCTGATACAGCGTGAGGAGCGTGACCCGGATGAAGAATATACGTCACAGTAGCGTTTCCGGTACGTTTTTACAATTTCCCCCCCCAGGATTTTTCATTTTTACAAGAAATCAAATATGAAAACAAATTCACCCAACTCCATTTTATTATGTTTATTTTTTGTCAATATCTTCCTCTCTATTCTACATTACCAAAGGTCATCCAATCAAGAGGGTTTGTTGTTAACAAATACAGGAATCGCGGGATATTTATTTAAAAATAAAGATATTACTACAAAAAAGTATAAAATTGTTATTTTAAGACAGTTTACTACATTTTTAATTTTTGTCACTTGTGTGTGTGTGTGTGTGTGTGTGCGAACTAACGAATAGCCATTTGTTTATTTTTATTGGGGAAGTCCACAAAGTATTTTATTGTGATAGGACAGTCGGAAATATCGTCGCTGTCATAGCATTAGCACACTGGTTTGTCTCATATTTAAAAAAAAACCCGTAGGTTTTGTCTTCGTAAACAAGGGGCACATTAACATTTGTTTATTTTATATATGGTACGCGAGGCTAACACGTTTGTCCTGTCTGTGGTGCCGTGTGTTTTTAGCCGTTAAATCGGCTACTGCTAACCGGCTAGCTGCTAATCCTTCAGGCAGAAGTTTAGCTTCCATGTGTCAGACGAACATTCAGCGGAATGAGGACGTTTGTCAGTTTTAAAACACATCATCTGCTCAGCAGAGTTTTCAGTCCATCAGCAGCAGGTGAGATTATGTTTCTGTATCGTCAAGTTTTTCATTCTAACTGGATTTGAGTAGATTCATGGGCGAAGAGCCTACACATTTACATGTAAACATCACGTCTCACACTGAACCTTCAATTAAAAGTGAAATTAAATAATTAAATTACAATAAATCATCAGAGCTTTGTTGTCTCAAAGTTCAGAAATCACTATAAATAGTGACATTATCCATTTTTATAAATACAAAAGTACAATATGTGTATATCCATATATTCCAGTTATATAATGGTTGTTTTCATTATGATTTTTAATTCAAGGAGACACAATTGTGTCACTGAATTAAAAATAGCATTATTTTTAAAATACATTGACAAAGACAAATCAGAGTTCATGTAAATAGACACAAAGGAGGTGTTTTGGTGATGAGCACACCCCATTGTGTGTGAACATGTCAGTCCGGTTGTGTATTTGTGATTGACAGTGCGATGGCGAACAGCTCAGACCAGACTCAGCTGCAGCTCTTCACCAGATGAAGAGAAGCCCCGGCCGTCCATGCTGCGACACCTGACCTCCAAAATAACGGCCACAGGTCCAATTACAGTGGCCGAGTACATGAGGGAGGTGCTCACCAACCCTGTCACGGTGAGTGACAGCACTTTTTCTAAATCTGACCACAGTCATTATTCTTCATTAAGGCTGCTTCGTCTTTTGTTTTCAGGGTTATTATGTGAGGAACAACATGCTGGGACCAGATGGCGATTTCATCACATCCCCAGAAATCAGTCAGATTTTTGGAGAGGTGCAGCTTGAACAACTGGGAATGTGTTTTACTGTCTCCACGTGCTGTTTATGTTATGAATGTGTTTTTTCTCTCCAGCTGCTCGGTGTGTGGATCATCAGCGAGTGGATGGGAGCAGGTCGACCCAAACAGCTGCAGTTAGTTGAGCTCGGCCCTGGAAAAGGATCATTGGCCAGCGACGTCCTCAGAGTAAGAACTGACTTATTTTATTTAGTATTTATTTATGTATTTCTACCCATAGCGGGATTTCAGACAAGCCTGTTATGATTAAGATGAAAAGTATTTATTCATACACATACGTATTTATTTATGGACTCCAGATTATACAGGTTTCACATTTCTGTTCCTTTCGGGTGATACACATCATGACATAAATGTGTTTTAAAGGCAACCATGTCTGTGTTGTTTTTCTCTCCAGGTGTTCAGTCAGTTGCAGTCAGTGCTGGGTGAAGCCTCAGTGTCTCTCCACCTGGTTGAGGTGAGTCCGGCTCTGAGTCGGCTGCAGGCCCAGAATCTGACCTGTAACCAAACCCGGGAGGCAGCTACCGAGGACGAGCTGGTTTACCTCTGCGGAGAAACGGCAGCCGGCCTGCCGGTGTCCTGGTATCGTCGCCTAGACGACGTCCCCGCAGGTAATTGTTCTGAATGTGTCACTATTGTTAGTACCAACTATAACGTTTTATAAAGGAAATTAATTAATGAAATTACAGAGAAGAATAAAATATTGTGTGAACTCTGAAATGATCTAATTAGCTTTAGCTTTAGCTGCTTTACGTTCAGTCGACTCTTTTTCTTCTTCTCCCTCTTCTTCTCTCAGGTTTCAGTATCTTTCTCGCTCACGAGTTCTTTGATGCTCTGCCAATCCACAAATTCCAGGTACCGTTTAAAAACACTGTGAGAAGAACAGAGCTGAACACGTTCTCTATCAGCATCTCCATCATGTGTAGAAAGTATATGAAAAAAAAAATCCTGTTGAAACTGCAGCTTTCTGCACATTCACTTCTAAAATATCAAGAACTGGGAATGACGTTTGGTGTCTTTTGTTAGGTCTGTATTTGTCTCCAGGGGGCGCTGCTGCTGCGTAAAAGTCCCACAGACAGAAACCAATGATGCTCTCTGTTTTACTCTAGTTGTTTGATTGTTTATTTGTTGTGGACAGAGGACAGAGAGGGGATGGAGGGAGGTGATGGTTGACATCGACCCACTGAAGCCTGACCAGCTGAGATTCGTCATAGCGCCATCTGCCACCCTGGCCTCGTCCACACTCATACAGGTAACTTCAAACTACAGTGGCCCTCAGGTACTATGAAGACAAACAAAAGGCCCCTCTGTTTTTTTTTATTTAGGAATATTATATTTGATTTCTAAAATTTTGAAATAATCTTTAAATCGATCACAAACAGTTAACTGTTTATTGAGTTGATAAACATTAAGCTCATCCACAGGTCTCAGATACGGCCTGTTGGATTTGACCTCTGCAGCAGACCCGAACCCTCTGACTGGTTGATTATTCAGATGATAGTTTTTCCAGAAGCAGCAGATGTTGTGTGTCAGATTTAAACAGGGAATTTGCAGCTCTTAAAAATATGGAAACCATGTGTCTTACATAGTGAACTCTGTGTGTGTGTGTGTGTGTGTGTGTGTGTGTGTGTGAGACAGGCAGATGAAAGGCGTGAACATGTGGAGGTGTGTGCAGAGGGCGGGGTCATCGTCCAGCAGCTCGCCCGGAGGATCACGGAGGACGGTGGGGCGGCTCTGATCGCTGACTACGGCCATGATGGAACCAAGACGGACACGTTCAGAGTAAAATGGACATTCTGTCTCCAAACACAAACGCTGCACTCACCGTTAACAGTGACAATGTCGAACAGAGGGCTGATGGGAAACTGAGTCTTTTCAGTTCCATCAACCACCCTGTTGCTGAGTTTTATTTTTATTCTCCAGGGTTTTAAAGGTCATCAGCTCCATGACGTCCTGGCCTCCCCCGGCTCAGCTGACCTCACTGCTGACGTCGACTTCAGCTACCTGCGGAGGATGGCGGGAGGGGGCGTTGCCTGTCGGGGACCTGTCACTCAGAGGATGTTTCTGAAGAACATGGGCATTGACACAAGATTACAGGTTAATCTCAGTGAGAGAATAGTGATAACAACGTGAACCCAGAGTTATGTTGACCCTTTGAGGTTAAACCACCGTTGTCTGCAGGCTCTGCTGAGGAACTGCAGCGACGCGTCCATCAGGAAGCAGCTGATCAGCAGCTACGACATGCTGACCAACCCCGCCAAGATGGGCGATCGTTTCCACTTCTTCAGCCTGCTGCATCATAGCCGCCTCATCGAACCCAGGAAATCACAGGGTCTGAAGCTGGAGAAGAAGAAGAGCCCAGCGCCGCTGCCTGTGGCCGGATTCACCGAGCTCAGCTTCTCCTGAGGGTGTGTTTCTTTCACATGAACATGTCAGAAAGTCTGGAAACAAAACGTCAGTTCTGCTCGGTGAAGTAAACGTGGAGCTGAAACTGAGGTTCACAGATACATCTCAAAAATAGTGTTATTTAAATCTTTACACACTGGAGACATTCTGGTTGTTTTGATCTGCGTGGTCAGTGTACTGACAGCTAATATGGAGCCACTGCAGTAAACTGGGACACCACATAAGGTCAAAGGTCGCCTTGCTGCAGGGGGATCTTTTTTCACTCCTCCTCCTCATCTCTCCGTCCACATCTTGAAGCAGTTAGCTGATCTCAGCGTTGTACATCAGCCATTCACAATGCTCGCCGCTCCTCCGGTAACAATTAAAGTGTTTGGTTACAGATGTGGGGGGTTAGGGTTAGCCTCCCTGCAGAGCAGCGGCACGGTGAGACGATCATGTTCAGGATTTGGTTAATTAACATTGTTTCTAAACTTCCTGCTCTTTTTACTGACTGGGTTCATGTGTTGTGTTGGACTCAGACATTTCAAGATGTATGAAGCTGCTGGTTTCACTTTTACTGACGTTTGAATCTTAAATATACACAAGTATCTAAACTAAAAACCTGAAATCATGTCTTTTATCACAGTCTGTGGATTTAACAGATTTGGCCCAAACAGCTAACATAAAAAGATACAAATTAATTAAACTTCAACCTTCAGTGTGTGTGTGTGTGTGCGTGTCTGCTGTAAGTAAGAGTTCCGTTTCAGTTTCTTAAAGTGACTTTAATATTTGCCATCAGTGTTACACAATGACATAAAAATTCCTTGCAAAAATATAAAATTTGAAAAACTGAAATTCTCAGGCTGGAGTCAGAGCGATGCTTCACAGTCCAGGGGTTTTAGAAAGAATTAGCTCTCTGTAAAAGTAACATCATGTTTGTAGAGTGAGTCGAATGGAGTCGGTTTCGTCATCAGTTTTTTATGGTTTGTAGAGAAAATAAGAAAAAAGTCAAATCTGTTCAAAACGTCTTTGGAGCTGCTTTCTCTCCACAGTGTCCTCGTGGAGCAACACCAGCACCACACCCGCATGATCTGCCATGGCGAAAGCTCATGGTCTCCATGGTGACAGTTGCATTCCCCTGCACCAGCTGAGGGGCTATGCTTTATCACAGGAAGTGTTGACCCTCTGGCAGCTACTAGGGGTCCTCATCCATGTCGTCCAGGTTTGGGGACATGATGAAGTGTTTGGGGTAGAACAGCTCTCTCTCATCGGCGTACTCCTCCCACCGCGCATCGTCACTTTCGTGGGTGATGTAGCGCTCGCCACGACGGGTCTCAAACTCCCGCAGGTCCAGCCAGGTCTGGTAGTCCTGGAGACGGTGACGGACAACATCAGGGAAACGCCAACAAGATCCCAGGTAACACATGGAAATCGGTGATTTGTGTGTTTCTATCTGTGAATAAGTCATCTGTCCTGTCTGAGGTGGTGGTTACCTGCAGCCAGGGGTGGCTCAGTGATTTGTCCACACTGTATCGCTTCCTCATCTTCACCTGCAGCAGGTTGTTGATCAGGTCTGTGGCTGCAGAGCAGGAAAAAAAAACAGATGCTGAAATCCTCTTATGAAATCTGCTTTTAATCTGATTGTTCTCTTCATCCGTCTCCGACTCGTGACCCTTTTAACCTCTTCAAATTTAAACGGCACCAGAGATTCCCGTGTCCTCCACTGCAGAGTGACACAGTTACTAATCCTCCGTTATTAAGAGTGAAAGAGAAACAGACTTTTATCTGTTAAAAGATAAAAGCACCAAATTGGAAAATGTTCAGCTGTTTTCCAGAATGACCTATAGCATAAAGATCTCCTCTTTTAACCTTTGAGAAACATCTGCTGATGTTTAAAATCATCATGACCAAAGATTCACCCAGAAATGCTCCGACGTTTCCCACTTACCCTGCTCTGAGATCTCCTTCCAGGGGTTGGCCGGGTACATGAAGGCAGCGTTCTGGATCTGGTCGTTGATGTCTTCGTCCTCGTTGAAGGGGAACGTCCCACTCAGACTGACGTAGATGATGACGCCAACCGACCACATATCCAGAGAACGGTTGTAGCCCTTGCTTCGAAGAACCTCGGGAGCCAAATAGGCCGGCGTGCCGACCACCGAACGACGGAACGATTTCTCCCCGATGATGCGAGCAAAGCCGAAGTCACAGAGTTTCACCTGGAGGAGAAAAGGAGACGTGAGTGAAAGAAAAAAAAAAAGACAAAGAAGAAAAAGACTGAGCGGACTTTCAGGAGTTTCAGTCTGTTCTAACCTGAGGGAAGGGTTCTGCTGAGGCCAGGAGGACGTTCTCCGGCTTCAGGTCACAGTGGACAATGTTCTTGAAGTGAAGGTGTCTGAGGGCCACAAGGATCTGTCGACACAACAGGAGCTGTAACAGTGAGGTCTGAAGGCCCTTCAACCAAAAGCAGTTCAGAGGTTTGTGTTTGTCACTGACCTGCGTAACCAGGAACTTGGTGAGACGTTCGGGCAGCCGACTCTTCTCGCTGGATAGAATCATCTCCAGCATGTCGCCGTGGAGCTTCTCCATGACGACAAACACCTGCTCGGGCGTCTCAAACATACACTCCAGGTTAACGATGCCAGGGTGGTGGAGGTTCTGTCAGAGACAAGATGAGACCTGAAGAGTTTAATCTTCCACAAATCACAAATCAGTCAACGCTGCGAGGTGACGGTGGCCGGGTGTCGCACCTGGAGAATGGCCACCTCGTTCCTCAGTTGGCTCTCCTGCTTGGTGGGAAACCTCAGTTTGTCGATGATCTTGATCGCCACGTCTCTGCTGGTCTTCCTGTGTTTACCTGTATTGGTGGAAGAGGAGGAGATGAAGTTAGTTTTTTTTCCATAAATATATATATATATATATATATATGTTTGTTTGTTTGTTTGTTTCCAGTCTCACCTCCGTAGACGATCCCAAACTGTCCGGAGCCGAGGACCTCGTCAGCGAAGATCTGGTACACTGAGCTGATATCCTGAAGATGAGCGGAATCACAGTGGGTTTCAAGCTTTCAAATTCCAACTGATTAAAAAGAGGAGAATAATCCTCACACTGAATAAACGTGACTGTAAAGTAAGCCACTGTCTATGGAACATGACAACTAGATTTTCGTCTTTGTTCTCTTTAAGATTGAAAAACAAATCAAATGTGACTTACCACATTTTCTTGGATCTGGGAGTTGGACACTGATATGCTGATAGAAAGCTCCTCTGAGGGGAAACGGGATAAATAAATACAGTGTATCCATGAACAGCCACAGACACTGTGATGTGTGAAGTGTTCAGCAGGGACGTGTGGGCTTTTATTTTTCTAACCTCTAAACCATTAAAATCTCATTTCCTGCATTTCCCTTTCAGTAACGAAGGAGACGATGGAGGTGATTTCCAGCTGAGATCAAACCCGCAGCTTCCTTTGTTCCAGCAGGAAGTGTCCAGCTGCTACCACCACCTCCAATCATTCTCCAGGTTTCACAACAATAAAAGCCTCCATTTCCTGTCCCCTCCTCCTGCATGTGTGTGAAGTTAGGAATCAAAGCGTCGCGCGGTGACGTCAAACAGCCGAGGGCGTGTGAAGCCCGTCGCTGCCTGTGACTTTCCATGGACGAGCGGATATTGATTTCAGATCGCTGGACAGGGGTTTGATCGGGTCATCGCCCTGCGATCAATACCTGCAGTCTGATGGAGGTGAGCTGTTTGCCAACCAGAGAGCCTGTGTAACTTTATCAACAGAACTGTGTTTAGTTCACGTGCATGAAAACAGTTGATCAGTTTCAGTCCAGTGTCTTCATTTACAAACCGTGTCAGAGTATGAAGCTGCTTAATGACTCATGACTCTTATTGAAAAATGAAAAACCTCGTTACATCATCTGTCCATTAACTTATTGACGTGTGCACCTGTCAATCAAAACGTCCTTATTTGGGCGGAAACTGAGGCATTACTCTCAAATCAGGTGGAAATCAGCTGACGACGTCGTCTATTTAAAGACACTAAAGCTCTGCCGTCACGGTTAATGCAACTTTTCTTTTTTAATAGCACGAGGTCCAGTTAGAGGTTAAAAGCTGCGACTCTCACTCTGAAGACACATTAACCTGAGACGAGTCAGAAAATCCCCTGAAATCCCCTCAATCACATTAAAATGTGGGCGATGAGCGCTCAGCCTGTGTGTGTGTGTGTGTGTGTGTGTGTGTGTGTGTGTGTGTGTGTGTGTGGGTATTATAACAGCAGCATTTATGGAAGCTCTTCACAGACAAATCACACAACCATTAAAACACAACAGTGGAGTCAGAGTCTGAGGTGAAGCCTGCTGTGTGTGTGTCTGACTCACTGTGGTCTTTCCCTTGGCACGGCCCCGTGCCCACACTGGCCTTGGGCGTGACGGGCATCAGCGCCTGCCGGATCGCCTTCTCCCAGCTCTGGCCCACGTCCCGTCCCACGCCGGACGCTGCCAGGAAGGGGTTGTGGTGCGAGTCCCCGTTGTCCTCACCAACGTAGTAGACCATGCTGGCGGTGGTCACCTGGAAGCAGTGCGGGTTGCTGCCCTGCGGCAGGCTGCTGAGGTCCTGCGCCGGCTCCACCTGCAGGATCTCAGACAGGGGGATCTCCTGCAGTTTGTCAGGACAAACACAAAGTTACACCTCTCCTCTCCTCTCCTCTCCTCTCCTCCTCTCCTCTCCTCTCCTCTGACAAGCTCTTTGAATTTCAACGTTTGAAACTTCTCTTCCTTCCTGCTGCACTCCCCGCTCCTCCACCCTCCACCCCTCCAGACCAGACACATGAAGGAGAGCAGTGCCCTCATGCCCTTCGCTGTCTGTTGCCAAGTTCATACCAGCGACCACACCCTTCATCACCATCTAATTCATCCCGTCATTAAAAGCCCGGACGCGCCTCTGGGCACGAGGCGGCGTGGCGACGGGCCAGAGAGGTGGCAGGAAGTGGCCCTGGAACCGACCCACAACCCCCCACCCACACACCCCCCTCTCTGCTCCGCTTCTCACTTTCTCTTCAAAGGCCGGTTTCTGTGGTGCTTTGTGGTAAAGGTCAGCAGGTCGCGGGGTGACAGGATGAAAGGAGGTGGAGTACGAGTGGTTCTCTGATCTGGATCCATGAGCACTGAGGTTTTTAATATTCAACCTGCCAACCAGCGTGAGTATAAACAACTCGGACTTATGTTAATAATCACACAGTGACCCAGGCAGCTGAAGGTCGAACCCGACTCTCTCCGCCATGCGCCGCTGCCTCGTGTGGCCGAGCAGCTGAAACCGGATCTGACCTGACTGCGTCTCCTACCTTGTAAAACTTGGCTCCACTTTCGTTCTGAAACAGAGTCAGACTCTTGGTGTCGAGCCTCCAGTAATGTCTCTTCCTCTGCAGAGACACAACAGGTCAACAGGTCCGTTACACACATACATACATACGTGTGTGTGTGTGTTTGTGTGTGTGTGTACAGTATGGATGTAAAGTGAACTGATGAAGTGAATAGAATTAAAGTTGTTTTATTTTGTATCATACTCAGTATTACAATGATCGTCTCAGAGTGTAAGTGGAATATTTCCTGTATATAAAACATGTACAACAATAATAATAATCACGACAATGATCATGATGTAGTATATAGTATACAGTATATAGTATACAGTGTATAGTATACAGTGTATAGGATATTGTATACAGTCTATAGTCAGAGTTGGGATTATTTGATTGCTGTTTGTGTTTGTGTGTTGTTGTGTGTCAGCTGACCAGGTTGTCGCGGCTGCTGAAGTGAACCATCCAGCCCTCTTTGACCACGGCGGAGCTTTTCCTCTTGGTGTGTTTGATGGACTGAACCACTCGCATCAGAGGGATGTTACTGCTGGTGGACGGGCTGCGTGGGAACCAATCAGAGGGTCTTGAACACAGCGGGACACAGGGACAGGGACAGGGACAGCAGCAGGGAAAAGTTTTCTCTGACATAACAATAACAGTAATGACTCTGTGTCTCCACAGGCTGAGGACCAGACGGCGTGCAGTCACCTGATGGCTCGCAGCGTCTCGTCGTCCCTCTCGCCGTCCCTCTCGCCGTCCGCGCAGGGACCCTCGATGAAGAACAGCTTGTCTTCAGGGGTGGAGGGCTCGTCCTGCTCGTCCATGCTGTGACCTCCATCGCTGTTGACGTCGCAGCTGTCCACTTCCATCGTGGCCTCAGAGTCCAGGTTGGGACTGGACGGCTCTGCGGGGACATGAGGTCAGACTCAGGCAACCTGACCCATAACCGATTGTTCTGTCAAAGGTGCAGGGACAGTCAGGACGAGTCACCTCCGTTAAAGTCGACCTCACCCAGACAGTCGCGAGGGACTTTGGCTGCACATCTCTTATGACAGTTAAACTTACAGTCTGAGGAGGGAAAAAAACAAAACAAGTTCACACGTGGAAACATTCAGTGTCACTCACCACAGAGACCCTCAGCGAGAAGGATCCGTGACGTGTGTATGTTCATTACTCTGTGCTTAGTACCTTCTGCTTTAATCTTTACTTGATATTTTCTTTTAAAGAGAAATGAAAAGATGGGAATCTATAACCGGACTCATTTAGTGGACATGCTGTTGATTTTAATAGATGATGGATGATCTCAGACTGATTGTTGTTGCGTGTCGTCACCTTTGCACTGCATCCCCTGGCGGAAGAGGCCCTTCAGCAGGCGTTTGCAGAACTGGCAGATGGTGGGACGGGTGTAGGTGTGGACGGAGAAGGTGTGAGGAACTTTGACCCGTCCCAGGACCATCTTCTCCATCCAGATCGGTCGACCGCTCAGCAGGGAGTTACGCTTGCCGGCACCCAGGAGGGGGCGCTGCAGGTGGAAGGAGGAGGATTCAGGAACCGGGGGGAGAGCCGAGGAAAAAAAGGTACAAAAGTCTGTGAATACTGGAATATTTATATTAATGTCTGTATTTGTATTCAGTTTACTGATATAAATAATGAATAATAATTGCCCCCCCCCCGGAACACTGTAAAGCTGCATCAGGGAAAAGTCGGGAACAATCAGGGTTCAGGGGGTTGAGCTGAGGAATCAGATTTAGAGAACAGTTCCTCAGTTGTGACGTGAAAGCAAAGCTCTGATGAACGTCCACGAGAACAATGAACGTCCTTGCAGAAGGTGCAGCGTCGAGGCTGCAGCTCACAGGAAGCATGTGACACAATGGGCCTGAATTAGTACAGAAACCTTCTACAAAGCTGAAGTGGGTTTGATGTATTGAGATTATAGGTTTCCCTTCACATACATTTAACTTAATAATATATATATAATATATCACTAATGAATAACTAAACGTTGTTACGTTAAGTTTATTTTATTATTATCATTATTTATTATCGTGATCTGTTGTGTTACTGTATGTCTCACTGATGAGGTGACGTGTGTGTGTGTGTGTGTGTGTGGGTGTGTGTGTGTGTGTGTGTGTGAGTGAGTGTGTGTGAGGCTCTTTGTTTCCTGCTTTGAACAGGATGGAAAATCCAGTCGTTTGCCTCCAGCCATCATGTGTATGTGTGACAGGGAGAGTGGGACTCGGTCAGTTGCACAACAGTGTGTGTGTGTGTGTGTCTGTCTGTGTGTGTGTGTGTGTGCGTGTGTGTACTGTACTGTCGTTTTTCATTCTGGTTTCTGTCTGAAACGAGTCATACTTTCACTTCAACAAAAAAAAACAACCTCATCATCATGTGACTGTTGATGTGAGAAAACTTCCTGATTCCAGCGAGATGAGTCACAGTGGACCAGAGTCCACCATACGGGGTCAGTGTGTTTAAAGCCGCCTCCATCATGGATCTTTGTAACGTGAACAGTGATGATCTGTGAGAAACAGAGTGACGGTCGTCAACCAACCTCCTCCTGTGGCGTCGTGGTGAACTCAGTGGAGGGAGGACGAGCGATGGACATGACGGCACCCGGCAGAGACACATTGGACAGTCTCCTCTTCCTCACGCCGCTGCAGTTGTTGGGGATCTTGAACGCACATCGCTTGTGGTAGTTGAGTCCACATCCTGCAGCAGAGACAATCAGCTCCTGTCGTTTAGTTCTCATCCTCCTGTCTTCTGGCCCGAAACAATTTATCTAACAGGACTTCATCATCAGACACTACACTCTACACTGCAGGTTACACTGCTGATGACATCAGTGTGTGTGTGTGTGTGTGTGTGTTATAAAAAGTGTAAATGATACGATGACCTTTCATTCTGTGGGCAGATGACCCTGCAGATGACCTGGGACCAGATCAGCTGTTAAACCACACACTCACCCTCACACTTGAGGCCCTGTCGGACGAGGCCCCACAGCATCTCGCCGCAGTCATCGCAGAACGCCGGGGCCTTGTAGGAGTGAACGTAGAGCGCGTGAGGTCGGATCTGGAAGTCCTCGGCTTTGGCCAGAGCTGAAATAAACAAACACACACAGACACACACAGACGTTTTTCAAACTGACAGATTTGATTTGTTTTCTCCTTTTGTTTCTTTACAGTTTTTGATGAGGCTAAAACTGCAGAGCTGCACCATTTTGCAGCAGCAGGAGGAGTTGGGGTGGAGGGGGGAGGGGGGAGGAAGCGGTTGTGGGGTTGAACCCGTTGCGGTTCAGCCTGCGACTCTGTTTTCCTATTCTCCTGTGTAATGTAAACCTGCCGCCGCTCTGCCTCTGGGTGTTGAGCTGTTATTGTGTCGACACGTGTCAGGAAACGAGAATCTGACATCATCATGTGATGGCGGTGATGATGGCGGTGATGATGGCGGTGATAATGGCGGTGATAATGGCGGTGATGATGGCGGTGAGACGCCTGACGTCTGCTGCTGACAGGAGGCTGAGCGCCAGCGTCTGGTCCAAGTGTCGTCGTCTGTTTCTGAGCCACAGTGCATCTTCAGAACATTCTGATGTCACACTGAAGCTGACCTTTGACCTCTTGAAGAAGAGCGTCATCCCCCATCTCCTGCTTTCACAGCTGGCTGAAGTGTTGTCGGTCAGTGTGTAACTTTCTGTGTGTTTCTATTCAATTCTTACCAGACAGAACCACCTCCACCAGATCGCCCTCGTGGATCTCCTCCGCCGAGGTCAGCCGCTGCAGGATGTTGTCCGAGCTCAGGTCGTGACGGAAGAGCAGGATCTTGTCGTACATCCCGTAGAAGCCGCATTCCGGGAACTGAGGAGGAGGAGGAAGAGGAGGCGTTCAGACTGATACACGCCTGTTGAATCTAGTAACTTTGAACTTTGAACTCAACCTGGATGAATGGATGTTACACAGTGCTTGGGTGGAAGTGACTGTGATATTGTGTCATGCTCGAGTGTGTACTGGGTTAAACATTGTGTTCAGCAGCTTCCTGCTGTGTGTTTGCAGGATGTTCGCAGCAGGATCCTGCAGCAGCAGCAGCAGCAGGAGGCTCGCAGCAGGAAACCCAGCAGGCCGAGGACGAGACGGAGGCTGCTCAGGTCGCACGCACACACACGCACACACATACACACACGCACACGCAGAGATCATGAATTATGGCTGAGGTTCTGTCACCGACACCCTGCAGTCATTAACCATATCGTCACACACCACTGCTCAGACAAATACGACACACACACAGGAAGCAGGTCTGATCCAAAAGAACCAGGATGCTGCTCGTCTCAGCAGCTGTGGACGTTTTAATGACGCGTGACCTGAACAGACCACATGTGACATGTGACATGTGACATGTGACATGTGAGACGACAGCGACGGACTTCTGTCCAGTGTGTGCACAGACTGGATACGGTCAGAACCAGAAGTGACAGCGCCTTTGTTCGGCCGCCGCGGCGCCGCCCCTGTGTTCTGTGTCCAATCAGGTTTGTGCAGGTCGTCAGCTGCTGCCTCCACCGAGGTGAACAGCAACACACATTTAGAGTTCAGTTCATGGACCAGTGTTTGTGTGTTTAATACACACTGATCCTCTCATTTATGGTTAATCCTCCATTAACCTTTCTTAACCTCACACACACACACGCACACACACACACACACACACAACCTGTTTACATTCTCGTCACTGGTGCCTTTGTCAAACTGAAGCCAGATCTGTGACGACTCCATCACCTCTCTCTGGTCTTCAGGGTCACTGAGACCAAAACACCTCCAGGCCTTGCTCTGACCTTTGACCTCTACTGCAGGAGATGGAGCAGGGGGCTGAGAGTTAGCTCCTCTGACGATCTGTTTTTACTGAGGGAGGGGGGTGGGGTTATATAATCGGTGTAATCCTGGTTGTGAACGGGGGAGGACACACAAACCCAGCGTGTCCGACTGCAGTTAGCAGATACAGTATCTTTACACTGCTGCACTGTAATCCCATCATCACAATTAACACAATTAATCAACAATTAACAGTTATCTATTGTGTTGTGTTGTGACCTGGCGCTTCACCTGTGTTTTTGAGTCCCACCGGGAGCAGTGACCTTTTATGACCTTTTCTCCACAAACATACACCAACACACATGCCAACATGTCAGGGACAGAATATGTCGTAATGTTTTCCGATATTAGAAACAGGACTGACGAACATCTGGCCCTGCAGCGACATGAAGAGCACAAACACATAAAGCAGCCGTTATCTCCTGCTGCTGGACGCCATCAGCCTTCCAGCCCCAATAAAACTCTTCCCGTCTTTCCCTGCACACTGCAGTTCTCCAGCAGGGACAGACGGAGGGGGAATCATGAGGGTAAACAGCCACCGCTCCTGTTCCCCACATCCGCTCGCTCAGTCACCGTCACTCAGGAAACAACAGGAAACAACAGCACTGAGTGGGTCAAGGTTGTCACAGCGATAGTGAGGTCATTTCATCCATCCTCTTCTCATACGGCGGAAATTGGTGCAACACAAACGCACACACTCACACACACACACACACACACCTCTGCTGTGTCGTCCATTGATGAAGAAAAATGATCTTTAAAAGGTTGTAAAATGACTGAAATTCAATGAAAATCCTGATTATGGCCGCACTTCCTGTCCTGGTTTCTCTCTGTGACCTCTGACCTCTTTTCTTATTGCTCTGTATCAATGTAATTTTATTTCACAAAAGTAGCAAATGAAAAAAAACAACAACACATTAACCGACACATACAGACATCTGTCATCGTGACCACAACATCCTCCTCAGAGACCTGTGTGTGTGTGTGTGTGTGTGTATGTGTGTGTGTGTGTGTGTGTGTGCGTGTGTGTGTGTGTGTGTTTAATCTAATGAGCTTTGAAAGTTAGGATGAGTGGTAAAACAGTTAACTGTGTGTTACATCCTCTCTCTCTCTCTCCTCCATATAAAGCACCACCTGGCCTTGGTAACCATGGAGACCAGCAGAGTGGAGGACGCGGGACCCTTACATCTCCATGGCGACAGGGAGAGATGCTGTCATCATGTTGTAAAGGTTTCACCGAATCCATTCACAGAATTGTTTTTAAAACCATAAACTTTATGCTGGGGGACGACGCAGCATAAAGTTTATGGTTTGTTCTAACTTCGTTTAAAAAACGTTGAACAAACAGCGCGGTGATGACGGACGCACAACGCATCGGCTTTTAACATGGTCTCCACCAGCCTCCTTATTCATCTGCTCAGCTGCTGCTGCAGCTTCATACAGGAGCTCATTCATGAGCTCATCACTGGACCTGACGAGTCCAGTCATCCTGTTATCAACAGTACAGTCAGAGAGGAGTGTGGAGCACTGAGAAACACACTGACCCATACTGCTGTTTGTGCAACACAACACAACACAACACAACACAACACAACACAACACAACACAACACAACACAACACAACACAACACAACACAACACAACACAACACAACACACAGCTGCTGCTGACAACACAACACAACACAACACAACACAACACAACACAACACAACACAACACAACACAACACAACACAACACAACACAACACAACACAACACAACACAACACAACACAACACAACACAACACAACACAACACAACACAACACAACACAACACAACACAACACAACACAACACAACACAACACAACACAACACAACACAACACAACACAACACAACACAACACAACACAACACAACACAACACAACACAACACAACACAACACAACACAACACAACACAACACAACACAACACAACACAACACAACACAACACAACACAACACAACACAACACAACACAACACAACACAACACAACACAACACAACACAACACAACACAACACAACACAACACAACACAACACAACACAACACAACACAACACAACACAACACAACACAACACAACACAACACAACACAACACAACACAACACAACACAACACAACACAACACAACACAACACAACACAACACAACACAACACAACACAACACAACACAACACAACACAACACAACACAACACAACACAACACAACACAACACAACACAACACAACACAACACAACACAACACAACACAACACAACACAACACAACACAACACAACACAACACAACACAACACAACACAACACAACACAACACAACACAACACACAGCTGCTGCTGCTGCTGCGGAGGAGGAAACAAGAAGCGCTGACACAGCAACACGACGAGGAAACAACCTTCTCTGACTTTTCACTGGTCGAGCTTTAAACAGCATGAGGACGATGAGCAGAGTACAACTCATCAATCAATCAATCAATCAATCAATCAATCAATCAATCAACAGTGGAACTCTGTATACCAGGTGTGTGTGTGTGTGTCGGGGGGGGGTCATGTGGGTCATGTGACCGTCACATTTACCTTCTGATCTACGATGGCGCAGATGAGCTCCCTGACGGCAGAGAGGGAGTGGTCTCCGGGGTCAAGGGTCACCGTCTCCCTGGTGAGTCCGATCTGGAGCAGGAAGGAGACGCCGTGGATGGACCCTCTGGAGTTTGTGGGGCTGGGGGCCGTCTGGCTGCCATTGGACAGCCGGCCACACAGGGTGGCGGGGGGGCTGGGTGACGGTGATGGAGTGGGCGGGGCTGTGTTCTGAGGGGGGGCGGGGAAAGAGCGGGGCAAGGCCGGCGGCGGAGGGCTGTGGTCGGCAGACATTGGCTGCTGTCAGTGACGTCGTCCAGGAAGGAGAAAACCAAGATGTCTGACAGCTGGAGTCTGATGATCAGCTGAGAGTTTCCCACCCCGATCGCTGGTCACCTGTCTCACCACGGAAAGCCTGCAGGGACAGTGTCCTCTGGCTGGCGTCCATGTTGGACGCAGAGACGGACAAAACTAAAAGGTTGTGAGTGTTGCTTTAACCTCTCCTGCAGGATGAAGGTCTGGAGCTGGAGTTTGTCTTGTCAGTGGAAACATCTGAGGAGAATAAAGACGACGCGTTCAAGAACAAAGCCATCACAGGAAACACAAACACAGGAAAACGGCTTCAGCTGGAGGTTTTGGTTGTTGTGTAGTTTTGTACTGGCTTTGTGTCGTCACTGCTCGTCTCAACAACAGGACGTGAAGTTGTGCGACGACACAGAGGTGATGCCACACGTGTTGTTGACTGTGTGAACCTCCCCTGTGTGTGTGTGTGTTGTCCTTCATAATGTCCTGCCATGGACACTGTCCCCCCTCTCTGTGGTTTGTCTTGTGTTGTGATGAGATCATTTACCGTTTTCATGTTTCTGCCATAAGAAGAGTCACATGTTTGTCTACATTTGAGTAATGACTCATGCTGACAGGGATATAAATGTACTCTTTACATACATACAGAAAAATCCCCCCCAGAATATATATATCACAAATATATCACAAACACGACGACGGAATATTCATCATGTTTATCATTTCAACATTTAAACCACAAACTTTAACGTACGTTAGGTTTTTGCCTCAGGAACTGAAAACTGTGGAAAACCAGGAGTCCTCATCAATATAAATGATCAGACTTCTCAATCGGAAACTAACCTCTTGACATAATAATAATAATCTGATCTGGCCTGGACGCCATCATTTATTGTGTATCTACATGACAACAAATGACTTTAAACGTTTATCTCTGTGACTGATTTGAGTAACGACACATTAATAACGTGTGTTTGTGTGCTGCTGTTAATTAGCCTTCATTAGCATCTTATTGCAGATTTAGTTCCTGACAGATCAAAGTAAAATAAACTCACATAATGAACTTCCATGATGACTGTGTCTGACTAAAGGAGCAATGTTAACTTTTTTACTGGACTTCTGCTGTGAACTTACAGATTCCGGGTCAGTGTAGAGTCGCTGCGCTCTCACATCACATCTGGATCACATCTGGATCACGGCTGGTTGGAGACACAAGTTTGCAGATGTCTTCACACATGGAGGTCCACACCGTCATGTCGCTCTGACAACAGGCCGGGTTCAGCGCGCCCACCGCGGTCAGACGCCTCATCCAGCGGCGGCTCGGAGCGCGCGGGCCCCGCTCTGAGGTGTGAGGGCCCCGGTCCCGGTGACTGGGCCGGAGGTGTGGAACCAGCGGACAGATGATCCACACTGTTCTTTATTCGTCCGTTTCCTCCTCAAACTTCTGCGACGAGCCGCTGCGGCTTCATGCAGAGAGGAGGAGCCGCCGACAGAGGTCTTACTCTGACGCTGTTTACTGCGCACCACACGTCCACATGTCCGGTGACGTGACGTCAGAGCCATCAACACGCAACACAACCCTGGAGAGGTTTCATTCATTCTTTGTGAGTCGTCCCGTGAACACATCACGACAAAAGCTCTCATACCAGAACCGGATCAATACAGTGTTTCAGCCCCGAACCCGGTGCGTGCACGAGGCACTAACAGCCTGCCATACACCGCACAACAATATGACGTCACTAGACGAAACGAGGCTGAATGGTTTGTCGTTTTCTTCCTCGCGGATGGAAATGTGACGAGATAAAAGAAAAAAGGTCTGAGTTATGAAAAGTTTCCTGAAATATTTGTTTATAGCTCGAAGTGATTCCTCTGTCTTCAGAGAATCTTTGACTGAGTCCTGCTTTACATCACTGCAAATACATTAACCTGTGGCGCCACCTGCTGGTAAAAATACGACATCACCCACATTGTATTTCGATAATGATGAATCTGTAGATTAACTGTTGATGAATATATGGTAGAAGATCAACTCACAGCTGATTATGTTGAAGTAGTTTTCGTGTGTAGTATTAAATCTGTGTGTTTGTGTGTCTCACTGTTTGCCCTTCGAAAATAAACAAAACAATTCATGTAAATAACATAATATAACTTTTCTATTCACTTACGTCACGTTTTTATTGACACTCTTATTTTTATATTTAAAGATTAAACTGCAATATAAAACGGGATTTTTAAAAAATTCTCACAATTAAACTCATGTCTGTCTGTCATTTTCTTTGCCTGAACTCAGCGTTCGTTTGTCCGAGTCGTTCCCTCCGGTTCTGAAGGCAGCACTGAATTACTGGCACGTGATTGGAGGAGAAGTGAGGGGGGGCGTGGTGAAGACTCATGTTACCGGAAGGCTGTGAAGTTATAAAGTTGTGTGCGGCACAGCAGCCGGTCAGTGAGCGGCGGCTCCTCGGTGTCTCCTTGTCTGTCTGTCCTCGTGTCCCCGTGTCCACTGCAGCCAGTGTCAACACCGGCCGACCATGTGCGTTTAACGGACTGATGCAGTGAGTAAAGTCCCGGGGAGGAGCCGCTGTGACAGATGGAGGCTGTGACCAAATGGAGCCCGCAACAAGTGGCGGACTGGATGAGAGGTACAGCTGCCAAATAGTGAGACCTAATGTTTTCATGGGGGTAACTTTCTGACAGAAGCTAACGGATCTGCTAGCATGTAGCTGTCGAAAAATTGATTAATCGTGGATGTCAGTTTTAAGGTAACGTGGTGTTTTGACTTTGACTTTGAAAATGTAAAAGAAAACTTATCTCTATATCTAATTTATCTCACGTTTCCTTGAACAAACAACTAAAAGATTAATTTGAAAGGATGTTGATAATGTTATCAGTTTAGAGCGGTGATCAGTCATGTATGATCATGCATTTCATCTGTGTGTATGTGTGTATATGCAAGTATACACACATAGTAATGGAGGTTGATGTTTGCGTGGTGAAATTAATTTGTTGGGGAAAACAGGATTGTGCCTTTAAAACAGGTGTGTGTGTGTGTGTGTGTGTGTGCGTGTGTGTGTGTGTGTGTGTGTGTGTGTTGACTCAGTGTGAGTGATCTCAGTACAGTAGGCCTTTGTTTTCCAGTGGCAGCAGAGACATTTATAATGTTCATATTTATTCCAGTTTGTTAAACAGGCTCAGTCAGTGGCCAGTCACTCTGGTTTAATTAAAAAACAAAAAACAACAAATACAGTATTTATTCATTTATTTTAACCTGCAACCAAACTGTTGTTTTAATGTTGTGATAGAATCTTTGTCTGACAGCAGGGAACTGAGAATTGCGATTATACCATATAACCTGTGTCTTTATATCAAACGAGGTGTTAAACAAGCCTTTGTCCTTTAAACCCAGATCAGTCAGTCTCATCACAATGCAGGTTTCATTAAGCAGCAGGGACAATGTAGCGTCGAGTGTATAAAGACCCAGACAACAACAGCTCTTCACAAAGGTTGCCCTCCTGCTGTGTGCTGGGTCAAAAGGTCATGGGGACATTAAAGTCCGCCTGAATGAGGTCGGCCACATGATGCTGATGGAGTTTTCTTCTCCACATTCTTAAAGCGGTGTGAGTGCGAATGGCGACGGACCGCCCACTCTGCACACGTCATTCCCAAAACGGGTTCTGATGCTTGTTTACAACAGCTGACTATCAGGTGGTCACGCGGTCAGGTGGTCAGGTGGTCATGCGGTCAGGTGATCAGGTGGTCATGTGGTCAGATTGTCACATTGTCACGTGGTCATGCATTATTGCTGGTGACATCAGGTGAATGATCCAGAGAACTGATAAAACGTAATGTGAACGTCGATTGTTGGATTACTGTCTGTCGTTTAATGGGCAGTTGGGATTTTTGTGTAACGTTTGTGTCTTTAGACCCAGTGTTGGTCCGTCTTCACCCCACACGTAACACAGTCCGACTGCTACTTTCTCCTCTGCTCAGCCTTTGCTGTTGGTATCGATGTTGTCAAATTGACCAGCGTTGTTTTGTGCTTTGTTCACGTTCAGATAAAAGAACAGTTTGATCACTGACGTGATAAACGAACTCACAGACTCCACGTTGTTGAACGTCTCAAACTGAGTTTGTCATTGGTCCAGATCCTGCTGTTGTATTTACAGTGTAACTACAGAGTGCCTCAGGCCGTCTGAGCTAAGGGTGTGTGTGTGTGTGTGTGTGTGTGTGTGTGTGTGTGTGTGTGTGTGTGTGTGTGTGTGTTTACTCGCCAAAGACGACTTATACAACAGGTTGTTTTCAGTCAGTCTTGTTAAAATCCTTTTGTTTGAGCTGGAGTTGGTTCCCACAGACTGTCACTCAGCTGCTGCAGGAAAAAAGGTCAACTAATTCTGGAATATCATCGTTGTTGGAGGTGTCTCCCAGGAGACCGGCGGTCAGGGAATTCCATCACATCCTTCAGGAACGTCAGGATAAATGCGCTATTAGAAACGTGTCAGCGTATGAAGTTAGTGTTTACATTGATGTACTAACTTTGACTGAAATACGAGTCCGACAATTCATCTGTCCTCACACCTGTGATTCATGGAACCATATTCCCAAACGTTCACAGCCAAACACGACTGTTCCCTCATGAAGCCACTTCTGGACTTTGTCCCAAACAAAGTCCAGAAGTGGCTTCAGACCATTTGTTCTCACATCCACGATGACTGTGCTCTGGAAAAGTCCTGAGTACATCGTTGTTTGTCAAACAAATCTGATGATTGGATCTCATTAGTTTTCAAGTTGTGACATTTGTTTCATTACATTTAATATATAATATATCCAAATGCATATAAACCACCTACGTCTTAGGTTCATATTAATGGCTAATATTTTTATTATTGTGAGATTTAGTCTACTTTATGATTTGAAAATATCAATAATAACACAGAATGAGGTTGTTTTTTTTTAACGTGATTGAACACAGACGTAGTTTTACATCTGTGTTGAACTTATTCAGTAGCTCTCATTGTGCGTCATTGTATAATTATTGTCTTAATGCAAAAACCCAGTTTAGCTTTAATTAATAAGACCAAAGAGTTGAAGACAGACAGTGGCACCAGAGAGACAGGGGGCAGTTTTCCGTCTGGTCCCTGCTCCGGCTGAACGGAGACAAACAGTGCGTCACGTGACGCAGGTCTGGGATCAGTGAGAGTCTGTGTGACTGGACCCTGAGGCAGGTTTTAATCAGCTGCTGTTACAGCAGTGAACTGATCAGGCGGCGTGTTGAGGCAGATCCACATACCGATCAGCTCCTGGCAGGTGCAGTCAAACAGGACGGCGATGGTGACGACAGGCTGGTTCCAGCGCGACTCCCACAACTCATACAGCAAGAGTCAATATTAGTTTTCTCAGCAAACACGAATAATTGATGCATCAGATCAATATAAAAATAACATCTGGTGGTTTTATCCCCTTATGATATTTAACTCCTGTTATTTGATAATGTAACGATCAATAATAATTCATAGATAACTGATAACTGATTACTTTTACTTTGAGGTTTTCCGTGATTCAAACGCATTCAAACAGGGAAGAACCTGGATGAGGAGGAAAGATATTTTTTAATAAAATCAGTTAATTTGATCAGCACTTATGAAGAGGATTTTTTTTCTTCTTCTGTGGTGTTTATACAATCAAATGAGGATGAAAACAACTGTATGAGCATCAGGCCTCACTGCATCTTGTCCATCGTGTCATCGTCCTCTGTCCGTCAGCTGCTCGGTGGTTTGGTTTGAAGCCATCAGCTGGAGCGAGACCGGATCAGCTGCGTGTCATCCTGCAGGAAACAGGAAACACATCTGCTGTGTGAAGGAGGGATGTTTGTCGAGTGGGAGGAGAACGTCCAAACTCACCTGAGGACGACGTCACGGCCCGACGTCGTCCAACACGCGGAGCGAGGCCACATTTCATCAGGATTCATTCCCGGCATGTCGGATAATGGGACAGTCGTCACCTCTGTGACGTCAGATCTGTGTCGGCCATTTTTGTAACTTCATGAAGGTTCACTCCTGCTTCACGTCCTCTCTGTGTGCTGGGACCGTCCCGCTGCTGTCTCAGTGTTTGTCTTATCAGTCAAAGCGAGTTCACTGAGAGGCGCGCTGAATCACAGGAAACGACCACATTCCCTCCCCTGAGCTCCACTTCCTCTTCCTGTCACACCAACGAGCAACTCTGATGTTGCTGAAGAGCCAGAGTGTTTGGAGCCACGTTCACACAGGAGCCGCGCTGACCAACCTGTAACGTCATGACGGAAAAGTCATGTGCTGGTAACAGTTTTGGTCACTGATGAATCGGACTTAGCATCATTTGTATCATCTCGCAATGATGTCGTCCCCCCGTCTCAGCTCAGCTCCCTCACTTCCTGTTTGTTTGGTTCTGTAGGACCTGCGAGCACAGAGCTGCACAGCGCTCAAGGAAATCCTTTTTCCTCTTGAACAGTGTTTGTTCAAACCCCCACCACCCCCACCCACCCCCACCCACTCCCCACGGATTCGCAGCAATGAGATTAAGGTTCAGGGTGTGTGTGTGTGTGTGTGTGTGTGTGTGTGTGTGTTTGACAGAGGCCCAGTAAAGCTATGAATAGCCTCTGTGCTCCTTTGCCACTTTTCCTCTGGCCTCTCCACCCTCATCCTGTTGTGATGGAGGTAAATATTCCTTTTGTGTCCCTCAGTCGGGGAGTGTCGGGTCCCAGCTCCACACAACACAGCACGTGTCATTTGTTGTAACGCACAGAGGACGAATGACCACACAATTGGATGATTTGATTGTAATCTCCATTAGAATAGACAGAAACTCTCCTTGTGTTTTTATCAAGTGGATCACTGCACAGAGAGAGAGAGAGAGAGAGAGAGAGAGAGTTCAGATGGTCGGAGTCTGGTCGGAGCGCCGTGTAGAACGAGCCAACACGTCCTGTTTGTTTTGATCTTTCTGACCAATGATTAACTGTCCTGTTTATGAGCGGCTGGAGTTTTCACCTGCGCCTCTGTATGACAACGTCCTCACGTGTTTGACTGGAGACGGAGACAAACCCACAACTTATCATTGCTGTAAAGGACGATCTATAAATGTCCCTGTGTCAACAAACTGAAGGTTTGACTTTAACAACAGTATTTACTGTGACTCCACCATATTACAACATGAACTCGTCAGTGTCTCCACCAGATGTTGAACGTGGCTGCAGGGATTCACTCCTCCTGCGCATCGTGGAGAATCTGTTTGTGGACATTATTCTGCCTTTGAAACAGGAAGTGATAGGAAGAGCAGCCGAAAACAGCAGCGCGATCCGAAATGTAAAAAAAAGAAAAGAAAGTTTTATCCCAAAAATTCCCCCTGCTCTGAAGAACAGGCTCATGTGGAGAGCGTGGAGGCCCGTCCATATACTTTTGGACAGGCCGTCGTTGGCAGTTACCTGTGAAATGTTAACAGGTAACTGTGGTGGCGCTGTGACAGTGTTATATACGTGGTGAGACGTTTGCTGTTCGTCCGGCAGCGTTCCCACCAGCTGACTGACAGGAGAGACGCCTCAGAGACCAGCCGACGGTCCGAGACTCGAGTAAACGTTAGAAAGAGCCTGTGGGAAGACGTTTGACTGGTCTGTGATCAGTTCTGTGTCAGTGAGTGAGGAAAGTTGCACTTTGTTCGCTGTTTGATGGCTTTAATGTGGAGTCCAGTTCATTCTGTCAACAAACAGGCTGGGTTCAGAGAGAAACTGACCTCAGATCAGACAGAGAGTGACTTTTATAATGGGTCAAAAAGATTTTCTGAATCTTCACTCTGTAAAACGTCTTTTTATATCCAGTACATATAATCATGGTAATGTGCCTGATACTGGTCACAGACTGACACTGGATGTAAACATCATGTTCCATCAGCAGTGAGCTGCAGATAAGGCTCTTCACTGTGAACCTCCTCTGGTCGCACACGGTTTTCAGCGTCCACACAAACCACCACACTTGCTGTCTTTCATTAATCCTGCGTCTCCGACGCCAAACGCCGAAGCAGCTCGGGCGTATTTCAGTGTGGCGACGCTGCCGCCAGCTGTTTGAAGCCGCTCGCCAACGGGTTTGGGCCAAACGCCAAACACGACTGCAATGCTGGAAATGCAGAATTAGAGGAATCTCAACTGTCACGTAAATAATAACAATACATAAATCAGAATGTATTTCTCACGAGAACGTTGAGTCCTGCAGTGGCTGTTGGTGCAGTGCCAGACACACGATGCTGATAATATGATGTCATCAGTCAGATCCAGCTGGGATCCAGTGCTAACGTCGATGTTTCTTTAATGTCATTATAACCTAAACGCTGTCACACATTTACAACTGAAACATCAGAAACAGATCTTTCTGATGAACGTGTTTTTATGGAATCTGTGACGTTTGGCTGAAAACAGTGTTGTGCAGTGTGTTGTGCAGTGTGTTGTGTTGTGCAGTGTGTTATGTTGTGTTGTGCAGTGTGTTATGTTGTGTTGTGCAGTGTGTTGTGTTGTGCAGTGTGTTGTGTTGTGCAGTGTGTTATGTTGTGTTGTGCAGTGTGTTGTGTTGTGCAGTGCGTTGTGTTGTGCAGTGTGTTGTGTTGTGCAGAGACGAGCGGGCACTGCGTTCATTAGCAGGTGATTTGCCTGTTGCGTGACCTTTAGCCAACCTGCTGTGTAACCGAGAGATTACCGGCCCGCTCAGGTGTCAGTAATGTGATCCAACACGTTCCTGCTGACCGCAAACCCTCGCCCAGCCGCCACCCACCTGTGTCAGCTGACAGCAGCCACCTGAGCTGGCTTTGATATCTGTTGCTGTTTTCTCCATCTGGCCTCCTGCTGTGCAGCTCTGCCGGGCGTGTGTCCGGCAGGGACGGGGAGTAGTTCCCAGTGGGATCAGGGGAAGATCCCAGACCTCTGGATCTGGGCGTCTTTCCAGGAACAAGCAGAAGCTGACTGATATCACACGTTTAATGTAGAAGACAGGAGCTGCCGTTATTCAAATCAAGTTGAACCTGTTGTTTTTAGTTTCACATCTGAGTGTTAATCTGATCAGGCTTCTAGTCCGGTCGATGTATAACTTTATTTTTAAGATAAAATCATCGTTGATTAAAGAAATAAGTCAGTGATGGATTAAATATATAACCTCGTAATATATTCAGTCGTACATGGAGCGGTACACACTGTAGTGTTGCAGCGTCAGCTCGTGAACACAGATAAACCTTCATCTTTACGGCGGCGGGCGTCAGTGTGTGTTGTTCTTGTTGTCGGAGGAGTCGCTCCGAGGTGTCGCATCAGCAGTTAGTTAAAGAGGAATGTTTCTCCCGTGGTCAGAGGGAGGCTCGGCCATCTGTCGTCCAGCGTGTGCGTCTGAAGTCGTGTCTCTGCAGGACGCGTTAATGACCACATGCAGGGACGGTTGTTTTCTTCTCCACTGTTCACACCAGCTCAGACATTTTGTCGGCCAGTTGCTTTCTGTGTTTCATGACATCTGCCATTTGGCCAAAGTTCCCAGAACCTGATGTGGTTGTTTAGGTCAGTCAGTCTGATACTGCCATGTTTAAAGTGGCGTCAGCAATCTTTAGGTTTCATGGACTTTATATTTTTTACATTGTTGTTTTACACAGTTGTTTGACTGAGTCTCGTGTTTGAGTCGTTGTGTTGATGACGGGATCAGTCGACTGGTGGCGGTGGACTCTCTGAGTGTGTGGTTGATCCGTGGATCAGGCGGTGGGAACTCTTTTATCTCGTCTCACGCTGCTGCCTTTCACACAGAGGTCGCAGGTCAAAGTTTAGGGTCGGACACAGAGTGGCGCCGCTGAAACTGGCTGTGTCTCGCTCAAGGTCAGGTGAGGTCGGGGGGTTCAGAGCTTATTTACTTGTCCTGCAGAGTGAATTTATCAAAGGACACGTTTGGTTAAAAAAAATAGAGCTGTAAATAAAATCTATTGTATTAATTAATAAATGTGTTATACCACTATTTCATTTATTTATGTACCGTATTTTCCGGACGATAAGTTGCAGTTTTTTTCATAGTTTGGCCGGGGGTGCGACTTATACTCCAGTGCGACTTATGTGTGAAATTATTAACACATTATTATATCCTGTCACATGTCATTTTCACACTAAACCGCAAGAGGGCGCTCTAGGCCTGTGTTGATAATTGAATTGATAAAAACATTGAGTTAGCGGAGTTGTTTGAAAGTGACACCGAGGATGACGATTTCATTGGATTTAGTGATTTGCAGTGACACGGATGGTTTGGTAAACTTGTTAGCATGTTATTTATGATATAGTTATCTGAATAACTCTTAATATGTTATGTTAACATACCGTTCTCAGTTCGTTGTTTATGTGTCATGTAACGTTAGCATACCGTACAATTGTTCAGCCTGTTGTTGCCTCTATTCTATTTTTATTTTAAATTGCCTTTCATGATGACATGTCTGTTCTTGGTGTTGGATTTTATCAAATAAACTTCCCCCCAAAATGCGACTTATACTCCAGTGCGACTTATATATGTCTTTTCCTTCTTTATTATGCATTTTATGGCTGGTGTGACTTGTACTCCGGAGCCACTTATAATTCAGAAAATACGGTATAAACATCAGAACCAATCAACAGTTAAAACCCAAACACCACACATGCGTGGATCATGTACACATCTGTTTGTTTGTAATCAGACAGCAGCTGATCCTGTCGTCAGGTGTTGCCAAGCATTGTCAGGTGTCGTCAGGCGCCATCAGGCGTCGTCAGGCGTCGTCAGGCGCCGTCAGGCGCCGTCAGGCGTCGTCAGGCGGCGTCAGGTGTCGGCGTGGTGTGAGTCGAGAGCAGCACAGTGATGGATCAGCAGTGAGAGTCAATACGTGGCTGTTGACTCAGCAGCTGTGTTTGCTGTCAGACTCGACTGAATGATACCGGAGTCGACACTGAAACTGGTCGTGTGTACAGTGTTAGTGAGACTTCAGTCGCTGCCAATATTATTGTGTTGCCATAACGTTGGTGCCGTGTGTCTCCTCCGTCCCTCAGGCCTGGATGACGGCGTGCAGCAGTACATCGCGTCCTTCCAGCAGCAGCAGGTGGACGGAGAGACGCTGCTGCGGATGTCCCACCAGGAGCTGCTGTCTCTGGGCGTCTCGCGGGTTGGACATCAGGAGCTGGTGCTGGAGGCTGTGGATCTGCTCTGTGCTCTGGTCAGTAGCCTGTCATTACAACAACCACACAACAGGTGGCACAACACTGTGATACTCGTGGACGTGACACATGACCTCTGACCTCTGACTGGAGGCACTGGTGATATAAAGACTAGTTTTCCTGCCGTGTTTGCTGAGCGTGTCTCAAACCAGTGGCTCGTACTGACGTCTCTGTGTGAGCGGAGGACGTGTGGGGACACAGTGGACGTGTTGACGTCCACACAGAGACCCTCACTCAGCTGTTTATGAGCTCCCACTGTCTGTGTGCCACTGAAAAGGAGGATTTACAGTCGGCGCTGAGGTTTACTGGCGTCGCTCAGCTGAATGGGATGCAGCCGCTCGCCGTCTGAATGGCGCCTGACACACACAGTGTGAGAGTAGCGTTCCTGTTCACGGTCCTGTTACTGAGGCTTTATCCATCAGCTGAGCTGTTCAAGTCACATCAGCTGATAGATCCATGCTTCTCAGCTGGTCCACATCCAACACCAACACTTTTCCATTTCCATCCGTCGTTTTCCATCCGGGTGGTGTGTTCAGGAAAGACAGGAACGGGAGTTTATCTCAGTAAACAGTGAGCGGGGGGAGGGAGGGAGGGAGGGAGGCAACACTGAAGCCAAACATGTAGCGATGATGATTTCTGGCCTGAAACATCTTCATGGAAACGTAACCCGCCATGAGCAGAGCAGGTTTCCTGTCAGCTGACACGTCGCGGATGTTGAGTTTTCTCTGGTGTGGAACAGGAAACAGATGTGATTGCTCTCACCTTTCAGAACACCCAACCAACCCCATCCCACCCCACCCGTCTCCCGACACACACACACACATCCCGACACACATCCCGACACACACACACACACACACAGAGCTGCAGTTTCCTCTCCCTGTCACAGGCTCAGTCAGCTGAGCAGGAGGTGTTGGTTAGAACATGGTGGTGGTCAGATGTAAACGTCTGGGGCCGTAGTTATTGTCCAAACCTTCACCTGTCTGTTTGTTGTGGGTGGAACAGTTTTAGTTCACACAGCGCGGCAGGCGTCTGTCTGTGTGGCGTTTGTGTGGAGGCCGCATGGCTTCCTGCCACAGACCACAGTCATGCATACTGTGGTAGGTTCACTGCGATGAGCCCCTCCCCCAGGAGATAGAGGTGAAACACCTGTGGAACACGTGAGCGTCGTGTCTCTTTCCATTCTGTCCGTCATGTGCACATGTTCGCAAATATTGCTGGATGTTAAAATGCTTCCTGTGCAGCTTGTTCGCTCTGACATGTCGACTCAGGTCAGATCTCAGGTCAGACCTCAGGTCAGATCTCAGATCAGATCTCAGATCAGATCTCAGGTCAGACCTCAGGTCAGATCTCAGATTTTTGGAATCTGATTATCACTCACCGTCAGGTGCCACGTTTTGTTTTCATGTTCAAGTGGAAAGTAGTTTTTTTGTTTTTTTACAGTGCAGTGAGTCGACAGGTGAAATTTGTGGCAGCAGATGTTTTCATTGGCTGTCAGCGTCATGACGTCAGCTGACAGGCAGAATAACCAGATCCTCCTCAGATCTGTGGAGATGAGTGGGAAGAACTGTCCTCATGTATGTGTGATATCACATGATATCACATGATATCACATGATATCACATGATATCACATGATATGACATGTAACTCTACACGTCTGATATTTACCAAACAGGAGCTCGAGCAGATGATGTAATGTTATTGATTACGATGAGATTCGATTCATAAACTCTTCACACTTTGAACAGAACTACGGTGTGGAGTCTGATAACCTGAAGACCCTCGCGGGGAAGATGAGGGTCGCGGACCACAACCTGAGCAGCGCCGTGTCGCAGCGCAGGAAAAACCCCGCCTACCACAACAAGAACTCCCATCAGCCCTCCAACGAATTCCTGACCGCTGTGGTGGAGGTGATCGCAGCCGCCAAGAGTCTGCTGGCCTGGCTGGACAGGTGAACACACACACGTCTGTTCACTGTGCACACTGCTGCTTTTTACAGTGCAAACAAACTCAACACGCAGGCGGACACACTTTCTCTGTCACGCAGCCAGTGTTAGAACTGGTCCTGTTAACAGGTGTGTGTGTGTGTGTGTGTGTGTGTGTCTCCTCAGCTTGTATCAGCATGAAGAACATTCCTGTGTCACTGCAGCTCTTACACACAAACACACGTGCCAGACCCTCACCTGTCAACCTGTACAATCACACTACCAACCAGTTTTTATATTGCTGCGCTCACAGTGTTGTAGTGTTATCCCAGTATCATATCATCACTACGTTTAATGACTCATTAGGATTAATCTTAATTTAACAAAACAAAACAAAAAAATATATCAATATTAACTAATTTGTAGTCTAGGAGTGTTGTCTCCCCCTTCTGGCAGTGATTGTAGTGACACGAATACTGTTGATGACAGAGGAAACGTTAAAAATGTTCTGTCTCATTTCAGGACGCCGCTGACGAGCGACAACGACTTCACCTCCACCAAGAGCAGAATCATCCAGCTGTGTCTGGAGCTCACCTCCACCGTCCAGAAGGTGAGTGGCCCTCAGCAGCACACTGTGAGGCCCTGACTGTGGTCGAGACGCACATCACATCACATCACATCACATCACATCTGTCATGTTCCAACACAGGTTTCAGTGCTCGCGTCACATCTCTACACTGCCTGCTGCCTGCTGACATGCATGTACATGCAGACACACACACACACACACACACACACACACGTACACACAGTGTGTGGAAAAGCAAACATTGTGCACATGTCGGATCTGCTGAAAGACGCAGACAGGGACGGTTGTTGTGAATGAGCCCTGATCAGGACACAGGAAGAGCGAAGAGGCTTTTAAATTCAGTTTTCTCTCAGGTCACATGATGACATAATTAAAGACCTGATCCCATCAATCAAAAGAAACAAACAGAGACACTGACAGAGGAGGACGTGGTGCGTTTGTAGGGGTCTGGATTAATCCACGTTTAAAATGAGACAGCAACAAGACACCAGGTACACGGCGACAGGAGTTTGGGTGAAACTTCACTGTTGTTGCCGTTGGATGTTTCTTGTCGTGTTGTGTCGCCTCCATATGAGCTGTGTGCTGCGCTGAGGCGTCGCCCCGCCGCCGCGCTCTCATGCAATCATCCTGTCAGCGTGTTTGCAGAGAGCTGTTATTTCAGCGACCGCAGGAGGAATCCTGTCAGTGTCTGCGAGGCGTTCGAGGTCCCTCCCTCTGGTTTCACTCTCCTGTCATTTCTCAAATAGTTGTTTCACCGCTGATTTCTCTTTTTTTTCCTGTTTACCACCGTCATGGTTTCCACACAAACAGACAACAGCCACTTTTAAACAAACAGCACATGTTGGTTTGTTTCTGGTCTTTTTGCTCGTTGGCTCTGATGTGTGTCTAAGTTAATAATATAATATAATATAATATAATATAATATAATATAATATAATATAATATAATATAATATAATATAATATAATAAATATAATAAGCAATATGATCTTTAATTATCATTATATGTTGTATACTGTGTAAACTCTGAGACTGTACATTTATCCTACATATAGAGTACTGTATATTTTTTTCTTTGTATATCTTAGTGATATTTAATCTTAAAGATCAGTGTGGGATCTGTTAACGACTGAGCTCAGGGACTAAGTTGTGACTGTGGATGTTGGTGTGATTCTGAACAGCGACTCATGTGACCTTGTTTTTTTTCCATGGATGATTTTACTGTGGTCAGACTCCTGTCCGCCATCTCACCGCTTTTTCAGAATAAAAGCACAAAAAGAATCACACACACATTTCACATCAAGACTGTAAAAACATTCAGTCTGATCATTCGGTGAATTGGTTGTAATTTGTTATGTTGTTATGAGTAGGAGTAGTTTACCCTGTCTGACTCCTGTCCGTTTAATTCAGGAAACGTTTGAATAAAACTGCTGATGTTTTGTGATGATGTTGTGTAACTGACCTGTTGTGACCTGCAGTGTCTCTGTCTGTGTAATTGCAGGACTGCACAGTGTACGTGATGGAGGAGAAGATTCTGGAAGTGGTGAGTTCTGCTGCACAAACACATCTGATCTGAGCATGTCAACACAATGTGTGTGTGTGTGTGTGTGTGTGAGAGAGAGAGAGGCCGCTGGTTTGTTTATTCAGCTCAGGAACGTCCACATCCTGTCTGAGATAACACTTCCTGTTGTTTCAGGAATACTGATTCAACTGATTTATTTCTCCTGCGTCCACATGAACTCTGATCTGACCAGGTGTCAGTGTAGTGTTTTTGTGAGTTTTGTGCAGACATATTTTATTGTGTTAAATCTTTGAAAATGTTTGTACTTTGGACTTTAACGATAATTTTGCAGTTTTGAGTTAGTTTTCCTGGTTTATGTGTAATTTCCTGCCCACGTGTGTTTATACGATGGCTTCCCTGCTTCCCATGACCCCAGACCCCCCGTCGCACTCCAGACTTTAGTGTCTCGTCAGAGTGATGATAATATGAGACAGTTCAGGCCTCAGGCTCCTGCGGGATCCTCATCGGGTTTGTAGCAGACTTATGTGATGTTGATCTTAAAAGAATCATCAGCTCGTGTGTGTGTGTGTGTGTGTGTGTGTGTGTGTGTGTGTGTTTCAGTCACAAGCTTTAAATGGGATCTGCGAGAAGACGGTGCGTTTGACCTCTGACCCCTCGAAGAGCGAGATGGCCTGTCTGGAAGAGGTTCACATCACAAACATCAGGCCTGGGGAGGGACTGGTGAGTTCAGATGCCACCCACAGTGATGATAAAGATGATTATTACCACTAAGGGACTGTGCTGCAGTAACAGGGAGAGACCAGGGGGGGCAGTGTTCATGTCGGACATTCAGACGTCCTACATCAAAACATTATCAAACACCGAGTCGCTCACCTCTGTTTCACCTCACAGGGGATTTATATCAAATCCACCTACGACGGACTGCACGTCATCACGGGAACTACAGAGAACGTGAGTGAGCAGAGGACACTGATACTTTGTGTTGTGTTGTGTTGTGTCGTGTTGCGATGCGTTCAGTAAAACTCTGTGATTCACAGTCTCCTGCAGATAAAACCCAAAGGATTCACGCTGGAGACGAAGTCGTTCAGGTCAACAAACAGACGGTGGTGAGTTCAAAGCCTTAAAGAACCTTTTTACGTTTATGTTTTTTTCTTGTTTATTTTTTAAGATAAATTTAGTTTAACGCTGGAGCCTGGTTAGCTTAGCTCATTTTTGTCTTAGCTTAATATGAAACGTATAGACAGATTATTGTCAGTCTTCTCATCTGCTGTGACGACTGTCTTAATATGAGCCGCTCTCTGATTGGTGCAGGTGGGCTGGCAGTTGAAGCACCTGGTGGAGACGCTGAGGGCGGAGAGAGGAAGTGTCGCCCTGGTGGTGAAGAAGAGGCCGTCTGGCAGCTTCGCACCGGCTCCTCTGAAGAACCTACGCTGGAGACCACCACTCGTCCAGGTAACTGGACCTCACACCGCCATCGTCACCAAAGCTGTGACGTCCCTTTAGTGTTTAGTTCTTCACGAGGCTGTTTGATGATTGTGAACGATGATCCGCTCAGTCTGCTGCTCGCTGTGTGTGTGTATGTGTGTGTGTATGTGTGTGTGTATGTGTGTGGGGGGGTGAACAATGGCTCCCTTCTTCCCTTTTCCTGGAAAAAAGCAGGATAGGAAACCCTCCAAACATCACGCTGCGCTGATGTCAGACCTGTTCAGAAGATGACTCACATGTTGCAGCACAATGTGGCGATTCTGGACCGGAGCTGGACCGGAGCGAGCTGCAGTTGGGGGGCTTTGTGTTGACAGAGCTTCAGGATGTGTGTGTTTAGGGAAGATAGACTCCTGAAAGGCCGCTCCATGACTTCAGCTTCTAATGTGGGCTGTGAAAACAGACCTGAGGCCAGCGTGGCTGTACGTCACTCCCATGGTTTAGTTCAAAGGTCATCTGCGTTTACATCTGACCTGAGCTCGGCCTGGGACGGCCTCACCCCCCACTGGACTGCAACTGCCAGTATCGTCCATTTGACGTCATTCATCCAGTAGATGAGATAAAACCATGACCATGTTCATTGACTGGTGACAGGTCTGGAAGGTTTGATCCATCAGCCACAGACTGATAATCTTTGCTCCGTCACGCAGAGCTCCCAGAGATCTTCAGGCCGCTTCCCATCTCGACAGCAGGAGAACTCAGAGGCTCCTGGGACGAGAGAGAGAACAGCCATTTTGGATTTGTACATCCCTCCTCCCCCTGTGGTGCCGTATGTCCCACTGTGAGTATCCAGCTGCAGCACATCTGCTTCTGGAATGTGTGCGTAAAGATTAAAAACTTGTGGTTGTGTTCCTCTCCGCAGAGACGAGAACACAAATGTGTGTCGAGGTGTGAAGCTCAGAGCGAAGTCTCCAAACTCGTGTTTGGACTCGCAGCGACGCATCACTGTCGCAGACGACATCAGGACGCCGGTCAGCCCTGCGCCTGAGCTCAGCCAGCCGTTCCCTGTCCGCTTTCGCCAGCGCTCGTCCACACGCTGTGAGTGAAGACGTCAGTGTGACCTCACACTCGCACAGCGATAACAGCTGATTTCAGGATCTCATCTCTGTGTCGATTCCTGTGTCATGATTTAAATGTGTGTGCGTGTCTGCGCTGTTTGCAGGTAAACCTCGACCCGTCTCCATGCCGGCGGAGGCGTTCTCAGCCGCCTCCTCCAGACCTGCAGCTCCGGGAAGGAAAGGTGAGCCAGACTCGCTCCCACAGCTCAGCGCCTGTCGTCCGACAGTTATCAACAATCTGCATCATTAACAGGCCAGAATAAACCGCAGCAGGGCCAACTGCCTGCTCGGAATTCCTACCTCGTCGATCATTAACCCCGAGAGCTGATATGTGTGTGTGTGTGTGTGCGCGTGTGTGCGTGCAGTTTGAACAAGATAAAAGGCCATTAATGGATTCTAAAGTCAGTTAAATAAAGACGTAACAGTTTTTCACACAATCAATGAGACAGAATCATGTTTTTTTTATTCAATAAACAGCTGTGTCCAGCTGTTTATTTATCACAGACTGTAGATCAGTTACTGCGGCGGCGTCCACTGATGGACCAGTGACTCCACTAAAGGGCCAGTTTGCTCAGTGTCTGTGTCTCGTCTCCTGAACAGGGCAGGACGTTCTCCACAGGTATCTGAGTAACGAGGGCATCAGCACCATCACAGAGGAGGAGCCATGTTTCCCTCTGCCGTACCGGGGACACCCATCTGTTCGCGGCGTCGACCACATCAGAGGGAGCCAGTGCTTTATCAACACCGACCTGCACAACAGCGCCACCATCCCTTACCAGGAGGCATCATCCAAAAAGTCTGCCTCCTCCTCCTCCTCCTCCTCCTCCTCGCCTGCTGCCGTTTCTCCTCGTCAGGCTGTGAAGAAACAGTCGACGTCGCTGCTCGGGGGCTGGTTGGCTCGTCTCAGGCTGCTCAGCCACTGACACACATGACCATACGACGTGATGACCTCCAGGGTTCACACTGTCCCTTCTCATGGCTGGAGTCCGTCTGCTCCACAAAGATCTGTAGAGTTTGTGAACTTCTGAACTAAATCAAAGATTTAAAACTAAATCAACACCAGAGAGAAAAAGACCTCATGACCTTAAAGCCTGAAGTTCACCAGCCGCTGTCATCAGTGTCATTGACTGGATGGGGCACAGTGGAACAGTGTGTCGAGGTCAAAGAGCAAAGACATCAAACTTTAGTATGGTTGTGAAGAGTTTCAAACAGCCACTGCATCTTCTCCTCTTGACCTCAGGAGCCGTTTGTGCCTCTTTCACCGACCGCTTCATTTGTCAAAACAGAAACAAGTTGTAAATATGGTGTACATATGTTTGTATTTCACCACTGTCATCTGAGCTGATAATTATCAAACCAGTTTGCTCTTCAGAGAGAAATAGTCCAATACTATTTCCAAAGATGTTCTAACAAAGTGCTTTAACACTCACACTAAGCATAAAGTGTCAACCCCCTCACATATATTTAATTACAGTGTCTCAGGGTTATATATTAAAACCCTTTTCCTGTAACAATACAAAATGTACAAACTATCAACTATTTGTTTAATTGTCATTAAACTGGAGGAAACAACGTATCTGCAGATGCTTTGATGCAGGTTTACTGCATCTCAAAACCGCTGCTTAAAGTTTCAGGTAAAACTTCTTGATCTCATGTGATCAGGTGTGTTTCACTGTGCTCTGCGTTTGTATCAGGAAAAGCCCTCAGGAGTTCCACAGGGAAACATCACAGGCGTTTACAATCTGAGGGGCTCCACAACACACGTTTCCTCAAAGACCTTTTTACTCTTGTGCCTCTGGTTCATCATGTTTTCATTTTAACAAATATTATGCAAGACGTTTTTACATTAGATTATCAGAATGTCTATCAGACGTTCCACATTTCAAAAAGTAAAATTTTTTTATTAAAACGTTTACAATTTCAAAAAGAATCAAGGTAAATGTAGTTTACTTCATCCTGTAGTTGCCACTTGTGGGCACTGTTGAGCTAAAGTCATGTAGGTTGACTTTAAGGTTGCTATGTTGTTATTGTTCATTGACACTAACTTGTTCAAGTTGAGTTTGTCCTTCTGTCAGACTTAATGTAACATTTGAATTGATTTGTAAGCATCACTGCTGGTTTCATGTTTAGATCTGAGTTATTCTGCAGTTTGTCCTCTCTCATTCTTTGTACCTTGAAAAAATATAGAAATAAAGTTTGGTGCTTGAAATCACACGTCATCAGGACTCGTGTGGTGAACTCACAATAAAGAGGATATGGGTTTGATCAGTTTTTTATTACCTGTTGTATAGTTTAGTTTGTAGTTGTTTACCTGTCGCTGCAGTTCAGTATTAACCTCCATGTTTGTCTGATAGAAATAGTTCGGTTCCACACTGGGCTTCAGTGTCCTGACTGAACTCCTCATCACATCTACCTGCTTCCAATGAGCACAAAGAGCCGTTGCAATGGACCGCACAGACCACTAGGGGGCCCAGGAGCCGAATTATCTGTCCAATCAAAATTACCCGTCATTGTCCTTTATTTGCTTAAAAATAAATGTAGGCTTAACGAATAAAACACGCGGTGTCGTGTTAAAGTGTGTTTACTGTTTCTGTGGCATAAATCGTTGGACTTCCGCAGTGAGTGACGTCAGCCGACAGGTATGCTGGGAATGACAGACAGGTGGTCGTCATTAGCGTTAGTGAGGAGACGCATGGTAAACACCGTCATGGCGTCAAACGGAGGTGATGCTAACGCAGCAGAGACGCAGGAAGAAGAAAGATGGCGGGAGAATGAAGGTGAGGCGTTTGTTTGTCACGTGGAGTGGATGTGTGAAGAGTTAACGCAGTAACGCCGAGTTTGTTTGTTTGTTTGTTTGTCCCGCTAGCTAGCTCAGATGGGCTCGGCTAAATGTTAGCCGGCTGGGATTTATATGATCATAAACGCAACTTTATTTCATATGAGACCTGTTGTTGATTATTGTTTTATAGTTTCCACATTAATCAGAATATACTGTGACAATACAGTTTACTCGCTTACGTTTTCCATAGTTGTTTTTTGTGTAATATCGTCACCTTACAATAATGGCCGAAGTCATTTAATGACAAAAATTAGTTTTGTTTTTACTCTGTATTTGATTCAGAAAAACTTGAAAAATATTACTCAGACCATTGTTTTAAAATGATGATGATAAACTGTTTCTCATATCTGAGATTGTTTTTATGTGTATTTTTATGTGTGTGTGTGTTTTTTCTAGGATGATCGTCATGAAGACTGTTGAACAGTAAGACTGAAACTTTTTTTATGGGTGGCCTCGTGCTCCCTCTCTGGTATCATGGCCACCTGCCATTTTTACGTTTTTACTTTTACATTAGACAGTTTCCATTCAAATCGACCAATAGGCTCCTGTAGTCAGCTCAGCTGTATCCATTCATATTCATATTCATAAAACCATTCGAACTTTATCAAAGCTGGATCAGTCATTGTTCACCAGTTTGTCATTTCAACATGACACACACCGTCATCCAGCATTTTGAATCCAGCATTTGTATCCTGCATTTTGAATCCAGCATTTGTATCCTGCATTTTGAATCCAGAATTTGTATCCTGCATTTTGAATCCAGAATTTGTATCCTGCATTTTGAATCCAACAATTTGTATCCTGCATTTTGAATCCAGCATTTTGAATTCAGAATTTGTATCCTGCATTTTGAATCCAACATTTGTATCCTGCATTTTGAATCCAGCATTTTGAATCCAGCATTTTGAATTCAGAATTTGTATCCTGCATTTTGAATCCAACATTTGTATCCTGCATTTTGAATCCAGAATTTGTATCCTGCATTTTGAATCCAGAATTTGTATCCTGCATTTTGAATCCAACATTTTGAATCCAGCATTTGTATCCTGCATTTTGAATCCAACATTTTGAATCCAGCATTTGTATCCTGCATTTTGAATCCTGCATTTTGAATCCAACATTTGTATCCTGCATTTTGAATCCAGCATTTGTATCCTGAATTTTGAATCCAGCATTTGAATCCTGCATTTTGAATCCAACATTTGTATCCTGCATTTTGAATCCAGCATTTGAATCCTGCATTTTGAATCCAGCATTTGAATCCTGCATTTTGAATCCAACATTTGTATCCTGCATTTTGAATCCAGCATTTGAATCCTGCATTTTGAATCCAACATTTGTATCTTGCATTTTGAATCGTGCATTTGTCATTTCCTGATGGACCAGCAAACAGCGGCTCCTGGTGGATGTTCATCAACTGTAAGTCTTTTTTTTCTTTTTATGGGCTGTTGTTTTGCTTTCCATAACAAACCATTTATTTCAGCTTGACCGACTAAGAGGAGCGGCCGTTTGTTCATCTAACATTGTTGGATGGACAAATCCAAAATAAATGTGTTGTTTGCACCTCGCAACATTTTTCCTGATGGATTAACAAACAGGTAAGAGCCACTTTTCTTTGTTTGGGGCCATTTCTTGCTCTGTTTTCTCTGGTGGTTCTGTTTCATGTTCCCTGTCTCTTTTCTAATGGCCACTGTGTCACGACTGTGTCGCTCTCTCTCTTCTGTCTGGTGTCATGTATTGAAAGTGCTCGTTTCTGTTTCTCACTTCCTGAAAGGCTGTATGTGTGTTGGGAAGCGTTTGGGTCTGTGTATGTGTGTGATATGTTTGTGTTTTTGTGTGGTGTGACTTGAAATGCTAGAACCCAATTTGACCGAACAAGCTAATCACTTTGTAAACATTATATTCTTTGTGAATCAGCTCACCGTGTTCTGCTCTTATCGCCTTATAGCAGATACAGCCAGCAACTGATGTAAACATGTTTGTCATGTTGATCCACTTGTAAACAAAGAGAGTCTAAAGCAAATCAGGTTCAAGCGTTTCCGGTCCGATGCTCTGTCTGTGATCTGTCAGTTCTTATGATTGATTTGATGTCAGTGTAGGAACAGGAAAACCAGGCAGGAGACTCGGGGAACTGCATCCAGCATCGGACGTGGGATGGATTCAAACCCCAGCAGCAGCAGTGGTAAGACTAAGACACACACTGGAACAGGTGAGCTATGGTGCCTCCTGAAGCTATGACACATTATAAGAGAATTACAAAGGAAATATCTGATTGTGCTTTTTTTCGTCAACAGGTGCAGAACACATGAGCCAGCTGATGATGGAAGTCACAGTGGGTCCAGTTTCTCCTGCCACCAGAGAGATCGCTGTAGGACACCGTCACCCAGGGATGCACCATTATGGATAGCTGTGATGAAGAAGGCACCCAAGCTGCAACCAACCCTCCATGATGAAGATGATGAAGATGATGGTCTTTGCCATGGAATGTCTTCAGGTATGGACTTTCAGATATTTTGTCTACTTTGGTTTAATCAGTGCTTGATATAAATATGTATGTGCATTCACAGATTTTTCTTTTTCAGATGTTCAACCTTTAAAGACCTGTGACCTGTGACCTGAGCTGACCAAGCCCTGGACACTGCCTTGACCTTCAGGCCTCACCTCCAGAGGTCTGTGTCTGCAGACCACAACACGTGAACACTTCGCCTACCCTGCCCTCGGTTTCCTACATGAGCCAGAGACTCTCCAACCCCAGACCACCTACCCCCCCACTGACAACTACACACATCTTTGCATTTTTACCCAGTTAGTCATAGTAGTATTTGTAATTTAGCTAACTTAGCTAACACCACCCACGCCACCATTCGACCACCAACAAAGCAGACCACTTGAAATGCATGCTTGTAAATTGGCCGGATGTTTCTTCACGTTCATCAGGTTCCAATCGTGTTTTCTGACATGATGCTCTGAGGGTCCGTAACTCGACCCCTGAGTCTCTAAACAACTTGAACTGTGAGTTCCATGAAAAGTCCCTGTGCCTTTAATGGAAGAATCACAGTGTCTTTAGATTTTTGTTAATTTGTAAACCAGTCAGGATTTAATGAGCTGGTCTCCTTTACACTGCAGAGAACAAGGTTCACTGAGTCGACTCATGGAAGGCTTTTCTGTGTACTGTGCCATGGTTGTGCTGTTTCCAAAACCAGACAAGGATCCATTTAGTTTTGTGAATCAGCTCACTGTGGTATTCTCTCATCGCCTTAAGCCAAGATACAGCCAGCACCTGATGTTAACATGTTTGTCATATAGAGCAACACAACCACTTGTAGACAAAGAGAGTCTGAAGTCATTTGTGTAAATCAGGTGCAAGCATTTCAAGTTGGATGCTCTGTCAGTGGTCCACAACAGATAAAACATACAAGCCTTTTACATACATACAAAACACAATGTCGTAACAACCCGTCTGACAGTGTTACACTGCTCTGCAAAATTTAATAAAATGGTGTTTTGTTTATGTTCTGTACGTGTGGCATCTTTTGAATCTCTGTCCATCCTGGGAACGGGAGCCCTCACATGTGGATCTACATGAGGTTACTGTGTTTTTTTTATTCCCTATGTTTTTGGTGTTTTTTCCTCTCCCCTGTTGTGAGTTTAAGTCAGAGGATGTCACACTTTGTGCATTACAGTACATCACAATACAGCTAAATACCCAGTGTGACCTTGTCATTCATTCTGTTTCCATTAAAACCTGTTTTGTATCAGTGAATCTAACTGATCCTTGTGCTTCATCACATCATATAGACATTTATTACTGCTCTCTGTAAATATCAGTCTTCATTTGCATCTATTCCTTTTAAACAACCCCACCTCAGTATCTGCTGTTGTTGTTTGTCATACAGAGGATTATTGTTTTTATCAGTTGTCCTGCTTGAGTGGCAACTTAAGATGTCCAGGTTTAATATGAGAGGTTTTCATCACTGGAGCTGGTTTTGAAGTCATGAAGCGTAATGGACTGCAGCATATTCCTGGATGGGCCCCATCAGGTGGAATCTGTGTGTGCATGAGATGGAATCTGCTACATGCAGTTTGTGTATCAGCTTTGTGTTGGATGTGTACGATATGAAAGCAACACTATGTTGTGTTTTGGCCTTCAGACTATATTTTTTCAAAAATCATTCTGATGGTACAACAACTCACAATGGGTTCACTTACACATTTGTCATCGCGTGAGAGCGCCTGTATCTCCTACACTGTCAAACAGGTCACTGCTTTATTTATCATTAGCTAAACTTGTTAGCTGCAGGTTCATTCTCACTCTCACTCACACACACACAGAGCCAGCCCCGCCCCCACTCTGCTCCACCAACCAGCGGCCCGCACGCTCACTGACGTACGCTTTACCAACAAATGCACGTGATACTGATTTTACGACAGTTGATAGAGACAATACCGTTTCTCGACTGTAGGGGGACCCCGAGAGCAAATCTTACACAGTGTTGCTTGTAAAAACCATTAACAAAAAGGCTCATATATATACTGTACTTTGATGGTTTCGGGATGTGCGGGGGTGGTGGTGGGGGGTGATCTCTTTCTGATTGTGTTTTAACTGAGCCTATAGGATGGAGATGTGGCACCACAGTTGTGATAGTCAGAATAGCTCAGAGGCAGAGTGAGTGACTGTGATGCAGGAGTTTGGGGTTTGCGTCCTGGAGACTGCACACAACGCTACAGCAAGAAAGTGCCAGTCTGTGTGATGCAAAGAGAGTTTATATTATTTCATTTTTATAACATATTTCACATTATATGTATTTATAATGTGAAAAAGTATCCTGTCTCATCCTTGTTGTTGCATTGTTTGCTGTCCTCCACCGTTGGGTTTGGGTTTGTTGATGGAAGTCGCTGCGGAGCTTTATCAGATGATGCGCACTATCACCACCCCAGCTGAAAATCATAAAATGGTGGTGTTTTCCTTTACACTAATGTCAGCACTGCATACACAGACTGTTGAGCCTTGTAACATCGAATTTGTTTCAATCTCAAGCAAAACCTAACATGTAACTAGGTTGTACGTTAGGTCTACTTCTTTTAGTTTTTTGAGGCATTAGTCCTTCTCTGAAAAAAATCTTGTCTCCATGTTTACAGCTGGTCTACTCTTTAAGTCTTATTGTTATAAATAAAGACCTTACATTACTCAGAACAAGTTCATTACTTCTAAATGTGTACTGAATCAACAAATGTTGAAACTTTTAGTCGAGTAATACGCGACTAACAAAAATTCATGTGTGAATGACTAAGTATAACTAAGACTAAAAAGGGCTTTTGACTCGAGGCTAAATTGAAAAAATGGGTGACAAGAGAAAAACACTACAGTAAACAAATTTATTTTGTCATCTGCATTTACAGCTGGAATTCTGGGAATTCAAATATGACGTCTTTGCCTGTGAGCTTCTTGTAGACACCGGAAAAGGTTTCCACCTGAAAGACAAGGAAACACACGTTAACTTCAACACGTGCTGGAATAACAGAGGCTTGGTTGACTGAAGCGACACTGTGGAGGATCAGTTACAGCTTGGTTTCAACATCAACTGAAGTGAAGATGCATCTTCTGATCATTCTTGGTTTTTTCATGACCTCTACGACCACTGATGTAAAAACACTGTGCACTGCATGGTTTAGCCCCCCAGTAATGGCCCCATAAGGACTCTGGGAAGATGTAGGAATATGCAGGACGCTCGTCCTCACCAGCTGAAAGCCGGGGACAGAGCTTTCTCTCCAACATTGTGGAACGGGACTGTACGTCTCAGCTCAGGGCTACGCTCCCATACGCCACCAGGACAGAGCCAGGAGAGCAACTCGCTGGATGTCCACGTCGGATGCAACCATATAGACTGATTTGTGATTGGCTGAACATTGTAACCTGGACACTCGGATCATCAGTACTTACTTTGTGTTCGACGTTGTTCTGCTGCGCCTTGTCCAGATGGACCTTGATGAGCCTGCTGCTGTCCAGTTTCACTCTGATCCTCTTGCCCACAATCTCACTGGGGAACACCAGGTCCTCCAAGATGGCGTCATGGACCGAAGTCAGAGTACGGCTGGAGGACAGATCAGAGAGGCCACATTAAAACCAAAGAGCTGCTGCTGATTACAAGACCAGAGCTTAGTTAATCAATTTCATAAAAAACTGATCAACTGTTCCCACTGTTTGTTAAACACTGAATGAAAAAAAAATATTGCTGCAACTAATGATTATTATGTATTTTTCCAAGTCAGTTGTGCACTGCATGGTTTAGCCCCCCAGTAATGGCCCCATAAGGACTCTGGGAAGATGTAGGAATATGCAGGACGCTCGTCCTCACCAGCTGAAAGCCGGGGACAGAGCTTTCTCTCCGACATTGTGGAACGGGACTGTACGTCTCAGCTCAGGGCTACGCTCCCATACGCCACTAGGACAGAGCCAGGAGAGCAACTCGCTGGATGTCCACGTCGGACACAAACTGATTTCAGAATCAGCATTTCTGCTGCGTTACATAAAAACTAACTGGACCTTTGGGTTTTGGACAGTTCATCAGATAAAACAAGCAACCTGAAGACATCGCCTCAGGGGTAAATCAATCCTAGCGTTCACTTTCCCACTTAATGGACCAAAAGTCCAGTGTAACAATAAGCAGCAATCTGAGCCAGCGAGAAACTAGAAATTTACTCACCTCCTGGGACGCTTCTGCTTATTCTTTGTGCGGCTTTTCCTGGTGGGTTTGGGCAGAATTCTCCTCTGAAAGTCAACAAATCCATCAGATCAATCTCTAATCAGGAGTCAAATGTTCAACAGCACAATAAGTTATATCCTGATGTAAACACATTGTGCACTGCATGGTTTAGCCCCCCAGTAATGGCCCCATAAGGACTCTGGGAAGATGTAGGAATATGCAGGACGCTCGTCCTCACCAGCTTAAAGCCGGGGACAGAGCTTTCTCTCCGACATTGTGGAACGGGACTGTACGTCTCAGCTCAGGGCTACGCTCCCATACGCCACCAGGACAGAGCCAGGAGAGCAACTCGCTGGATGTCCACGTCGGACACAAAGAGTGTTTCGCAATCATCATCCTTACCTGAGCAATGAAGACCACGTGCTTTCCGCTGAACTTCTTCTCCAGCTCTCTCACCAGACGCACCTGAATCTTCTGAAAGGACTTGAGCTGAGGAACGGGAACAAAGATGATGATGGCTTTCTTGTTGCCACCAACCTCGATTTCCTGGAAACAAAGCAAAACCTATTAATTTCATAGGAAGAACAAAAAGCTCCAGTCATGTCAAAAATCTGTCTTTAATGCTTAACAGCCTGGTAAATAAGGTGGAGTGCAGGTGGGGTTTCAGACTACCATGGTAGTGACAAGATGACAATTCAGCTTTAACCCACTGACGGAGACTAATGTTGACATACACAGCATTAATCCTCTCTCAGTGTGCACTGCATGGTTTAGCCCCCCAGTAATGGCCCCATTAGGACTCTGGGAAGATGTAGGAATATGCAGGACGCTCGTCCTCACCAGCTGAAAGCCGGGGACAGAGCTTTCTCTCCGACATTGTGGAACGGGACTGTACGTCTCAGCTCAGGGCTACGCTCCCATACGCCACCAGGACAGAGCCAGGAGAGCAACTCGCTGGATGTCCACGTCGGGTTTAACCTAACACTTCCAGGTAAATAGCAGCTTCTCCGCTCCACTGAAAACGAACTACATGTAGAAAAGCAGAGCTCCCACCTTTGCAGCTGTGATGTTCAGCTCTCTCAGCTGAGCCTTCAGGTCAGAGTTCATCTCCAGCTCGAGCAGAGCCTGCAGATCAGTCAATAACAGCACCATGGTGTCAGAAATGAGACGAGAGCATCATTAAGGATATCAGTTTCCATGTTGTCTATGTGCTCACAGTGACGCTGACCTTTACAGCATCACGTCAGATACCACGTTAACCTGGTCCTCTTACCTGAGAGATCCCAGACTCAAACTCGTCTGGCTTTTCGCCATTGGGCTTCACGATCTTGGCGCTGGTACTGAACATGGCCTTTGTCTCTGCACAGAGGAGTAAGAGTACACATCAGTCCGCCATATACACAGTAACAACACAGATCACTGACATGGATCCTGGAGGAGCTCCCATCACACCAGCATGAGACGTGCTAAGCTAAAGATAACCCAGCGGGCTGCGGGCTAACCCACGGGGATCTGACAACAGCAATTTAACAACATTACACACACACGTATGTAAACAAGCAAACCAGTAAAGAAACTTTAGTATCTGACTGCAAAAGAAGCTAAAACGTAATTTTATGTATGCTAATAGTTTAGCTACTTTAGCTTAGCCGGCTGTCACTTATGCCCCGTTAGAACTTCGCCCCGGATTTTTAAAACGCTAAAGGAGATAAATAATTTTGTTTTCCTTAGACCGCTTCAGACACCGGAGTGAATAAATCCAGTGTACCATGTCCTCCTGTGTGGACACATGTCCGGCCTGCTAACAGCTAACAGCTACCTACAGCCAGAGCCCATTCACCGGGCACAATGCTACGCTCTACTTTCTCCTAAGGAAAAGCCATCCGCCACCGCAAACAGCATAATCTAAGACATCAACAACTTAAAGCGCCTTGTGGCGCGTACATTTACCGATATAAACAATTTAAAGTATGTTTTAGGACAGAAAAGTCCACTCGGTAGAAAACAGCGCGACCAACCTCTGTCAACGACGGCCAAGGAAGAGGCCGGACCATCGCGAGAGTTGAATTAATCCAATGCGAGAGAGCTGTATTATTATCGCGAGATGGAGTCTACGTCTCAACCCGTCATGTAGCGTTCACACAAATTGTGAAAATATGAAAAGTGTAATTATATTTCACACAAAGCCTGAACTTTCCGTTTTATTGTGTTGTTCATTATCGGTAGTTGCACCAATGACATTACGATGAAATGTTTGTTATAAATAAAACTAGAAACAAGGCATAATTTGTGAACTAGAAAGTTTGTTTGTGTTGATATTACGCCCAGGTTATTTGAGATGCCTGTGGATAAGTTAACAAAAGTGCGACTTAATGACATTTTCTGTTTTAAAGAACAAGTTATGTGCTGATGTCATTAGGTTTCGGCTTGTGATTGGTCTTGATTGTGAATTAAACGATATTCCGTAAACGCAGCGACGACAACTTGTTGTCGCGAGAGTTTGTGGAGATCACGGACGCTTGGAAAAGTTGTCACCGCTACGTTTTGCGTTTGTCTTTGTTCTTTTACGTTACCTGTGCAAAACATAAACGTATTCCAGGGCCCATGAGGATAACGCCTTTGTTACGCTGTTGTACAGTTAATTAGGAGATATAGAATACGTTTTGGACGTTTGTGTTGCCTTTATGACTCGGGGAAGCTAACCAGTGAGCTAGCCGGAAGTAGCTAGTTTTCCTGCTAAACTAGTCCCATGTTTACGTTTTTTGGAGGAAACGTCGCACTTACGAGTCAGTATTAACGGCGTTTTATTGGGCCCGAGTCAGTATCATGATGTCAGTGACTATTTTCTTCTCCCAGTCTGTGGGCAGACAGTGATGTTTAGGCTGACTGGTCTTTTCAGAGTAGTACGTAGGAGACTGTGCAGCGTCGCTGACGAGATGCCGAAGGGCACGTTTTTCTACGCGGTGAAGAAAGGCTTCAAACCCGGAGTCTACAACTCGTGGTGAGACTCTTTACATCTTAACCTCACCGCATCTGTTTGTACTAAAGTCATAGTCACTGATACAACGTGCATTTTCGTAAGTGCGAGGAGTCACGTACCAGATTCCATTCGGATTTCTTGAGTTTTTAACTCTCTCTACAACTCTGCTAAATAACGCAACGCAAAATTGATGAATTGTAAGCTTTTTGTACTCAGTGAAGTGTACACTTTAATTCGGCTTAGTCATACTAGGTGGTACTGCTTAACTTTAATCATATTTCTTGGGATGGGTGATGGTGAGTGACCACAGGATGATGACGAATGATTCAGGGATTCAAAGGATTAAAGGATTCAAACACTTAATTGTCATTCTTCCCATGATAAAACATGGCAGGCCATTGTAGTGAAAGTTGCAAAAAAGAGAACGCTATTTACAATACCGTTTAAAAAATATTTAATATATAGTCTATAAGTCCCTGGAAAATAAGATGAGAAAAGGTCACATGTTTACTTTCAGGTGTGGCTCTTCATGCTCCATTAAATGTTCCAGATGTTTTCATATGACGAGACAATAAAAACCTTGCAATGATGTGTCTGGTGAAGAGCTGTTCAGTTCAGAAGTTCATGGAGTTTTTATTGTAAGAAACTGTCCGGATTGTTTTCAGAGTTCTGAAATTATTGGTTACATTTGCCCAGTTTTCACTGTTTTTCAGGGATGAATGTAAGAGCCAGGTGGACAAATTCCCATCTGCCTCCTTCAAGAAGTTTGCATCAGAGAAAGATGCTTGGGCTTTTGTCAGAGGAGCTGAACTCTCTGCAGCTCCGGCGGTGAATGAAGGTAGGCTAGTTCACTGCCGGCAGACCTATTTTAAACCAACGATTGTTGCCTTAGGAGAACATACTTACCTCTACAAACCTCCACATATTTCAGCAGATTAGTACCGGTAAATGTAACTTACATTATAGCAATTCTGAAATTCTAAATGGAAAAACTTTTTTTCACAGCTCACAGTGTGGAATGTGCTGTTGCTCTTCCTAAAAGAGGTCCAGAGCCTCTGGAGTACATCCCCCTTGGTAAGAAGAGATGCCACTCATCAGTGGAGGTGGTGTCTTCCAAACGCATCAAACCCTCGCAGAGTTCATCCTCGGAGAGCACAGATAGATTCACATACATGGGTAGGATGTTCAAGTACAATCGGTAAATCTAAATATGATGGTTTACACTCACTGGTCACCGTCAACTTTAAAATGTAAAGATGTGTCATTGAGTAGAACTCGGTCACCTTCCATTCAGGTGATGCTGTGGTTGTTTACACGGACGGCTGCTGCTCAGCCAATGGAAGACGTGGAGCCAAAGCTGGTATCGGAGTGTACTGGGGCCAAGACCACCCACTGTAAGAAAACACACATTGATTATTAGACTAGAACCGAATTAAAGGAACACATGATCAAAACCTTCAGAATAACAAGTCCGATATTTGTCACGTCTGTCACCGTTTCCTGCAGAAATGTTGCAGAGCGACTTCATGGAAGACAAACTAACCAGCGTGCAGAGTTACGGGTAAACATCTCTAACCCTTCAGCTTAAAGATTTGGTCAGAAGCAGAATTCTTAATGTGTAAGCTGAATGTTGATCCATATCCTGACTAAACCAGGCTGCATGCAGGGCCTTGGAACAGGCCACAGAGGAGAACATCAAGAAGTTGGTTCTCTACACTGACAGCATGTTCACAATCAACTGTAAGTTCTCTATCAACAGGGAGATTTCCCAATGTGGAACGTTAAAAATGTAATTCTGATTGACTGTTTGTGTTCATGTTCCAAGTTCAGATTATTAAATTTCACCATATACAAAGAACAAATTCTGTTTTTATCATGTGGTGTGTTTTCCATAAAGGGTTTTGGCACATATGGGAACGTCTGTAGGATTTAAGTGAACTGAAATTACTGTCTAATAATCCTTTGAAGAGTTGTGTGCCTGATGTTTGTTGTGTGTTTCCTGCAGGTGTGACCAAGTGGGTGAAAAACTGGAAGCTGAATGGCTGGAGGCTGAAATCCGGAGGTGAGGTCGTCAACAAAGAAGACGTCAGGAAGCTGGACAGGTTGAATGAAGAGCTGGAGGTGGTCTGGGTAAATCACAAACCTGCTGCACATTGTTTTGTTTAATAATAAAATATAAAAAAGGTCCTGTATCTTAACAGGTTTTTTCGTTTTGTGATGTAACTTGTAACTGTTCTACATAACCTGAATGTAGGACAGTGAAGACAGAGAAATGACTCCGTTCTTGTCCCTCTCCTTCCTCTTCATCCTGCCAGATGCATATTCCAGGTCACGCTGGCTACAAAGGCAACGAGGAGGCTGATAGACTCTCCAGAGAAGGAGCAGCGAAGCCTTACCAGCACCAGGGCGAAGACAAAGACGACGATGAAGACTGCTACTAGAGTGTGACTGTTTATACAGTGTTCTGTCAGTCAAGCTATTTTTGTTTGGACATTTTCTTGCCTTTTCCCTCGAAGAAGCACTTGTGACGAATGAGGAACTGTGACGTGACGGGCCCGTGTTTGTCAGTTTCTCTGTTGAATGTTCCGCTTCGAATAAAGCTTCTTTTTTCTCTAAATGTTTCACCTGTCAACAAGTCTGTTGGAATGAGGTTTCTTTCAAGGATTATTTTTTACTGTACCCTTTTTTGAAGATAGGAGAGAAGGTGAAGAAGACAGATGATGGATGGATGGAGGGAGGGAGGAGTGGGAAGGCGACTGAAACGAGTGAAGAGGGAACAGTCGAGGGAAGCAGCATCATCAGAGGTGAGAAATTAAACGAGTAGAAAAAAAGGAACTCGTATCATAGAAAGGAGGGTGGTGAACAGGTGTTCAGTTTACTTGCAGTACAATCAATCACCCAGCAGGGGGAGCTCCATGACATTTAAGAAGAGCTTTATTTGTCATTGACAGTAGTTTAGCTATTGGTGCATATTGGTTTTAAGGCTTTATGTATATTTATGTCCAGAGTAACCAGATTATACAGAAAGTTTGACCTGTTACTGAGCAGGAAAAATAAACATGTAGCTCCACTAGCTTTGAACCTGTCAGTTATATTGAAGCCTGTGAGAGTAACATGTTGCCATGTTTGTAACATTTAACATGATGTGACAACTTGGTCTATAAGATATTTTTATAATATTCTACTTATTGGCAAACATTTCACCTATTACTCAAGTTAATTTATTATAAAAGAAAGTCAGACTTTACATTTGTGTGTACGTTTTTAAAACTACGAGCAGGTTATCTGATTTAAATTGTGAAAAAGTGCAGGAGTTTGCTGCTTCTCTCCTCCTGTACTTTGAAAGACCAAACTGTACTTGTTTATAAAAGAAAAAAAACTATAATCTGAAGCTTTCTGTCTGCTGATGGAAACAGAGAAAGCACAATTAAGAGACTCACCCCTCCTTCCTCGCTCTCTTCCTCCTCCTCAGTCCTCCTCCAGCCTGTCAGTGGGTCGGTGTGGATGTTGGATTTGGCAGGACGGAGGCTGTGGGTCCTCGCCCTGACCCCGACCGCTGCCTCGCGGCAAGCGTGGGCCACCGCGACCCCGCCAGAGGCAGCCCAGTCTGAGAGAAAACGCCTCTAGGAGGTCAAAGGTCGCCCCTCGGCAGCTTCACCTCCTCGCTGGCTGAGCCTCGTTAGCACTCCTCCTCAGCATGGCTCTTCAGCAGCCCGAGCTCTGGCATCAGCCCGCCGCGGCCCCGCTGAAGGGGAGGAAGACCAGCAAAGTGTGAAGAAACTTAAGCAGACATTAGAAACATCCTCACTCCATCCTCACTCAGAGGTTTCGTCAATTTCTAGACCGGCGGGGTCTAAAATAAGCCAGAATGTTCTGCCAGGGTCGAGGAGCTCTCTGACACCTCAAACCGTCGGCCGTGGAGCGGGGGATGTTGGCTGAAGTGCTCGCAGTGGAGACGGAGACAAGTTCAGGCAGACGCCAAGTTGTGCTGGACAGACAGCAGGTCCAGTTCAACATGAAGTCCTGCAAAGTTTGACACCTCAGCGTTCCGTCGTCTGAACCGCTGTGGTCAGTCGTAAGGTTTGACCTGGTTTAGCCAGGTTACCGGGCTGCTGAGGTCAGGATCGTCTGACTGATGTAAAGGTTGAGTTGTCGAGACGAGTGAAAGCCACATCAGGTGTTACAGAGGTCACAGTTAAACTCAGTGTGAAGTTGGACCTGTGGTTGTTCATGTTGTTGTTGTTGTTATCATCTGAGGCTCTGAGATCATATTTAAGCTGATTCACAGGCTCATGTCAGGGTCATGATTAGTTTGCTGAGGTGAAGCCTGAGTTCCTCTGTCATGTGGCCAGGTTCTTTGAGTCATTATTATAATTTTGGCCTCCAGACGACTGTGTGGACCAGTAGTCCTGAGTTTGGTGTTTTTATGGCACCGCCGACGAGGCGTTCAGGCCCAGTTGTGCTTCTCCACCATTTATCTTCGTATAATTGCGTCCAGAGACTGTGTCTACTCTGGTTCTTCCTCTCTGATCCTCCATCAAGGAGAAGCAGGGCTCGGCACACCATCGCTGGAGGAGGCACAGACGGAGTCACAATCAAAGGTGGCAAAAAGAACAAAGTGGCATCTGTTTCCATGACAGCTGTCTTCCTCCAGCTCTGAGACCAGCTCCCCAAGCTCCTTCGCTACCAACACTACTCTTTGATTTCATAGAAACTGAGCTTTTCTTCTGGCTTTTCCCCCCCATTCTCTGTGGAGGTCTAGTTTTTTTTAGAGGTGGGTAAGAGACCCCTCTGATCGGCTGATGGAGGATTGTCATTCTTTTTTTTTTTCATTACAAACTGAAGCAAAACCCAAACCTCACAGTAACTGCGTTGTTGTTTTTTTCTTCCCCCTCCAGCTGAAGATGAGCTCCTCTGTGAAATTAGAAAGAACCTGAAGGTCAGAGAGAATAAAGAACCTGCCAATTCTCTGCTTATTAAAAAACCCCCACCAGATTTATCTTTATCTTTAGAAAACAAAACAAGTCTTTCAGTCTCAATCTGTTTTGTTGCTTTCAACAATAACCATTAGATTTTAATGTAATTTAGATGTAATGACCCTTAAAGAGTTCAGCAGTGAAGAGTTGGAAGCAAACATAAAAAGTCAGTGTGTGGATGAAGCTGTTGGTCAGTGGGGTCAGTGAATGCACCACAGGCCTGAGTCAGACCTCACCACGATGGAGACCAATGAGTTTGTTCTTTATTCTGGCTGATGTTTGGGAGCTTCATTATCTCGTCTCCCCGCTGATCTCCTTCGTGGACAGAAACGTATGAGCCGGTCTGTGCCCTGCTCTGCACCCTGAAGCCATCTGTGTTTTTCACTGAGCTCCACTTCACAGTGACACTTTCAGCATTCGCAAATTATGACGCCTGCTCTGATTTAGAAGCACAAAAAATAATAATAAATCAAATATCGGCATGAAAGTTAAACTCGTTATGGAAATACATTGGACTTATTGACTATTCATGGAATTTGCCTACAAATGAGAAGAACGTTGCCATGATGATGTCGTGGTCTGTTGATACTCCATATTCCTGTCACTGATCCTGAATCCGGTTCATGCTGGTTTATGGTCTAAAGAGGACGCGGATTCTGGGAACAGACCTGAACAGACTCCACATCGACTGTGACTCAGACCTGTCCTCGTTATGAGGAGAGGTGATTTGTGGACAGACACAGCAGGTTGTGCGACAGCTCGCTGCAAGCGCTGGTATTTCAGAAGACAGGAAACCAGGAGGAAGGAGATGGAAGACGGGACAGACGTGATGGGGGGGGGGGGAGCAGATGTGGGTGAGGGGAACGGGAGCCGTTTGAGGAATCAGGAGGCAAAAAAAAGACAGAATCCGAGAGAGTGAGGAGGAGGAGGAGGAAGAAGAGTGGGAGGAAATGACTGATGTAGAAACATGGAGGAGAAAAGAGGAAGTGACATCAGCAGCCACTGGAACAACAACGGGCCTGAGAACATATGGCACTTTGTGATTGTCCAGTGGAACGGATGCTGGTCATAGAGGATGAAACATGGATCTTCTTCTGTTACAAAGTAAAATGTTCATTTTGCAAATGACCTGATAGATGGTGTTTAATCAGTTGAAAGTAGGTGATCGCTGTTATTTACACTGAATAAGATGCTTTTTGACACTGGTCATGAAATATAACATTATATTTATATTAATATGAGGAGAATGTGGATGTGTGCATCTAATTGTTGACTTGTTGGACAGATTCACCAACATCATGTCATCAAGACGAGATGGAGGAATCTCTCTGTCCGTCCGTCCATCCATCCATCCATCCATCCATCCATCCATCCATCCATCCATCCATCTGACAGCTGTTTTTCCATTGACTTCAAACCCGGCAGATGTTTTGCTGAAGACCAAAGGCTGCACAGTATTGACTGTAAGTTTATTTTTCTCTTTCTTCTTTTTTTTTTAGGATGAACAGTTGCGGAGAAAACCGACTGACAGAGATTCCTCCATTTATTTTAAACTGCAAAGTGCAGTTGTTGCCATAGCAACCCTGTTTTCTTTTGGACGGAGACACAACACTGTCGCACTCCCGCTCAGCAGAGCAATGCACGACTGGCTAAAAATACAAAATCCCCCGTCAACCCATACGTTCGGAGTTATTGTAACAGTTGCCCTCATGTTCAGCGTATACAGATCCCACTCTGCATCGTAACATCGCAACATCGCAACATCGTAACATCGTAACATCGTAACATCGTAACATCGTAACATCGTAACATCGTAACTGCAGCTGTCAGATGATTGAATCCATGGATTAGAGAAGTAGAGTGAAGGGAAATACAGCTGTGATGCATCAACGCTGTTTTTAAGAACAATATCGCAGTGCATTTGCTTGATTAGTCTCTGGTTCTGCTCTGAGCACTGTATGTGTATGTGTGTGTGTGTGTGTGTGTGTGTGGTAGAAATAGGACACTGTGGTGCTGCGAGCTGCCTGCTGGCTGTTAAAATGCTGCTCAGGTCTGCAGCAGGCTGACAACCAGGGAGGCAGACTGCCTGAATCCCAAACATACATCCTCCCTCAGCAGAATACATCTTCATCCAGACGCCACAGACGTCAGAGGTGTTTCACCGCCGAGCGCCGTCGCAGCAGCACAGATAAATCACAGACACACACACAGGCGACAGGAATCGGGGTTAGAAGAGCAGGGCTTTGACAGGAATCTCGACGCGTTTGTCCTCATCAGGGTGGAAACGGGGCTGATGGGAAACGTGGTCTAAATCTGACCCCGCACTGCCACTAACAATACACAGCATCCAGTAGTCAGCTCTGACTTTATGGCTTGATTACAGGGGCTGAGATGAAGCTCTGGAGTCTGCCACAGGCCACTGAGCCTCTGCATATTTCTCCATAAATTATCTTGTTTTCAGCTCTTTTTTTTTTACTCCGACTCGAGTGGTTCACATTATTTGCTTGAGGGGAACCTCAGTGTCCTCCGCTCTGATCCTGCTCCCAGTAATAGCAGGTATTGTGATGCTGATTATTGTTGTTGTTGTTGTTGTTGTTTTCCATAATCGACTCCTAAACTAACCGATATCTAAATGCTGTCAAAGGGTTTCCGTCCTTCAGGAAGGAAAAGCTCAGCTCGTTCATGGTTTGGATGAGGTGTCTCACACCTGGTGACCTTTACAAGACAATTAATTTTAATTTGTCATCACTCGGTGTTGTGTCTCAGAAAGATCTCACAGAGTTCCTTTTTTTTTCTTTCTTTCCTCCAGAAACAGTCACTGATCCAGATGCAGCAAACAGAAACAACGCAGTGAAAAAGGTGAGTTTCAGGTTAGATGATGATCCTCAGACCTCTGCTGCACTGGAAAATAACAACACAACAAAAACACTGTTTACGTCAACATGCAAATACAGGATGTTCAAAAGGTAAAATCGTCAAACAAACAGGCACTCGCTCACTCACTCACTCACTCACTCACTCGTTCATTCATTCATTCATTCATTCATTCACTCAGTGGCTGAATTCCTTCAGTAGCAGGCAGCCTGTGTCTCCGTCTCCGTCTCCGTCTCCGTCTCCGTCTGTCTGTCTCTCAGTTGCATTAAATGTTAATCAGCCTCCTGCAGGCTCAGCTCGTTCTTTATGCAAAAATCAGGCAGAGAAATAAAAAAAAAAAAAAATCTTTTCAAAGGCAGAACCTCGCGGAGAGTCACGGCGCGCTCGCAAAATCCACGCTGCTGCCGACCGCCTGACAGAGAGCTGTGGACAGAAGCTGAAGACGTGAGGGTTGTCCTGAGCGGAGCCAGACAGGAAAGGTCACAGGGGTCATGGTCTAATAAATACACTCAGTAAAGTTGATGGTAATTTGCCCTCTGTTATGACTGTAGACACTGATGCTGGAGGAAAGATCATGCAACACTAACCACCTTTCACAGCACAGCTCACATTACACAGTTCAGTGGTTGCTGAGATCGCGTTGAAATCCCGAGGCTGTGTCTGCTGCCGAGGAAACGGTAAAGCTGCTGTTTTCAGAGGCGCTGCACCACTCTGACACATTTATCACGCTCGCTCTGATGATGAACTCGTTAAGCAGTGTCAGCAGAATCCCTCCGTTAATCCAGTGTCAGAATGCACAACAGCGGTCGGGTGGCGATTTCATACTTTTACATTTCAAGATAAATAATTGGAATAACTAAAAGTCACGTGCGTGCGTGCATGTGTGTGTGTGCGTGTGTGTGTGTGTGTAGGCGGGATCAGATGCCACTTCGGGGAACCACAGCTTGATTGATGGAAGCCACATTTACACCCTCAGCTTCCCTGTGAGAATCCAAAATGGCTGCTGTTTCCACAGAGACAACAGACGTCCCGCCCCGACCCCCATGTTGATAAAACTCTGTCAGACAGACAGACAGACAGACAGGTTTGAACTTCAGTCTGTGCTGTCTTCTGTAGGTGATGGTGCAGGTGAAACGTCCTGATCCATGAGCGAGTGATGATGAGAGGAGGTCACCAGCACCTGTCTGATGAAGACCAACATGTTGTGACCTTTGTCAGGGACGGGAACAGTAACATGGGTCGTTCATGTGACCTTTGCAGTTATGTCATGAATTGTTTACAAAATGATGCTTTCAAACTGAGTTTTTACCCAAAATCCTCTGTTTGGCGCAGCGTAGATCAACGCCGCTAAAGTGACTCATTTTAAAGCTGAACCTGAGGACGGTCACGATCCACAGCCGGAGCCAGAACCTCCACCCTGTCAGATCCACCTCACCTGTTACTCCGAATCACTCTCTGGGAGATGAAGATAGTGACACCTGAAAGAGACAGTGAAGTTCATCTTCATCGCTGCCTCCTCTTCCCGTCACTGGTGATCGAGTGCGCCTCTTTTTCCTCCAACGCCACGGCCGTATGAGATAGGAAGTGACCTACATAGCATGGCGGCTCCCTCGCCTCAGCTGTCGTTTGCATTTCAAGGGGGGATAAATAATTCATGCACTCACACACACTCACACACACACACACACACACGCACACACACACAGATCTACATTTGAACTCTGATGTTATCTAATGTTATGGAGGCCCGTCTTCCAGTCTCCCCAAAACATCTCCAAGAACATCAGAGTGAATGTCCAAGTCGTGGACTCACAGCTGACGTTTGATGGACCTGGATCTAGAAGAGTCTGAGGGCAGGAGACCAGAGAAGACCAGTGAGGAAGGCCAAGTGAGTCTCTGCCAGACAGATGTTTTATTTACCCATGATGCACTACTGTCCTGTGTGTGTGTGAGCCAGTTGAATGACCTCCAGAGAGGACACACACAGCTGACACACACAGTCAGCTGATTTAATGCATAAGAAATGTGTTGATGTGTTTTACTCGTTCATCTATTTATTTACTCATTATTTATTCTTGTCCGCAGATCCCTTCAGAACATCCCTCTCTCCATCCATCCTGACTCTGGAGCTGTGGGAGAGTGAACGGCAGCGTCGGCAGCAGAATATAAAACAGGGACGCAGAGACGTCGGGGACACAGTCATTCCCAACAGGCGCGGACTGGAGGAGGATTGACGAGAGGACGGTGGTTAGTGGACAGCTCCGTCTGTATAATCTGCAGCAGGATGTAGCCTGTGATCGTAATCATCTCGTCTGAGCTCAGACTCAGGACTGAGACAGTGAGGAGCCACCAAAAGGTTCTTAACATGTGGGAGTGTGAGGCGATATAAAGTTTTTATACAGAGACGGACATGGGAGGTTTATATAGTACATAAAAGAGATGTATGTGTGTATGTATATGGTATAAGTATATAGTGTAAGGTATTGGAGGTATATGAAGCTGTAATCAGCTCACTGCAGGAGGGAAAGTTATTTGTTTGTGCAGAGAGAGAGAGAGAGAGAGAGAGAGAGAGAGCATCAGTCTGACTCTCTCTCTCTCTCCCCCTCCCTCCTCCCCCCCGACAGACTGATAATCCTGTGCAGCAGGATTCAGGCTTTCAGGAACACACACGCATTCACGTCTTTCATCCTCGTGACGTAACACACTCGACTCAGCAGCGGAGAATGATGCAAACAACGAGGTGGTGTGAGGTGGAAAAAAAAAAAAGACCTGTACGTTTTAACGTCTTACGACACCGAGCTCAGCATTAAACGTGTGTGTGTGTGTGTGTGTGTGTGTGTGTGTTTCCTGTAGTTCCTCTAGTCACGTTCGTCTTCCTGGTTCTTTCCTGCTCCCATTAGACTTTTTTATGAAATTGTTTAACTGCCTGACTGAGAATGAAAAAAATATATAGATATATTTTTGACTTTTTACTTCGATGAATGGTTGAAACTAAGACTTTTACGCTCTAATATTATCGACCAAACTTTTGTGTACAGCATGAAATGAATCGACAACAAACTTGTGCGTCGGGGAGGAGAGTGTGTGTGTTTCCGTCTCTCTCTGCTGCAGCTCGCCGGCTCTGCGTCTGGAAGATGCAGGAGGGCAAAGTGCAGCGCTCGCGGCCCGTGCGTGCAGTCAGGGGAGTACTCGGCGGCAGCCATCGTTACGTTCTTATCTCCCACCCATACGCCCCCCCGCAGGCCAGGCTCAGCCCTGCTGTAATTGACTTTCTCCCACTGAGCCCAGTGGAGGCTTCAGGCTGCAGAGCTGCACTGAAAAACCCATTACACACTGCTGCACACCTACACACTGCAGACCTATAGAGAGGAGAGAGGGAGAGGGAGTGTGTCTCTGAATTCATCTGGACAAGTGGACGGCGTGCGTCTGTCGCTTCACATCCAAACAGGTAGGAACCACGCAAATCTGGTTAAGCAGCTCAGATCAGCGTGAGGATGGTGGATCTGTGTGTGTGTGTGTGTGTGTGTGTGTGTGTGTGTGTGTGTGTGTGTGCGTGTGTGTGTGTGTGTGTGTGTGTGTGTGCGTGTGTGCGTGTGTGTGTGTGTGTTAGAAACCATTCTCCCATCTGCATCAGCCTGAATGAATGAATGGTCGCAGTAAATTTGATTTTTATTGTCCACGTCTGATGACGAGGAAAGACAAGGTCACCCTGGTCCAGTCCAACAACAGAGGACAGAACCAGAAAACACCAGTCAGTGCATGTTTCCATCAACTTCAGTGACCTGTGACAGCATCAAGGTGCAGCCACCAAATCAGAACTGACTCTGACTCTGACTCTGACTCTGACTCTGACTCTGACTCTGACTCTGACTCTGACTCTGACCCAGTCTGAGTCTGAGCCTGAGCCTGAGTCTGAGTCTCAGCCTGAGTCTGAGTCTGAGTCTGAGTCTGAATCTGACCCAGTCTGAGCCTGAGTCTGAGCCTGAGTCTGAGCCTGAGTCTGAGCCTGAGTCTGAGTCTGAGTCTGAATCTGACCCAGTCTGAGCCTGAGTCTGAGCCTGAGTCTGAGTCTGAGCCTGAGCCTGAGTCTGAGTCTGAGTCTGAGTCTGAGTCTGAGTCTGAGTCTGACTCTGACTCTGACTCTGACTCTGACTCTGACCCAGACTGAGTCTGAGTCTCAGCCTGAGTCTGAGTCTGAGTCTGAGTCTGAGTCTGAGTCTGAGTCTGAGCCTGAGTCTGAGTCTGAGTCTGAGCCTGAGTCTGAGTCTGAGTCTGAGTCTGAGCCTGAGTCTGAGTCTCAGCCTGAGTCTGAGTCTGACTCTGACTCTGACTCTGACTCTGACTCTGACTCTGACTCTGACTCTGACTCTGACTCTGACTCTGACTCTGACTCTGACTCTGACTCTGACTCTGACTCTGACTCTGACTCTGACTCTGACTCTGACTCTGACTCTGACTCTGACTCTGACTCTGACTCTGACTCTGACTCTGACTCTGACTCTGACTCTGACTCTGACTCTGACTCTGACTCTGACTCTGACGAGTCTGAGTCTGAGTCTGAGTCTGAGTCTGAGTCTGCAGTGGCTCAGAGGATCTTAATTCAGTTTCTTCCTGAAGAATGACTCTGTAGAATCTGTTTTCCTCTGGGCATCAGTCCTGATGAGACTGTGGACGCTGGTCTCCACATGTCCACATGTGTGATTGACCTTTCACCTGTCCTGGGCGTGTCAGCTGGAGCGGACCTACATACAGACCTGCTGTTTCTTTTTTCAGTCTCAGTATTTTATTCGAGGGAGAGTCTAACTAGGTCAGTGTGTTCAAACCAGGTTCTCTGTCTCTGTGTCCTCAGCTCACTCCGGTCTGCTGTCAGAGCTCGGAGACAAGGAGACGAGGAGACGAGGAGGAGGAGGCGGCCGCAGGAACGGGAGCCGCAGCACAGAGACGAGGAGAGAGGAGACGAGGGATGGAGAGAAGGAAAAGGGAAGGAGCCAAAGGAGGAAAGAAGCTGCTACAAGTGATAAAGTTTAAACAATAAGACTGAGCTGAACAAAGGGAAACACACACGCACACGCACACACACGCACACACACACACACACGCACACACATACAGACACACACGGGGCTCTGCCACCCTTATCGGCTGCATGTGCGCGTCCCCGCTGCCTCTCCATCGTTAGTGCGCGCTGCCGAGAAAAGCTAAAGGAAAGGAGGGAGGAGAGAGAGAGAGAGAGAGAGAGAGAGAGAGGTAAAGCCGCCGTCTTCTTCTTCTACTGCTGCAGTGTCTGATTCCACCGCCTTCATCATCACCATCATCATCATCATCACCACATCCTGCCTCCCGTCTGCCCCCCCACCCCCTCCCTCCTGCTCTCCTCCCCCCCCCACCACCACTGAAGGCATGGCCCAATATCACAGCCACAAAGAGAGAGAGAGAGGGAGGCAGAGTGTAGAGAGAGCCCGAGGAGACTGAGGAGGAGACAGAGAGAGAGAGAGAGAGAGAGAGAGAGAGGGGGAGGCTGCAGAGAGGAGTCTCCAGGCAGAGAGGAGGAGGACAACACACAGCGGCAGAGAGGAGGAGGAGGAGGAGGAGGAGAGACGGAGGTAGAGGAGTCTCCATCTTCGCCATCACAGTATGTCTCTCTCTCTTTTCTTTCATCACCATCCTGTGCCATCCTCTTCACACGCAGCTCTGTTTACCGCCGTCGTGTGGTGTTGTGTTGTGTTGTGCGGTGTTGTGCGGTGTTGTGTTGTGTTGTGTTGTGTTGTGTTGTGTTGTGTTGTGTTGTGTTGTGTTGTGTGACGTGTTCATGCCTCTGCCTCTCCGTGTGTCTGCTGTGACTCTCCTCCATTCTCCTCTGACATGGTCCATACCCTGAACTCCACAGTGTTTGTGCTGCTGTTGCCGTGTTGTGTCTTTGTCGAGACAGTTTGCAGTGTGTGATGTTGTAGGTTGTGGTTGGAGTTGAGTCGTCTCGTCCCTCCAGTGGGTGTCAGGTGTAATATTGTGACAGCGAGCAGCAGTGGTGGCTGAGGGGACCTTATGGCACCTTTATGTTCACGTCTCAGGTGTGTGTGATGGATGTGTTATTAGTGGTGACGCTGTGTAATATTTGCCTAATGTTCCTTCAGGGCGCTGCGACGCCTGAGCTCTTCCCTTCACTCAATGCACAGATATAATCTGATAACTCCGGCTGGGGCCGCTGTGTGTAATATGTCATATTCCTACAGGGTGTCAGAGTGTGTTTGTGTTGTGCTGAGTGTGTTGGTGTTGTGCTGTAATATTGCTCTGATGCTTCCACAGCCAGCTGAAGTGTGTCTGGCCTGCTAATTAGTGAGTCTGCAGTGACCTCATGGCACCTTTCTTCTGAAGTTCGTCCGCCTCGGTGATTATTATGTTCACGCTGCGTCTTCATCACTGTTTTAGGATCATAAAACCTTTGTCAGGGTAAAAAAATAATTGGTCAAATCACAATACTAAGGGTTAATTAGATCATGGGATTAATATTCTTACAGAGTGTGAGTGTTCTCATCATTATTCATTCTCATAGAGTGAGGAACTTCCATCATCTCCGTGGAATTCTAATCACAGAGATGAGATACCTGACAGTAATTTCAATGACATTTAGTCCTTATGTAGTTTGAAATTCCAGAATCAATTATAAAAATAATAAAAAATCACTTTTGTCAAGATATCAGCAGTTTAATTAGGAGACGCATTTTGTAGCTTCAGGTATCCACATCATAAAGATATTAGTCAAATGCAACAAAAACATTTTTATTATTATTATAAGTCATTTCACACCCTCTTTTTAAAAAAAAACAACTTTTTTAATCATAAGTTAAAGAAAAGGGGGGGGGGTGTAGTTAAAGTAGTCAAACAGAAAAGAGGAGAAACGCCGTCTGCGGCGCCTGTCTGTTCGTCATGTGAGACAGACAGGAAGGAAATGGTCGTTGTAGTGTTTATCTCTTTGGCAGATGACTGACAGTCACAATGTGGCGCTGTGCCTCATCATCTGATCACGTCCACCCTGTTTGTCCACGTCTCGTCCTGCCAGGACTCAGGACTCAAATCAAAACTCCTCTATTTCCTGACTCCTCTCTGTGGACACAGGGACAGAGACAGGGACAGAGACAGGGACAGGGACAGAGACAGAGACAGGGACAGGGACGGGGACAGAGACAGGGACGGGGACAGAGACAGTCTGCGTGAGGGATGAGAGATGAAGCGTTCACTGACCTGAGTGTCGTCTCATCAGTCAGGTCTTTACCTGTGTCTCTCACCTGCTGAGCTGCAGCTCGTCACACTGCGTCTGGATGCTTTCAGTCACTGTTTGTTTAGTTTTCCACGTTTGTCCCTGTGAAACACGGACACTAACACGATGCCATTGGCTCCTGCGGCTCTTTGAGTCGACCAATAGGAGAGTGACCTGAAGTGGCAGGTTCATCAAACCGCGTCATGGTCACAACAAAGTTTATGTGTCGGCTGAAAAAACCATGAGGTCGAGGAAACAGAGTGAATCTGTCTGCCTGTCTGTCTGCCTGTCTGTCGGTCTGCTTGCCTGTCTGCCTGTCTGCCTGTCTGCCTGTCTGCCTGCCTGTCTGCCTGCCTGCCTGCCTGCCTGCCTGCCTGCCTGACGCCTTCCTGTCTGCCTGTCTGCCTGCCTGCCTGCCTGTCTGTCTGCCTGTCTGTCTGCCTGCCTGCCTGCCTGTCTGCCTGTCTGCCTGCCTGTCTGTCTGTGGTTTATTAGATCTGAGCTGCTGCCAAGTCACCCATCAACCTGATTATCTGTATGTGATCAATGGGATTCAGCAGCACACGCACACACACACACCCCCGCACACACACACACACACACACACACACACACAAGCACACGCACACACACACGCACACACACACACACAGAGACAAATTCAAAGCAGATTAATGGATGTTGATCTCTGATGACCTGCCTCGTTAAAGCTTTACACACCGATCGCATCCACCCCTCCCAAACCTGTCAATCACTCAGCCCCGCCCTCCTGGTGAATGATGATGGGGGGGGGGGGGGGGGGGGGGGCGCCCTCATCATCTGATCACGTCCACCCTGTTTGTCCACGTCTCGTCCTGCCAGGACTCAGGACTCAAATCAAAACTCCTCTATTTCCTGACTCCTCTCTGTGGACACAGGGACAGAGACAGGGACAGAGACAGGGACAGGGACAGAGACAGAGACAGGGACAGGGACGGGGACAGAGACAGGGACGGGGACAGAGACAGTCTGCGTGAGGGATGAGAGATGAAGCGTTCACTGACCTGAGTGTCGTCTCATCAGTCAGGTCTTTACCTGTGTCTCTCACCTGCTGAGCTGCAGCTCGTCACACTGCGTCTGGATGCTTTCAGTCACTGTTTGTTTAGTTTTCCACGTTTGTCCCTGTGAAACACGGACACTAACACGATGCCATTGGCTCCTGCGGCTCTTTGAGTCGACCAATAGGAGAGTGACCTGAAGTGGCAGGTTCATCAAACCGCGTCATGGTCACAACAAAGTTTATGTGTCGACTGAAAAAACCATGAGGTCATGGAAACAGAGTGAATCTGTCTGTCTGCCTGTCTGTCTGTCTGCCTGTCTGCCTGCCTGTCTGCCTGCCTGTCTGTCTGTCTGTCTGTCTGTCTGTCTGCCTGCCTGTCTGCCTGCCTGTCTGTCTGTCTGCCTGTCTGTCTGCCTGCCTGTCTGCCTGCCTGCCTGTCTGTCTGTGGTTTATTAGATCTGAGCTGCTGCCAAGTCACCCATCAACCTGATTATCTGTATGTGATCAATGGGATTCAGCAGCACATGCACACACACACACACACACACACACACACACACACACACACACACACACACACACACACCCGCACACAAACCCACACGCACACACGCACACAGACACACACACACACACACAGAGAGACAAATTCAAAGCAGTTTAATGGATGTTGATCTCTGATGACCTGCCTCGTTAAAGCTTTACACACCGATCGCATCCACCCCTCCCAAACCTGTCAATCACTCAGCCCCGCCCTCCTGGTGAATGATGGGGGGGGGCAGTACCAGATCTATAAACCAGCATCATGTTAAAACCAGTCTGAAGAGTCACAGATTCCACCCTTTTTCTATATGAGCGACCTTTGACCTTTAACCATGCGCTGCCGATATGTGACATTTACCTGCACTTCAGACTGTGAGTGTGTGCAGCAGACACACACTCCTGTAATGACGGGAGCTACAGCGTGAGCAGTGAAGTGGTGACATGACACCGACATGACACCACAGAGATCCAGGATCCCAGGCCGACGCTGTGGCAGCTTCATATTCCCACCTCTACACCTTGTAAAGGTGGGAATATGAAGCTCTGCAGGAGAAGCTGAAACAGGAAACAGGAAACAGGAAATGTAATAAAAACACAAAGTCATATTCCAACTATCCATCATCATTATTATTTTTTTAATTTCCTGGATTCAGTTTGGCTCATTGCTCGTCTTCTGACGTTTATCCGTGATCAGTGTTTAAAAAAAAATTATGCAAAACAAACAAACAAATAAAACTTGAGTTGACCCTAACCCTGCTGCTGAGGTAGAATTCCCATACAGTTCCAGTACAGTGCAGTGCAGTGCAGTGCAGGACTCCCACTGACTCCCACTGACTCCCAGTGATCATTGATCCAGTTTGTTTGTGTCTCGGTGTTCAGACGTGTGAATTCAGCCGCGATCGTATCTGCACATCAGTTCACTGCTGCGTCTTCACTCTCTCCCTTTGTTTGGTCAGAGGTTAATTGATGCAGCTAATCACCCTATCAGTCCAGTCTCCATGGAAACCAGGAGTGGGGCTGCGTGTGTGTGTGTGTGTGTGTGAGAGAGAGAGAGAGAGAGGTAGCCGTGGCCTTCACACCAGGTTTAGCTGCTGCAGAAGAGTGTGTGCACCAGTGAGATCGATTAAAGGTCCATTCTGTATTTTTTTCACACGCAGCTTCATTATTTTTCATATTGTACAGTTGATGTGCTTTGTTATATTTTCAGAGGTGGAAGAATTAACTGCAGAAGTTTTTTACAAAACGTGCTCATTGTTTAGATACAGCTCATTATTTGGAATATTACCAGTATTACCAGTATTACCAATCAGCCAATCAGAGAGCTCGGTAGGAGTCTGACCTGAAGTGGTGGATGGACAAAAAAATGAAGGTAGATTTTACTTTTCTCTCATGTGAAGTAGTTTATGTTCATAAGAAGACAAACTTGGCCTCGAAAGACAGACAGACACACTCCTGTGTGTGTGTGTGTGTGTGTGTGTATGTGTCTGTTGCTGTTTGGTTGTGTTGTTTGTTTGTGCACTGCAGCGTCACGCCACACACCAGGTGTTTCTATTTGTTCGACTTGATAAAGGTTCTTTGCTGTAATAAAACACTGAGCTGCTGCCTGGCTCTGCTGCAAACACACACCTCACCTGGCTGCAGTGTGTGTGTGTGTGCGTGTGTGTGTGTGTGTGTGAACAGGGTTGGCGGAGTGGCAGGTCAGGTCATTGTTTGCTTTGTTTTTTTTTTTACTTTTCCATAAACATGTTATATTTATTGTAAGTATTATGAAAAACTAAATTAACCAGAGCAGAATAAGATACAGAAACGCCCCCTGTTGGTGATTGTTGGAAGAGTCCGTTTCGGTGTGCAGGAGCAGTCAGCTGGATCAAAATCACTGACTGCACCTTTAAATTCCATTTCCCAGGTACCTTCAGACTCTGTAGTTCTGGTCAATAGCAGTTTAACCACTGTCCTCAATGAGTACTCGAGACGTTTTTTAAGAACCGGTTACCATAGCAACAGTAGTGATGCTTCAGCCTCTGTAAGCAGTTACCTGGTGGAACTTACCTGAATATAAGTGACTTAAAACCCAGTATCCTGGTACGTGTGGTCGGTGATATTCTCCCTGTTGGTTGTGTATTAAGTTAGCGATATCATTTTTTTTGGTCGTTATTGTGAGGTACCATTTTGGCTCTGACCTATAGGGGGCGCAGCAGCCCTCAGGCATCTGTGGAGGTGGGGGAAATGACACTGGTACAGAATGTACGTTTCTATACTTTGGTAGCACAGAGGGTGAACCTCTGCCGCGCTGTGTGTGTGTGTGTGTGTGTGTGTGTGTGTGTGTGTGTGTGTGTGTGTGTGTGTGTGTGTGTGTGTGTGGCTCTGTATAGGAGAGCTCTGCATCATATTGTACCAGACAGACAGAGTGTCGGGCTGAATACTAAACAGCAGGAAGCTCCTCTTCACACAGCACTAATCCATTCATATAGGACACTGTGTGTTTTTATTCAGCACTGTCTGTATGGACATTAAACACAAACCGTGACTACACACACACCACACACACACACCACACACACTTCAACCACAGACCTGAGACTTTCTCTGACTCCAAGTTGATTCTGTCGAAAGGACGAATATTTCCTGGAAAACGTCCTCGGTTAAAAATGGCGTTTTCCGGTCGTCATTTCAACGGCTGTCCTAAAAATATTTTCATCTGGTTTCTAAAATGACCTCGTGTCTTCAACATGTTTTTAACTCGTCCCCTCCAAAAAACGTCCTCACTTATCGACGAATAAATCGCTCAATCGTCCACATTTTCCAAGCATTTCCTTATTTCCTTAAAGTGTCCCCACTTTGGAAAATGTCCCCACTTTGGAAAATGTCCCCACATGTCCAACATGTCCTCAGACCTGAGCCCTGAATCTGATCCTGGTTCCCACAGAGATAGAAACGGATCAGACAAACACAGAGGCAGAACAAGGACACAGCCTATGGACACACACACACACACATGAACACACTGCAGCAGACACACACACACACACACACACACACACACACACACACATCACTCAGTCGTATAGTTTCCAGGGAGGCGGAGGAATTTTTTTTCTGGGCTGAGCTCCTCACAGCGTAGGGAGGGGGGAGAAGAGGTGGGGGGGGGGGGGAGAAGAGGTGTGTGTGTGTGTGGGTGTGGGTGTTGTGGGGGGGGGGGGTTGATGTGGGGCGCTCAGTGGAGTGGCGGCCTCAGATGCACCCAGCCTCGATGTGCTGTGGAAACATAATGGGAGTCGGCTGAGAGTTCAGAGCAGCCTGTCCAGGATTTACATTTATATGAAGGCTGCAAACCCCCGGAGCTGCAGCCAGGAGGAGAGAGAGAGAGGGAGGAGAGAGAGAGGAGAGAGAGAGAGGAGAGAGACCCACTTTGGAAAATGTCCCCACTTTGGAAAATGTCCCCACTTTGGAAAATGTCCCCACTTTGGAAAATGTCCCCACTTTGGAAAATGTCCCCACTTTGGAAAATGTCCCCACTTTGGAAAATGTCCCCACTTTGGAAAATGTCCCCACTTTGGAAAATGTCCCCACTTTGGAAAATGTCCCCACTTTGGAAAATGTCCCCACTTTGGAAAATGTCCCCACTTTGGAAAATGTCCCCACTTTGGAAAATGTCCCCACATGTCCAACATGTCCTCAGACCTGAGCCCTGAATCTGATCCTGGTTCCCACAGAGATAGAAACGGATCAGACAAACACAGAGGCAGAACAAGGACACAGCCTATGGACACACACACACACACATGAACACACTGCAGCAGACACACACACACACACACACACACACACACACACACACACATTCTAAGCAGCCCACTCAGTCGTATAGTTTCCAGGGAGGCGGAGGAATTTTTTTTCTGGGCTGAGCTCCTCACAGCATAGGGAGGGGGGAGAAGAGGTGTGTGTGTGTGTGTGTGTGGGGGGGGGGGGTGTTTGATGTGGGGCGCTCAGTGGAGTGGCGGCCTCAGATGCACCCAGCCTCGATGTGCTGTGGAAACATAATGGGAGTCGGCTGAGAGTTCAGAGCAGCCTGTCCAGGATTTACATTTATATGAAGGCTGCAAACCCCCGGAGCTGCACTGCAGCCAGGAGGAGAGAGAGAGGAGAGAGAGAGAGAGGAGAGGAGAGGAGGAGAGAGGAGAGAGGAGAGAGGAGAGAGGAGAGAGAGGAGAGGGGAGGGGAGAGAGGGGAGAGGGGGGGGGGGGAGAGGGAGAGAAGGAGAGAGGGAGAGGAGAGAGAGAGGAGAGAAGGAGAGAGGGAGAGGAGAGAGAGAGGAGAGGAGAGGAGAGAGGGAGAGAGGAGAGAAGGAGAGAAGGAGAGAGAGAGGGAGGAGAGGAGAGGAGAGGAGAGAGGGAGGAGAGAGGGAGTAGGAGAGCTGCTCTCCTCACATCTTCATCAGCCAGCTTCTCCTGCTCCTCTCTCATCCTGTCATCTGCGTTCATCTTGGTTCACAGCAACATCTCATGGAGCTCTGCTTTTATTGTTTCAGCTCAAAGTACTGCGAGTTACTGTGTTTGTTACTGCGTTTGTTACTGTGTTTGTTACTGTGTTTGTTACTGCATTTGTTACTGTGTTTGTTACTGCGTTTGTTACTGTGTTTGTTACTGCGTTTGTTACTGCGTTTGTTACTGTGTTTGTTACTGCGTTTGTTACTGCGTTTGTTACTGCGTTTGTTACTGTGTTTGTTACTGTGTTTGTTACTGCGTTTGTTACTGTGTTTGTTACTGTGTTTGTTACTGCGTTTGTTACTGCGTTTGTTACTGTGTTTGTGTTGTTGCTTTGACCCCGTAATTTTATTTTATTTTTTAATTCTAAATGTTTTAAATGACTGTGGAGTCCAGATATTGATTCGTTGATTGATCATCTCTCTTGTTACAGACGACACTGACACCTGTTATTTGTCAAAAATTGCTATTTCGAAACAAACTGGTTGCAGGTTGCAGAGTGAAACTCCACCAGTGTGTTAACGTTGATAATTGTCGTCACAAACACGTTAATGGTCGTCAGCTGTTCAGCTGAGGCGTGATGTTTCAGCTGTGGGTTGATGGTTTAAGTCGCTCCAGTGGGAGCGGTGACCTTCAGCTGCTGTTGCTATGGAGAGAAAGGAACCAGTCGGACTCGTGGGCTGTTCATATGGCTTCGCTCCGTCGTGACAGTGAAAGCGCCAAGTCAGCGAAACACAACGCAAACTCAAACAGCCGAACGTTTCATCAGCTTTCAATCAGGTCTCTCCGACAAACCAACGCTTAGCTCGCTCCACCGTTAGCATCTCCTCACCGGATGCCTTCAGTGAAATAGTTTTCAGTTACAATAAAACCATGAAATAATTTCCATTGTCCAAGTTCAAAGCTGCTGTGAAACCAAACACAACAAAATGAATGGATGAGTTAAATGTCAGATCTGTCGATAACAGTAAAAAATGGCGGCGGCTTTTTGTCAGGAACCTCTCAAATGTGAAGATGTTCAAACGTCACGAGGATACCATGAAGACACCTTTCAGAACCACCTCTCTGCTCACATCTCTGATTCCTGCATCAGGAAATCCAGCGAAACCTGAGGCCTTGTGTTGTGTTCTTGTGTGTTTTTTTGCAGATCATGACTTCGAGAGGCGGCGGCGTCTAAAACCGTGTTGTGTATCAAGGCTCTTCAGCTTCAAGACCAGCAACTGATCGACCAGGTCGCACACGTCTGACCAGGTACGTTATCACAACCAACCTGGTGTTTGTGTCTTCGTCAGGATCAGTCTTCAGTCAGTCTTTTTTTTTTCACATGTTGCAAATAAAAATAAATGTGAAATCCAGCCTCCATTAGACGCCATCAGACTGAGGGCGGCTGGTTTGTTGCTAAGCAGCTGGTAGTTCTATTGTTGAGAGCAGGTGTGGAGAGGCTAGTCACTGGTTGCAGTTGTTAGCAGATGTTAACTTGTCCACAGCGGCGGTTTACGGGATGCTATGTGGTTGCCATGGCGCCGCAGACAGTACCCACCCGGTTAATGATGATCGACTGTTTGTGATTTGTGATTTCCTCTGACGCAGATGGAGGCGAACGCAGCTGAGAAACGCCATCGAACACGATCCAAAGGCGTTCGAGGTATGAGCTCGTTTTGAAATGTCTGAGTCAGCGTGCACATGTTGTGTGACCTACAGTTTTCATGTCACACGGCCGTACAGTTGTACAGTTGTACAGTTGTTGTTTTCATCTCATCCTCTGTATCGTCTCAACCTTCATATCTCTGGATACCGTATTTTCCGGACTATAAGTCGCAGTTTTTTTCATAGTTTGGCCGGGGGTGCGACTTAT
>JAFBJQ010005298.1:167578-183287 GCA_016785345.1 Trinectes maculatus
TAGTGATTTGGAGTGACACGGATGGTTTGGTAAACTTGTTAGCATGTTATTTATGTTATAGTTATCTGAATAACTCTTAATATGTTATGTTAACATACCGTTCTCAGTTCGTTGTTTATGTGTCATGTAACGTTAGCATACCGTACAATTATTCAGCCTGTTGTTGCCTATATTCTATTTTTATTTTAAATTGCCTTTCAAGATGACATGTCTGTTCTTGGTGTTGGATTTTATCAAATAAACTTCCCCCAAAAATTTATACTCCAGTGCGACTTATATATGTCTTTTCCTTCTTTATTATGCATTTTATGGCTGCTGCGACTTGTTCTCCGGAGCCACTTATAATCCGGAAAATACGGTACTTTACATCAAATATTCTACTGAACTGCTCGTCTGCTTCTGTCTCTGTAGCTGCTGTGGAAGCTGTGACACAGGAGTTGTTCAGGTAGGAAAAAGCTCAGCTGATCCACATTCATCATCATCATCATCATCATCATCACCATCATCATCATCATCATCATCTTGCAGTATTGCGTTGCAGCATCACGTTGTCTATGTCAATATGTCTCATTATACCGTGGTTCCACCACGCTCATGTGGGAGAGTCCAGTTTGTGACGAGTGGAGAAACACACCAGCAGCTGCTGACAGTAAATAACACTGCGACCTGACTCTGTGTGTGTGTGTGTGTGTGTGTGTGAGAGAAAGAGAGAACAGGGAGGTTTCTGCTTCACTTAATCTCATTTAGTAAACGTGACAGATTCGGGTGTGCGTGCAGCAGATTCTGTCTGGAGCCGGGTCGATGCAGGTCAGTGCCTCACTGTAAACAACGCGTCTCGTCTGCGCCTTCCAGCAGAGACGCACAGGACTCACCGTGACTCACCCAGAATTTAGATGTGATGTGTGTTGGTGTGTGTTGGTGTGTGTTAGTGTGTGTAGATGTGTGTTGGTGTGTGTTGGTGTGTGTTGGTGTGGGCTGAGCTCTCAGGGCCAGACACAGACACAGCTGCTGTGAAGTTAACGTTAAGGAGAGAAATGGCTCACAGTGTAAATACTGTGAAATTCCATCATCAGCAATCATCTGGTTTGATTAATGTAGTTTGAGTCGTTTAGTTTGATTCGTTTAGTTTGAGTCGTTTAGTTTGAGTCGTTTAGTTTGAGTCGTTTAGTTTGATTCGTTTAGTTTGAGTCGTTTAGTTTGAGTCGTTTAGTTTGAGTCGTTTAGTTTGAGTCGTTTAGTTTGAGTCGTTTGCTCGTTCACATCGGACGTAGGAAGAAACATGTTCACCTGGTTCACCTGGATTTGTGACTGTGGGAATTTTATCATGACTGCATTGTGTGTTTGACGTCGTATCAGGGGAGTGAAGACACACAAACGCACAAACAGAGCTGGGATCAATAAGGCAACATTATCAGTCTCTGCTCACACACTGATTGATGAGGCTGCTCACCTTGAACGAACCTCTCCTCCTCCTCCTCTCTCTCTCTACGTTGTTTTTTCTTCCTCTCCTCATTTCCATAACTTCTACTTCTTCCTCTCCGTATTTGTCATCATCCATCATCTTCTCCTCCTCCAGCTGGTTCCACTGCTCCTCCTCTTCCTCCTTTATTCCTCGCTGTTTCATTCCTTCCTTCCCTGTGCTCCTCCTCCGTTACCGTGCCGACTTCCTCCTCCTTTTTTCATCTCCTTCCTCCTCCTCCTCCTCCTCTGCGCTCGTGATGTTAAACCCTCACCTCCACGCTCGTGCAGCTCTGGTTTTAGCCTGCAGTAGGAGAGTGTGTAAATGAGGCGATGTTGGGTGGAGGGTGGGTGGAGCTCTGCAGCAGTGTGGGGTCAGAGGTCGCGGGCGTGCGTTCGTCGGCGTGTCTGCAGGTCAGAGCAGCGGGGGGGAGCTGCAGCACTGTGACTCAGCTCTGGAGACTCTGCTGCTGCAGCCATGAAAAAAAAACCACACCAAACACTGCTGGTGACGAGAAAAGCAGCTGAATGAGACGTGTCATGTTTTTCAGAATAAGAGCATTGGTGCTCATTTATTCTTCCTTCAGTCTCTGTGGAGGCCGACGGCGTCTGAAGGTCCCAGGTCTTATTCTCTGACGTCCATCATGATGGTGTTTCCTGTAATCCACTCAGATATTACAACTATGGAAGGTCTCAGACCTGCTGTCGCTTATTCTCCATCCTGACCATCACAGAGTCAGCGTCAGAAAAGCCTGAGTCACCATATTCCGACGTCCCATGAAAATGTCACACATAAAAAAAAAAATGTTTTGTTTCATCTCCTGTTTTTTTTTAACGTTTCCATCCATCCCAAGTAAAATATGTGACACAAACGGATAAATACTTGATGCCAACGTGTTTTTTTTTTTTCTTCTTCTCACTCTGCGTGTCTCCTGTGTAGTTGTCCCACCCCAGGCTGTGATGGCAGCGGTCACGTCAGCGGCAAGTACGCCAGACACCGCAGGTATGAACCGCTCGACATGGTCCCAACAACTCGTCCCCGTGGAAACGACATATGTTCGTTTTAAGCTGTTGGCTGGTGGCTGTGACCGTTCACTTCATTTAAACTCTTTAAAATGTCAGTGGGGAAGAAGATATGAGCAACTAGCCTGTGGGGGGCGCTAAACACAGTGGCGTCCCATACAATCAGTGCACATTGTGTTCATCTGGCATCCTGTTTCCTTACGGAGTGAAACCGCATGAAAAGTTACTTTATTGTGCAGAATTTGTGAAAATATGCGTTAATCAGGTAATAATAGTTTATCTCCACTAACATCACAGCAGAAAATCATGATTGCATTGCATTTTGTGTTCATGTAAATACGCCAAACCTTTTCCTGGTGAATCCTTCTGCACAAATCCTGGTCGAAAACTCATGGAATTTTTATAAACCAGGTGAAATATAAATCAAAACAAGCAGTGGACCACCGAGGTTCTCACCCAGAGAAGATGTCATCTGGAAGCTGAATATGAGGCTGCGCAGGGTGAAACTCAAGTCGTTTTCATTATTTAGGTCGAAAAAGAAAACACCTTTTAAACGAGGTGTTGTGTGGTTGTTTCATTGAGTGTGTGTGTGTGTGTGTGTGTGTGTGTGTGTGCGTGCAGAGGTTTCTGGGCTGAGGACAGTGGTGATGTGATGTCAGAGGTAACAGGGCTAATGAGGAGGGGCAGGATGGAGACTGATGCTGCTGCGAAGGCCACACATTGTTCCCGGGAAAATTCAGCGTCAGCCATGAAGAGAGTGGAATTTAAGGGATCATTTAAGGATTGACATTTTCTTTTTCTTTTTTTTTTTTTACTCACATCTTTTCCGTCATGATTATCATATTATTTTATTCATGTGACCGCGACTTCCCAGTTTATTCCCGATATGGAAGATCTAGTTGAACAGCATCTGTCACTGTTCAGTGTCGTCTCTAACTTTAACTCTTAACTTTTGTTCCAAGAGAGATGGAGAAGGAAGAGAGAGAGAGAGGGAGAGAGAGAGAGATGGAGAAGGAAGAGAGAGAGAGAGAGAGAGAGAGAGAGAGAGAGAGATGGCTTCTCTCTGACTGATGAATGACTCCATCAGTGACTCATCATCTGATCACACGCGGTCTGATTTCAGAAGGACGCCGCGGCAGAAACGGCGAACACAGCTCTGCTAAATTGTTTCTCCTTGTCCTTTATTGGCGGCGTTTTCCTGGGAATGCTAATGAGTCTTTGTGGGTTGGGAATTCCCCTCTGACTCCACATGACTCACCACCAGTATGAATGAACAGCTGAGATATCATGTGACGTTTCATGAGCGTCCGTCCCGGAGTCCGTCGAAAAAAAAAGGGTTTCACTGGGTCTCACGTTCATCCTCAGTCCCTCGGTTGTACAAAGTCCGACACAGCGCCAGCGTGTGGGTGGAATGTTATTAGCGCATCATACTGGAGCTCCAGCCGAGAAGCTAACCGACCCAATAAACAGCATAGAAACTTTTCCAGATTCCAGGTTTGAACCTTGTTCATGTGCCGGTCGTACAGCTCCGGCTTTGTTTTTGTTTTTTAAAATGAAGTTGTCGTCTTGTGTAGGATATTACACAGATCAGTACACAACGTGTCCAGTTAGTGTGTCGATGTGCTGACAACACAACATTCCTCCGAATCCCCCTGCTGCCTTATAGAGAACTTCATGAGACACGCTGAGCTCTGTCCTTGGCCATGAATGAGTTTGGGGGGAATCAGTCTGCGCCCCCCCCCCCCTCTCCCCCCCTCTCCTTTTCTTCTTTGTCTCTCTCGCTTTCATTTTATCCCCCCCCCCGCTCTCTCTCTCTCTCTCTCTCTCTCTGGAGGATGTCACCATGGCGACAGCACTGAGCGTATGCTGCAGTATGAGGACCAGGAGGGATGCAGCCTGTCTCCCATGGCAACTGCTAGTATAGGATGTGAACATTGGTTTGCCCATATTACACCCCCCCCCCCCCCCCCCCCCCCGCCATATATATGTGTGTGTGTGTGAGAGAGAGAGAGAAAGGGAGAGAAACAATTTGGACCCAACAGTAATTCAGCCAACATCTGTGAATGAGGATATGGAAATTGCATGAGATATGCAATATCCATATCCTCACACATAATATGATGCACATTGATGTATTATTATTATTGATTGATTGATTGAACACAGACTATGTGATCAGGCTTCCTGCATGAACTGAGGCTTCAACAGTAAGGAGAGAAAATGTGATGTGAGAACACCTCCTCTCTCTCTCCCTCTCTCTCTCTATCTCTCCCTCTCTCCCCCTCCCTCTCTCTCTCTCTCTCCCTCTCTCTCTCTCTCTCTCTCTCCCTCTCCCTCTCTCCCCCTGCACATAATTACCATGCATAGTCTCTCGCTCTTGTCTGCAGCGTTCCCTTGTTTCTGATTTGCTTTAATTACTACCGGAATTTTAATTGGTGGGAGACGGCAAGGTGGCTGAGGTCACTCGCTCGCCCCCTCTCTCTCTCTCTCTCTCACACACATACACACGCATGCACACTACAACTATCCACACAAACACACACAGGCAAGCTGGCAGTCTGACAGCCTATAGGGTAAAAAATGGAGGGATCATCTGAGGCGAAACGTGTGTGTGTGTGTGTGTGTGTGTGTGTGTGTGTGTGTGTGTGTGTGTGTGTGTGTGTGTGTGTGTGTGTGTGTGTTATCTTGGAGGAGTGTTGCAGCAGTGCTTTGCCATGAATGAAATGAAATGATTTAATGGCAGTTTCTCCTGGCATCTCTAACGTACTGATGTAGTAATGTTTGTCTTTATTGTAGAAAATGAAACAATACATTTTTTATAAGGAACCAGAAGACGTCGAATAAAGAAACAAAATGATAATGAATAAAAAAAATCTTTTGAAGTCGTGATAAGGTAACATTAGGTCATTGTGAATCTACTAATACAACAGCAATACAGATGAGTGACAACATGAGTTGTGTGATATTCAGTAGATGATGATGATGTTGTGGTATAGTAGGTGTTGCAGTGATGGCAGCTGTGGACTGTGTTTTAGATGTGGTGGATTAAGGGATAGAATGTCATAGGACATAAGGACATAAGGACATAAGGACATCAGGTCCTATAGTGAAAAAACAGCTTCTTTTTTTTTAAACGCGCTGCTATCAGACCAAAATCAGCAGGAGAAAGAAAAAAACACACATTGTCGGAACTGCACCGGGTATCATAGTATAATAGTACTTTTTTAAAGTACCGTAAATGTTGTGTGAGACAAAAACACAGTTTCGCTTCAAAAGCAGCGTCGCTTCCTCCAACTCATCGTCTGAGCACAGCATAAGTGCTTTCATATGGAAATGGCCTAATTGATTTCTTCTTGCTGTTTTGGAGCAATTAAAGCAGAATTTTGCCAACAGTTCATGACTATTATGGGATTTGGGTAATTGAGGCCTCAGTTGAACAAGCTTTGAGTTTTTTTCCCGGAGGCTGAGTGTCCTTGGTGAGTTCACCCCCCCTGGCATTATCTTAACATGTGAACATGTCACTGCACTTTGACCTCTGACCCTTACACAGAGCGTCCTGATGCTAATCTGACCCCTGACTCTCACAGTTCACTGTCGAAAGAGAAAAGAGCTCTGACTCTGACTCTGACTCTGACTCTGACTCTGACTCGTTTTCTTGATTGACAGCTCTCAGTGTGAATCATGTGGCCATCACCGCGTACGGCTGTTTGTTACGCTGGATTTTAGCTTTGCGATGAATTTATCAACACATGAAACTCTTAATGTCAGCGCAGCAAAACTACTACACAACAGATGAGCTACACATCGTTGCCACGTCTCCGTTTAATGATGGTTTGTATCCATTCTTTGATAGTTGTGCGAGTTGTGTTGATAATGGTACAAAACTATGAGCTTCCATTAAGTTTTCTCAGTCCGGCTGTGATGGACCAGTTTCATTTCTGGAAGGCCGGGAATGTTAGTGGTGTTTGTTTTGCGGCTGTGTTGTGTGTAACCGAGCTCGGGCCTGTGTGCGTCTGCCGGAGTTGGCTCGGTTTCCCGGACTTGTGTGACCTGTGCGAGCTGCCGGCGGCGGTGGGAGGTGGGAGGTGGGAGGTGAAGCTGTGGGCCACTGGAGCTGGAGTTTAAATTGTACAAATGATTAGCGAATAGCAAATACGAGAACAAAGATGTCCGCTGATCATTTATTCGCCCTCTGTCTCGCCTCAGTGTCTACGGCTGCCCGCTGGCCAAGAAGAGGAAGGCTCTGGAAAAACAGCCGCTGGAGCCGGCTGCCAAGAGGAGGCCCTTTCTCACCTCCTGCCCGGGCGAGGAGGAGGAGGAGGAGGAGGAGGAGGAGGAGGAAGCAGCCAGTGTCTACGCCGGCTACGAGAACGAGGCCATGGAGGTGGGGGGCGTGGAGAAGGAGCAGGGGGAGGTAGTGGAAGAGGACGAGGAGGAAGAGGACGGGGAGAGAGAAGGAGATGAGGAGGAAGACGGAGAGGTGGAGGATGAGTTCTCGGAGGAGGAGGAGGTGGAGGTGGAGAGAGCAGACGTGACAGAAGGGCAGGTGGAGGAGGAGGAGGAGGAGGAGGAGGAAGAAGAAGAAGTGGATGATGGTGATGATGAGGAGGAGCAGGAGGACGACGCAGAGGAAGATGAGCAGGAGGAGGAGGAGGAGGAGGAGGAGGAGGAGCGTCGGCAGGGTGAGTAGCTGCTTTTCACTTGTTGTTCTGTCTCTGTGAAAACAGATGGTTTGATGAATGAACCTCTGGAGACCTGGAGCTCCTTCATTTATTCTGAAACCAGAGCGTTAGAAGCTTTAGAAGCAGAAGCATGAGTCACCAGCTGAACTATCACGCTCCTGCAAGATCAAGAAGATGGTCTGAACCTGGAGACACCTGGAGACACTGTCTCTCTGTCTCCAGGTGTCTCTACAGGACACTGATGCTGGCAGAGGAGACACAGGCTCATGTTTCAGATGTTTTACATATAGTACTTGAGGACATGGAGGAGGAGGCTGGTGTCCAGGTGTGTCCAGGTGTGTCCAGCTGTGTCCAGGTGTGTCCAGGTGTGTCCAGGTGTGTCCAGGGTCAGTGTCCTCTGCAGGCCGTGGTGTTAGCTGCATCTCTGTGCTCCTCCCCCCGTGTCCTCAATCGCTTCTGACAGCTCTTCATGAATAATCGTGAGAGAAGCTCTGCTGAGTTATTAACTCTCAGCCCCCCCCCTCCCTTCCCCTCCCCTCCCCTCCCCGTTCGCCGCCTCGTCTCGGCGGACGTGTCACATGCGCTCTGCCTCGGCTTCTCCTCCTGAGGATATTTATGGCTCCTGAATCGGAGCACCTCGCCCGCCTCCCTTTTCAATTTCTCTGAGCTCTTCATGAATAATCGTGAGAGAAGCTCTGCTGAGTTATTAACTCTCAGCCCCCCCCCCCCCCCCCCCCCCCCCCCCCCCCCCCCCCCCCCCCCCCCCTCCCCCCCCGCTGTCCCCCCGCCCCCCCCCCCCCTCGCCGCCTCGTCTCGGCGGACGTGTCACATGCGCTCTGCCTCGGCTTCTCCTCCTGAGGATATTTATGGCTCCTGAATCGGAGCACCTCGCCCGCCTCCCTTTTCAATTTCTCTGCTCTCATTCCCATCGCTGTCCCCAAATTCAGCAGCGAGGCTTAGCGGGGGAGCGGCGCCGCTCGGCACAGCGCTGCGTTGTGTGTTTTCTGTGGGTAAACAGGGGATGTTAATTGGGAGGGATGCAGCTAATGTATTCAGGAACATGAGGAGAAGCTTTGTTTGCTTTTCATCTGCGGGATTTTCTATATTTGATGGAAGGACAGTGACTTTACCTGCTGGATGAATCATCTCACCTGGTCTGCCTTTATTTTTTGATGGTGGCTGATTGGTGAAAACACGCCGCCATGTCATTTTCTCTCCTCGTCTTTCTCTGACTGTAGAAAACCACTATAAACCCTGTGGACAATCAAAGCTCATCCCGCTTCAGAAGGACGACAACAACAACAACAGCTGTACCATCGGCGTCGGTCACGCCCCCGGAGAAGAGTACGAGAACTACGACGAACTGGTCGCCAAGTCGCTGCTCAACCTGGGGAAGATCGCAGAAGACGCTGCCTACCAGGCCATGACCGAGTCCGAGATGAACAGCAACTCGTCCAACAGCGCCGACGAGGACGAGGAGGATGACGGCAGCGAGCGGGGCGACAGGAAGGGCGAACTGAGCGTGGACCTGGACAGTGACGTGGTCAGAGAGACGGTGGACTCCCTGAAGCTCCTCGCTCAGGGTCACGGTGCCATGCTGCCTGAAGACGGCTACCCAGAAGCCGCCATGGTGGAAGACGGCGGCCACGCTAACGGCCGGGCCTGCGTGGGGGTCAGAATTCAGGCGGAGGAGAGCGAGGAGGAGGTGTGTCTCAGCAGCCTGGAGTGTCTGAGGAACCAGTGCTTCGATCTGGCTCGGAAACTGAGTGAGACGCAACCATCCGATCGCCCCGCCCCCCACATCCACCACGCCCACCACGCCCACCACGTTCCCCACGTTCCCCACGGCCCCCACACCCTCCACCAACTGCAAACCCCAGCGGACCAGCAGGTGGTGCACCACCAGAGCAGGTGTCCACGTCTTCTGTTTCACAGGTGACTTTATTAATCTGTTGTTTGTTTTTTGACTCATAACTGATACACTGATAATGCACAGGTACGAGAGCTGCCAGCAGGGGGCACTGGAGGAGCCTCACTCACTGGAGCGCAGCTATTCCGACATGGTGAACCTGATGAAGCTGGAGGAGCAGCTGAGCCCGGCGTCCAGAGGTTATGGCGCCACCTGCAGCCAGGAGGGCGACGAAGACACCACGTCCGTGGCCTCCGACCGCTCCGACGAGACCTTCGACATGGCCAAGGGGAACCTGTCGCTGCTGGAGAAGGCCATCGCCCTGGAGTCAGAGAGAGCAAAGGTCATGAGGGACCGGATGGCCTCGGAGCGCACGGTGCCGCGCAGCGATCACAACCATCATCGCGGCCACGGCGAGCACAGCCCGCGGCTGAGCTGCAGCGCAGAGGAGCGCAAGTCCAGGATGCACCATGATGGGCTGAGGAGGGCGTACTACCCTAAAGGTAAACAGCCAAACCCACACACTGACCTCTGCTGGGTCACCGGCAGACTGCGGTCAGAGAAGTTGTTGGAATTCGCAGTAGATATTGATTGACTTAAGGTATCGTTTAAGTCAGTGTAACTCATTACAACTGATTTAAACATAACCCTGATCCATCATCACACACGTTGACCTGTTGTCACGGAAACATGGTAAACATCACAGTAAAGGTTCTAAATAAACGATAGACACAGACAAAGTTTGAGATAGAATCCGCGTGAACGCGTTGTTTGTCCTCTGATGCGTTAATGTTTGGATCCAGAACCATCTGATCGCCTCGCCTCTTCAAACGCTGCCAACTTCACATCATCTCCCCACGTTACATTTGACCCCAAGCAGCTTTTACTCAAACATCTGAACCCGGGTCATCGGAGAGGAAGTTTATCCAGAGTGTCTGACTTGGAGTAACCTTCAGTGCTGCAGCAGCCTCAGGCTCTCGCTGCTCTGTGGTGGAAAAAAAAAAACACAAACAAAAAAAAACACCAAACTGAAACTTTTAATTCCCAAATTCTTCAGCGCTGGTTTGAATGATTTCTTTCAAAGCCTCCGTTGTTTCAGGAGTGTTGTTCATGGCCCTCAGTCGGGTAATAGAACATCGCGTGCGTCCAGGATGGATGTGGTTTGGGTTTTGCAGATGCATGGGTTTCCTCATGTTGCTGGAATCAGACCTGAGTAATGACCGGCTGACAAATCCTCTCCCATACAACCCTGCGACGCTGGGAGGGAGTCAGCGCCGGCCGCACAGTCATCAGCCTCACAACAGACTTCATTAACGCAGAGAAATGCCTGTGTTATCCCACAGAGGCGCTGTTATTAGGTTTCATGGAGCTGCAGCCGCAGACAGTGAAGTCAGGCTGACTCCCGGTGTCGCTACCTGGAGACCTGGAGACCTGATCCACGGTCTCCTGGAACTCCTGAAACTCCTGAAACTCCTGAAACTCCTGAAACTCCTGAAACTGCAACCTCTCTTCTTTGTGTCTCCTCGTTTATCCGGCGCCACGCATGAACAGACTGTCATTTATTATTATCGTTGTTCAAAGTCATTTATTCTTTAGTACGAGAAGAAACACGAGACAATAACTCAGCTTTATCACCATACATTTCCCCTGACTCGTCTCTGACCTCTTGACCCTTTCAGACTCTTCCAGGGGGGAGAAGAAGGAGAGCAAGTGTCCAACGCCAGGCTGCGACGGGACAGGTCATGTGACTGGCCTATACCCGCACCACCGCAGCCTGTCCGGGTGTCCCCACAAAGACAGAGTCCCACCTGAGAGTAAGTCCCACTGCCCGGACACTGTCTTTACGTTGAGGATGAGACGAGTCTTGTCATTTCTCAGAGGTGAAGTTAAACCTAAACAAACGCACAAATATTTTGTCTTTTTCTAAGTCAACTGGCAAATTTGGCTAAATGCTACAATAAATATTTACCCACAATACCTGCGTGAATGAAAAGTGAAACCTGAGGAATGACAAGCTGAAGTGTGTGTGTGTGTGTGTGTGTGTGTGTGTGCGTGTGTGCGTGTGTGTGTGTGTGTGTCAGTGAGCATGTTACGCACCATGCGTCCGTCCTGCATGACGTTGGTGTTGTTTGGGTTCCACTGTGGAGCTGAAGCTTTTATTCATCCCGATCGTGAACCTCAGTTTCCCTCGTCCTCATCACACCTGGCTGACCACTGGTTCTCGTGTCTGTGCGTGTCTGTGCGTGTCTGTGCGTGTCTGTGCGTGTCTGTGCGTGTCTGTGCGATGGAGCTGCCGTGGCTGCACACGCTCACACAACATCATGCATGAGAAGATCCAGCCTGCTCACACACTCAACCCACAGTTCACGTTTACGTTACTTTATGTACGAGAGCACCTCATTTACACTGCTGGGGTCAAAGGTCACTGCTACAGGTCACAGGTATTTCAGCAAAGAGTAAAGTACACTGTCTAATTTAGTTCACAGTTTAAACAGATGTGTGTGATGTGTGAAATATTAGAGTTTTATTGTTTTCATGTTATAATGTGGACGTCACAGCACCAGGACAATTAATGCCGACTTCACAAAACTGTTCACAAAACTGACAGGGACGTTTTCTTTGATTGACCGCACTCCATCTTTGTTGCATCACTTGTGTGTCGGTTGTGGCGTCAGCCGTGCGGATGTGGTCTGTGCACGTGTGACCGCCGTAGCTGATCGGCCGTAACTCTCCTGTCTGCTCCTAACCCTCGCTGTCTCTCTCACCTCTTCCTGTCTGTCAAAGTCCTTGCCATGTATGAGAATGTATTAAAGTGTCCTACTCCCGGCTGCTCCGGACGGGGACATGTCAATAGCAACAGGAACTCGCACCGCAGGTGAGTGAGCGGCCTCCGGCCGGGCCGCCATCACGGCCCACGTGTGAGTGGGACTGGTTCGCTGCACAAACGCTGTCGGTCTGTGTGATGTTTGAGGGAGGAGACGGTTAGATTCTCAAAGTTTGGTCATTTCAGATTCACTGTCAGCTGAGGTCAGAGGTCAGAGGTCACTGTGACTCTCGCTGAGACTCCACCCTAAACAGACGCAGGGAAAAAAGGACTTTCAGTTTCTTTTGGAAGCTTTTCAAGATGAGAAGCACCTGGGAAAGAAACTGGGATTCAATTCTGTCACGTTTGATGGTGAAGGTGTGAATCACATCAGCTGTTTAACAGGCAGAGCATCAAGCAGCGCACACACACACACACACACACACACACACACACACACACACACACACACACACGCATACATGTTCACGTTTTATCACCGACACACACACACAGACACACACACGCACACACACAGACACAGACACACGCATACACGTTCACGTTTTATAATTATGTAAAGTAATTTTCTCACAAACACACATTCAGCCTCACATTGCACACATACACACTATTTTGTGCACACGGTGTTACTGGAACACACAGTCTCCTTCACACACACACACACACACACACACACACGCATACACACACACAGACACACACCGACACACACACACAGACACACACACGCACACACACAGACACAGACACACGCATACACGTTCACGTTTTATAATTATGTAAAGTAATTTTCTCACAAACACACATTCAGCCTCACATTGCACACATACACACTATTTTGTGCACACGGTGTTACTGGAACACACAGTCTCCTTCACACACACACACACACACACACACACACACACACACAGGCACACCAACACTTACAAATGAGCTCACAGACAGCATCACACGTGCGCTGGCAGACAGAGAACACACACACACACACATAGACACACACACACACAGACACACACAGCCATGGCTGCAGGGTGTGTTATGTAGCACAGCTCCACTGGGAGAGGAAACAAAGCAGCAGCTAGCTTAGCTCCTGTTAGCCACCAGCTCACATTGCTTTTATGTCTGGCAGTCGCCATGGAAACGCCTCCACGGCAGCAGCAGCAGCAGCAGCAGCCGAGCTGATCTGTCACACACTCCTGACACACACAGCATCGTTTAAACTGTTTGTGTGTGTGTGTGTGTGTTTGTGTGTGTGTGTGTGTGTGCACGCTGCCACTAACGATGTTCCTTCCCTACATGAAGTAATGAGGATTCCCCCTGAGACTGACCCAGAATGCAGATCCCATCAGAGTCAGGTCCAGTCAGTCGTCAGGTGCAGATCATAGCTGAGTGATGGATGAAGGGTCCTCACCAGAAACACCACACAGCCATGACTCTGTTTACTGCACATAATGAGTCTGTAACCGTTTCATTCGTTATGTGGTCACATGGACACGACTCAGGTCAATGCTCAGATATGAATCCTGTGTTTAAATTGGTTTTTTAAAAAACTTTTTTTTAAAACTGCACACATCTGTAAACTGAAACTGTATAATCATATAACTGGGGATGTTCAATATTGGCTGTTTTACCGATATTGTCCAACTATTGATTTCCGATACCGATATCAACTGATACCGATATATGCCCCCCCCACCACCAAAAAACAAAAAACAAAATCATTTCCGGTAAACAAACAAAAGTAAACAAAACATAGGTATCTCAGAAACTATACATCACATCTCTCATGTTTTGACATTTTGAGTGAGAGGAGACGTAGCTGAAGAGTCTGATGTGTAATATTTTGCATGTTGTGTAAAAGTTGTGTCATTAAAAAAGTCAAAACCGATGCCGATAATTTCAGATATTAAATTTGAATGCCAGTATCGACCGATAATATCGGACATCTCTCCATAGAACCACTTATTCAATACAGAGGCTGTTATGAGGATGAGATGTCTGTGTGTGTGTGTGTGTGTGTGTGTGTGTGTGTGTGTCAGTACATCAGTTGAGTGTGTAACCAGGCCGTGTGCTGTCCCCTCCAGTCTGTCAGGTTGTCCCATTGCTGCTGCAGAGAAGATGGCAAAGGTCCATGAGAAGACTCACTTAACTGACAGCAGCAGCAGCAAAACCAGTCAGACGTCAGACCGTGTCCTCAGGTACAGCTCACTCACACACACACTCACACACACACTCACACACTCGCACTGATGTCAAACATATCAAATGTCCTTCAGGAGGTTGAACCTACAACTATTATTATCTGTCACTTATTACTTATTATCTCAGGTTTTGGAAACAGTTGATAATTGTATTACTGTTGTTTTTTTTTAATGAGGGATGCCAAATGGTGCAAAACGAAACCCCACACTTTGTCTTTTTTGCCACTGTTTGCATTTCAGGCCGATGTGCTTTGTCAAGCAGTTGGAGATTCCTCAGTATGGCTACAAGAACAACGTCCCCACCAGCACGCCCAGGTCCAACCTGGCCAAGGAGCTGGAGAAATACTCCAAGACCAGCTACGACTACGGCGGCTACGACAGCCAGCACGCTGGCTACGGGAAGAGAGGCCCCACAACCAAGTCTCACCATGGACGAGACCCCTCCCCAAAGGGATATGATGGTGAGTGAAATAAGCACACAGAGTCGGGCTGGAGCACCTTCACGATGATCTGTCCTCGTTTGTGTTATTTCACGGCGAAGAATTTGAATACATACAAATAGATCTGACAATTCAACGATACCTTTATCCAGATGTGTGTTTATTAATTTCTCAAGATATTTAACCTGCAGCAAACAGAACAGAATATTTATTCACACTCATCATGTTTACATTGTCAATGTTATAAAAAACAAAAAAAAAATGATAATTGAAAAACGACTTTCTCCCAAACATTTGCTAAAGGATCCCACTGTGGAGGTTTTCCATTTGTTCTCCTAGTCTTGGGAGAACATTCTGTACTTGGTGATAAAAGTCCACACACACACACACACACACACACACACGCACACACACACACACACACACACACACAGAGAGCACACTCAGTGTATTCTCTTTGTTATAGCACTGAGATGTCGGTGTTTTCCAGCCTTCCACATGGCTGTGGTGAGGAGCAGAGCAGAGTTATGGAAATGCCAGGCTGCGACGCTGCCTCCTCTGAGTGCAGAGGGATGGAGGGAGGAGGGATGGAGGGAGGAGGGAGGTGCAGATGGAGGGATTGTGAAACAGCAGAGAGATAATGAAGCTGAGCCCTGCTTCTCTGGCTGGGAGCCATTAGTGAGATGCAGGAAGGAGGGAGGTTTTTTTCGACGAGGTGTCGGCTCCCCGTCCGTCACGACTCCCTCCCTCGTTTCACAGTCCCTCCATCAGCATCACTCCACCATCACACACTCGCTCGCTTCGTTCCTATAGCTGCGTCTCTGCCTCGACAGTTACTCACCTGAAGACACAACACGTCAGTTTGTTGTCCTCTGAGTCCAGATCTCACAGGGGTTTGTACTCGCAGGTCCAGACTCTGCAGCTGGAGGTCAAAGGTCCAGTGGATCAGATCTCAGAGGGTCAATAGAAAAGTCATTATTCACACTGATGTTGTCGTCGTCAGTGTTTCATAATGTTGTGTACTTGTCCTGTACCATCACGTCTCCAGAGAAACATTAGTGCAGAAGCTCAGAGCGACAAACCAGACACTGTCTTCTGGGTTTGGTCTGCACCTGCAGGTTCTCCCTAATGGACGGTGGGGGGTGGGGGGGGGGGGGGGGTGGGGA
>JAFBJQ010005298.1:190989-203155 GCA_016785345.1 Trinectes maculatus
CCCCAACCCCAACCCCAACCCCAACCCTAACCCCTAACCCACCCCTAACCCAACCCAACCCCAACCCCAACCCTAACCCCTAACCCAACCCTAACCCCAAACCCAACCCCAACCCCTATCCCAACCCTAACCCCAACCCCAACCCCTAAATGGTAACGCAAATGACTGATTCAGAGGAATCAAACAATCTGTATTGAAATGGCTTGAGAATATCTTAAGTGGACCTGACTGAGTAACAAGGCCTGAATGGACTTAACTAATGTTGGTATATGTGTTGTTGAAGTATCGTAGATCTAGTCTGAGTACAAAAATGATCTCAAATTGGCTATGGAACACACCTCGGGACCTGATCAACCCTTGGAGGGCCTCCTCAGGCGAAGTTGTTCAGTGGTAATGGCCGAAACACCTGATGAACCTGAGGGCCACTGCTGATGATGTGTTCCGAAATTTATTAGCATGGTTGAATTGTTAAATTTTCCTAAGCATTGAATTGTAACACTCTCTCTCTATCTCCTCCCATCTTCCTTCTATCTTATGCCATCATCTTCTAACAAAATTGTAAAATGGAACATGAGTGATTGCGTCACATGGGGGAGTTTTGTAGCAACAGCTGCTGGCCCGTGCCTTACCTTTGGTTTCCTATACCAAACTGTCGAGTCTGATTGGACTCTGCGGGGGACATCTTCGAGATAGATTACCTCTAACCCCAACCTCAACCTATAACCTCTAACCCCAAACAGAAACTTCTAACCCCAACCCCGACCTGTAACTTCTAACCCCAACCCCGACCTGTAACTTCTAACCCCAACCCCGACCTGTAACTTCTAAGCCCAACCCCGACCTGTAACTTCTAACCCCAACCCCGACCTGTAAACTCTAACCCCAACCCCGACCTGTAAACTCTAACCCCAACCCCGACCTGTAACTTCTAACCCCAACCCTAACCTGTAACCTTAACCCTAATTACACCTCTCTGTGCACCCCTCTCTAATGAATTTGATTATGATTTGAATTAGATATACTAATATATATATATTTATATATGTACAGACACACACAGTAATAGTGACAAATTATGATTTTTATTAATTGTAGAAAAGTACTAACTGAACTAACTGAGACTTGAACCAGGAACCTTTGTGTTGTGAGGCAGCAGTGCTGACCGCTGTACTATCAGGCTGCCTGCAGGAGGTGATGTCTCATAGAATATATCTTCCAGTTTGAGCTGAATGAAAAACATCACATCTCCTGTGTATTGGTCAGTCAGATCAGTTGTGATCAGGTGACGTAGTTTGGAGCTGTAAGAGAAATCACTTGTTGAGATGGACGTTGTACGTTTTTTTCCCCTCAGTGTAGTTTATGAAGCTTGTGATCGCCACCATGTGTCTAGCGGGCTTAACCCTAATCCTAAACCCAACCCCAACCCCAACTTCTAACCCCAAACCCCAACCATAACCCTAATGACACCTCTCTGTGCACCCTCTCCTGTAGAGACCGCTGCCACAGAGAGAGGCTCCAGTAAAGCATAACTGCTGTTTACAGATGCCTCCCAGAGTAAGAGACCATTTATCCTTTATTGATCAATTATCCTTCTCTTCTGCACTGCCCCCCCACCCCCCAACACACACACACACACACACACACACACACACTACTGCTACACCTGTGGCGTCCACACCTCACAACTATCACTTTACAACAGGAACTGAAGTGACTGTGCACAAATACAGACAAAACCCATCAGAACACAAACTGTATAATCTGTCACACGTCAACACGTTTATTAACACAAAGACAATATTAACAAGACAATGTGAAGTGAAGTGAAATCCAGAACCACTTCACAGTAGCTTCACATCACGAGGCTGGAGATGGACCTGCTCTGAAAACCAGGAGAGAAAAAGTCAGTTGACATTTGAACTCCAGCTGAATCAGCAACATTTCTGTCACTGATAAAAACACATTCAGCTCCCATCCAGTCTCTGTCACCTGCACACGCTCGTCCCACTCGTTTTTAACATCTCGCTCCTGTCTCTGTCTGTGAACCATGAACCCTCCATGTTCCATCAGCTGACCATCGCTCTGCTGCTTTTTGCATGTTTGAAGTGATGTAGATCTTCTCAAGCTGAAGCACAGAAAACGAACACACTGTTACAGGTATTTGTGTTTCAGTGAGTCCTGCTTCCTGATGGTGTTCCCCCAAACCCCACCCCCCACCCCCACCCCCGGCTGCCCGCCTGTCTCCAAACCTCCCCACAATGTCCTCACAGAAAAGCCTAACAGTGTGCAGCTCAGCTGCTGTGATTTCTCACGGCCTTTTTCCGTCCCTCACAGGAGCCAATGAATGAACAGAACTTTGACACTTATGTGAGTACACTGACAGACATGTACACCCACCAGGACCAGTACCAGAGCCCGGAGAACAAGGCGCTGCTGGAGAACATCAAACAGGCTGTTCAGGGCATCCAGGTTTAACCCTGACTGAGGCAACGCAAACAAACAAACAAACAAACAAATGCAAAGCAAAAACAACACAGAAAAAAAAATCCAAATTTAAAAAGAGGGAACAGGTTTTTGCTGCTGTAATCTACCCCACATCTTTGATTTCTTCTGCTTTTATGCTCTCGACTCCACGAGTATCTCGTTTTTTTTAATCATTTGATTGTTGTTGCCTTGCTTTGGAAAAAAAACGTTTTAAACGAACATTCACGTTTTTGTACATTTTCATATGATCTAATAATGTGATGTACTGTTTATAGCTGCTGATGTATGCACATTCTAGTGTATATGTATTTATTTGTTTATCGTACGCTTGAATCACTTCTTATTTTTAATGCGATTTACATTCATCGAAAAGTTGAACTGGGAGCAAAGCGCGAGGGAGAACAATCATTTGCTCACGAGCTGTGAAGCTGGCCGTTTGTGGAACGCTGTAAATTCATTGAGTTTTGTAAGTGGACTGTTTGGACACTGATATCACTGTAAATCTAAAGATGAATGAGAAGAACCGACGCTGTAAGCAGAGGAGTTCAAACATCATGACACGGAAACGTACTGGTGCAAATCCCATCATCCCTCCGGACTCGTTTTGTTTCGTTTGGTTTTGTTTTGTTTTGTGCGTGTCCTCGTTTGTCGCTTTTCTTTGTTCACGCGAAGCGGAAAAACCAATGGCTATAGAAAACGTAGGAGACAATCTGCCGTTCTGAATTTATTTCAGTCATTAACCTTGACTAGCAAATAGGACAATGTCTCAGCAATATTGGTATGATAATACTAAATCATTTGTTTAGATATGGGATGCAATCTATATGAAAAAATGTTTGGGTATATGCAATTTCTTATGAATAAAACTAGCAAAGAGCTGATAGGTCTTTTTACTAACTATAAATGTATTGCATTTTGTATAAACCTTTTACTACAATCATGTTGTAGGAATCTGACGCGGGTGAAAGGACTTTGGTTCTGTCATGTTTGACTTTGCACAGGGACACCTTTGTTTCCATGTTTTGATGTTTTTATTGTCGCCAGGCGAAAAGGGTTTGTAGATATGATTTTTTCTTTCTAGAGGCTGATGGACTTACAGGGTCAAAACGTCCCCATCCGTAATTGTATATTGTTCTCATCCTGTAGAAAACCTCTTTCCATCCGTGCATCTTGTTGTCTGAGCCACAACGGGACACGGTGCCAGACAACATGATGACCAAACAGAGATTTTTTTTTTTAAAAGAAGTTATCTTTGTTTTTTATGGAAAAGATGAATGAAAACTGGAGCCAGCAGCTGTAACGCTGTGTCCGTGCACTGATTTTACCGACTGGGTATTTGATCTGAATCGGCCTTACGGGGACTGATGAGTTTGTTTTCTGAACACCGTCGATCATGCATGCACTTTACTGGAGTATGTCAAAGTATTATCATGTGGTAAATGAAGCAAAAACTGTACAGCGAGTTTGTGGAAACTGCGACTTGGGAAAGACTTTGTGCTGGTGATTCCTGTTTGAGAGCAACTGGGGGCGAATTTCACGGAGCTGATTTGTGACTTGAAGGAAAACTCCTCCTCTGAGCCAAAACATGAACCTGCCTGTGTATCGTTCTCATTACCTGACACCAAAACCAAACTGCCCCCAACTTTTATCCCAACCTTTCTGATAGGGACAAATTAAAAAAAACAGAACTCCCTGCACTGACACGTATCCCATATTCCCAAATATTCCAAATATGTCTTTTTCTACTTTTATGGTCATGTACCAAAACTGCCAGAATATTGGCCTTAATTCAGATTTAAATGGGCCACATTTACATTTATTGAAACAAGTAGCAGTAAATTCAGCGTCAGACAGTGAAGAAGAGGCTAAAGTGTCAATGGAAAAAACAAACCGTTTGTCCATCGTCAGTGAGGAAACAGGAGGAGGAGTTTTCCTTTTCGAGCTCTTTTACTCACCGACTTCACTCGTCTGTCCAAAGCTTTGTGTCTGCAGCTTCCTGCCAGTAACCTTCCTGCGTCAGGTGATCTGACAGCTTGAACTTTTCATTTGGTCACTTATTTCTACAGAGAACAGAGGAAATGGGAGTTAAAGCACAATTCTGACACTTAAAGACAAGTCAATAGACGAGATATTGTAATATCAGATGTAAAAGCTAAACCTGTACCTATTTACATAGAGACTTTCAGCACTAACATGTAACATGCTAGAATGCAAAAGAAATCCATATGAATATTTGTGAGATCATCCGTTTATGGAAATGTTTTTTTTTTTCAGCAGTAAACTGAAAAGGGGTTTTTATACATTTCTTTGTCTCTGTCACTCGCAGACGATCGGAGACTGTTTTTACCATGAGGCATGAGTTTCGTTGATATTTCTGCTGTATGTTTAAGGTCATGAGTTGCTACGTGATATTTTAATTTGACTTGTGACGTTTGTACGGTTTTATCATGCTGGTGTTGACATCTCTTGCTCTGAATAAATCTTGTGTTGCAGCACTGATCAGCAACGTTCCCTGTTTTTAAGCCTGTTGACTAGGAAACGGCATAAAGAAGAATTACACATGTAGGTAAACTACTCATACCCCACAACTACACTATAGTTCTGCACAGTACATGAGTATTTACTTTATTGGTTATTAGATAATTGAACCACACATACATGCTGAGTATTTGTTAACAAACATTATGCAGGATGCTATTTTGATTATTGAGCTTTTAGAAAAAATAGCAATAAAACTATGGAAGGAAGGAGTTTAAATAACAGGTAACATATGTGCTGTTGGACCATAACATACGGTATCAAACGTTTTTATATCTATACTCATTCCATACAGTAGATGGCAGTATTTTAAAAGGTTGTTTGATACACAGTAATTTGGTCCAAGAAGAAGAACAAAATGGATTTTAAAAAGGAAGATGTTCGTTAACCTCGGCTGCATGGTGACCCACCAGGATGTCAGTCGAGTCACAGACCTTCAGGAGCAGGTGATTATTGTCAAACCACACTGGATGTTCTGAGCCCACAGAGGCAGACCAACAATAACAATCAATGGTTTAACAGAGACACAACAGGGCCCTGTTTCAGAAAGGAGGGTTAAGAAACTCTGAGTTAAAATCTAGACTCAGGGTTGACCAACCCTGAGCTGTCAACAGGGCCCTGGTTGACTCAGGTTGTGTTTGTTTGTGTGTCTGTGTGAAGATGTCTTACAGAATCCAGGGCCATGTGACGAGGGGGAGTGGGGGGGGGGGGGGGGGGGGGGGGGGAACGTCATAGTGTTGCCCGGTGACATCGGGATGGGAGACACTGGGATGAAGAGAGGAACAGCTGGAGGAAACGCACACAGAGATGACGACACTGCACACAAGTAACCACATATCCAGTACATACACACCACATACAATGATACAGGTAAACAAATGATGTCATCTCACTGAATAACAGTGGTTCATCTTTACATGTCACATTAGTATTTAAACATTTTTATTTACATTTAACATTCAGTTTTAAATGGAAAGAAAATAGTGTCTAGATTCAAACGAATGCTTTTCCAATTAACTTTTTAATTGAGTTTCATGGTTTCAGTTTCACTTAACTGACCAAACAAACGTTTTTCACTTTGACTGTTTGACTTTGTACCAACAGAGATTCACTGTGAGCTCTGAGCTCAGAGCCATGTTGTGTCTCCTGTACTCAGGAAAACCCCGCCCACATTGCAACTCTCAAATGAGAGTTTATACATTAAAAAGAGGTTATAGGAGAGAGAATAATTCATAACCTGGAAACAAACATTCAAACACCTTTGTCAATCTGTGCTTCCAGAGTCCTTGAGTCCACGTTGTCCGACCAGCTGACCACGAGGAGACACATCTGTCCTCAGGGACAGACACTGTTTTCTTTGTCCTGTAGAGAGCTGCAGCATCACAATGTCATATGTTCACTCTCTGTGTTTTATCACTCTTGTCTTTTTAATGTAAATACTGACAGTTTTTATCAATGCAAAATAAATCTGCAAAAGTGAACATGATGACAACGGCACCACCTTGTGGACAAACTGCATTAGAAAATCGATTTTTCTGCCAAAGTAAACGTATTTTTGATAAAAAAAAAAAAGACATAGTTTATAAATTGACGTCGTTTTTGAAAATACATTTTTTCCATCAATTAATTTAAAAAAAGAGTGTTTTTGATTTTTTTTAAATAAACGTTTTTCATTTTTTGGGGAAAAAAGTTAGATTTTTATAGGGGGAAAAAATGTTTCATAAATTTAAAAAAACAACAACTGCTTTTTGAAATAAAAATGTAAACGTTTTCCCACAAAATATTTTATGGCCCTTTTTTAAAAAGCATTCTTTTTTTGAAAAGTCGTTTAGTCGTTTTGCCAAAAAAATGTTTTTGTAATTTTTCAGAAAAAACATTTGTCATCATTTTTCAAAAAAGCGTTTGTCCTTTTTTATGTTTTTTTTAAAAATCGTTTTTGAAAAAAAATTGTCCAAAAAACCCATATTGTGTTGTTTTTTTGTGCTTTTATGAAAAACATTTTTTCAGTCATCTTGAGATTAGTTTTTCTTGTTTTCTTAAAACATTGTTACACCTTGTAAATACAAGCTATTTTGGGGCATATTTAGGACATTTGATTTTTTGACATTTGACATTTTAAATTTTTTGGCATCTTTGACATGCCATGGGGTTATCGCTTTTTGACGTTTCCTAACATAAGGACTTCTGACATTTTATCAGCAAAATATTGTTATACATAGTAAATACAAGCTATTTTATTTTATGGCATTTCAGGGCATTTTTAGGACATTTTATGATTTTTCTTTATTTTTGGCATTTTTGAGCTAATTCGACATATGGATCATTGTAGCATAGCATGTTGTTGTGCAATTTGGCGAAAAAATTACAGAAACATCCAAAATGCAACAAAATGTCAGAGTATAGTATGTCATCGTGAAATCTGGCGAAAAAATTACTTCTCAAAAAAGTCTAAATTTCTGAAAAAACATCATAGTATAGCATGCCGTCGCAAAATTTGACGAAAAAATGAATTTTCTCAGAAACGTCCATAATTCAATAAAAACGTTATAGTATAGCATGTCACTAGTATACTATATACTAGTCGTGGCCAAATTTGACAACATTTTGATTTTTTTGAAAAAACATCAAAAATTCCTCAAAAACGTCTTTGTATACTATGTCGTCGCAAAATTTGACAGAACTTTCATTTATTACAAAAATAGCCAAAACTCCTCAAAGATATCATTGTATAGTATGTCATTGAAATTTTTGAATTTTTTAAAATAAAAACGTCGAAACGTCATAGTATATTTCTAAATTTTTGACAATATACTACATAATCATATACTATGACTTCTTGAAAACGTCCAAAATTCCTCAACAATATCGAAGTATACTATGTTGTCACAAAAACTGTTCCCGACACTTGACGACATACTATACTATAAAGGTTTGACGGTTTCTGGACGCGTTTGAGATGTTTTCATGAAAAGTGAAAATTTTGCTCGACACATGATGACATACATTTCTATGACGTTTCGACATGTTCTGGACACATTTTTGATGTTTTCGTGAAAAGTGAAAACTTTTTCGAAACGACATATTATACTTTGAGGGTTTTGACAACGTTTTGACGTTTTTGTAAACAGTGAAAAATGTACTAAATTTTCTAAGACATACTACATAGTCATATACTATGAATTTTCTCCAATAAGTCCAAAATTTGACAAAAACTTTATAATATTGTATGTCGTCGCCAATGTTTTGACGCGTTCTGGATGCATTCTGGATGCGTTCTGGATGCATTTCAGATGTTTTCGACATTTTTGTGAAAAGTGTAAAATTTACCCTAAACCTCGACAATATACGTTTTGACAGCTTTTTGACGTTTTTGTACAAATTAAAATTTTTCAAAATTTTTGACAACATGCTTTATTATGACTTTTCTCAAAAATGTCTAAAATTCGACAAAAAGGTCAAAGTATAGCATGTTGCTGCAAATTTTGGCGAAAAAAAACCACTTTTCAAAAAAGTCATAGTACAGTACGACAAAAAAGTCATAGTACAGTATGCATTTTAATTTTTTTGAAAAAACTTCCAAAATTCCTTAAAAGCGTCATGATATACTATGTTGTCACAAAATTTGACAAAAGTTTACTTTTTACAAAAATGTCCAAAACTCCTCAAAAATGTCACAGTATAGTATTTTACCAACATTTTTGACAAATTTTTATTTTTTACAAAAATGTCCAAAAGTTGTCAAAAACTTCATAGTATAGTAATGACGTTTTTGTGAAAAAATGAAAGTTTTTCAACATTTCTACATAGTCATATCATACTTTTCTTGAAAACGTCCAAAATTTCAGCATAGCATGTTGTCACAAAATTTGGCAAAAATTACTATTCTCAGAAATGTCTAAATTTCGACAAAAAATAGTATAGTCGTCATAGTATCGTTGTCACGAAATTTTGCGAAGAAATGACTTTTTTCAAAAACATCCAAAATTCAACAAAAACGTCACAGTATAGTATGTAGTTTCACAGAACTCAAAGACAACAGACTTCAAGTTCTGCCTTTTTTCACCTCCATAATGTAGCAAAACTCAGACATATCCTGTCTCTTAAAGATGTTGAAAAGTTAATCCATGCCTTTGTCACGTCCAGGCTTGACGACTGTAACTCATTACTATCAGGCTGCAGCAGTGAGTCCTTAAAGAGCCTGCAGCTTGTTCAAAATACTGCTGCACGTGTGTTGACCAGAACCAAGAGAAGAGAACATATCTCCTCCATATTAGCTTCACTGCACTGGCTCCCTGTCAAATGCTGAGGTTTCTGATGAGAGATGAAGACCACATGCAGAGAGACATGGAGCCTGGACGTCTGAGGCTGAAGATCAGCTTTACTGAGCTCAGGAGAAAAACAACAGTAGCATCAGGCGGGCTGCACCACAGTCACTTCCCCACTTCCTCATTAAGGTTTGGGATGATATTGGCTTCTGGAGAATGTCCTACATAGATTAGTGCTGTCCTACAAGGACACAAGGAGACAAGGAGACAGTTATGGAGACAGTTTGAACAGACCGTGTTGACCCGTCAGCTGTATTCTATATGAGGTCACAGTATTCTATATGAGGTCACATTGAGGGTACAGAGGGCAAAGGTGAGAGCTGAGAGGTCCACTAGTGAAACATCATGTTCTCCCACAACTACATTCAAGTAGTTTTTCATATGTAAATATTTACATTCTTCAATCTAAATATCCAGGTCACTGTAGAAACCTGAAGAAGAAAAACTATCTGTCTCATGTGCTTTATGTTTATTGATGCTATGTTTCATTCAGTGATGATATGATTCTGTTCCACTGGTTCATAAACACCAGTCATTTTCCCACATGTTTCACTGTTTACTTATTAAAAACTATAAAAAAAAACACTTCCTGTTTACTGCAGATGATGATCTGTGACAGTTCCTGTTGGCCTGTGTCTGATCACATGACCTCGCTGACGTCAGAGGGAGAGAGCGAAAGTGAAAGTAAGAGAGAGAGAGAGAGAGAGAGAGAGAGAGAGAGAGAGAGAGAGAGGACAGAGAGTTGGACGTGTCCTCACTTACTGTGGACTCTTACTGTGTGTTGTTCTGTGACCTGTTCTCCACTTCATCGGGTGAACCTGTGAGCGTGTGAACTGGTCCTGTCTACGTCAGAGGTGACGCGGCTGTTGCAGTTTTATGGGCACAGTGATTTGACAGTCATTTCATACAGGTTTGAAGCTGCGATATTGTCTGTGCTGTTGTTGATTTCTGTGTTTCTGTTCGTTATGTTGAATTATTAAAGCGGCAGCATATCCTCACTGTCAACACAACAACAACAAATGTGATTCTGTGTTCTTATCTGATGGTGTTTTACCTCCACCTAGTGGACAGAGAGTAGTCCGACATCAGGTGTGGCTCCTTCAGGTGAACCGGTCAGACAGCTGTGATCAACCTGTTCACTGTTTGTGTGGTGACTGACAGTAAAGAGAAGTAACGTGTTGTATGATGTGAGTTGTGTTGTTGTGTTTGTGTGAAGGTGCTGACATGAGTCAGAGTGAGGTCAGAGAGGAGGGAGCTCCTCCCTCTAAACCCTCTCTGTGTGAGGAACATGAGACTCAGAGGTGAGATGAACATCTAACCCACCTTGACTCGTCTCCACTTCAGAGCTCAGTGTTGGATCAATGTGTCCTGTGTTTGTAGTAGGATCCATCAGCAGAGACCAGACTCTCCTGTACCCAGCTGTGTGTCCATGAAGAGCAACGGGTCCATGGGTCGACTTCTGGACTTCAAACGAGGACAAAGATCTGATGATCAAAGGTAAAAACTGAAAACTGTCAGAAAGTTTCATATCAAAACACCTGAACATGATAAATGTTTAATTTCCTGAACTGAGTTTCTTTATAAGAATTAACCAGCCATTAGTTTGTTCATGGTTTTATATATGTGTGTGTGTGTGTGTGTGTGTGTGTGTGTGTGTGTGTGTGTATGTGTGTGTGTGTGTGTGGTGATTGAAGTGATAAAGTTTCCTGTGTCCACAGGAGTCAACAGGAAAAAAACAATCCATACACAACCATTAGCTCATGCTAAGGTTTAGCTGTACACAAACTGAAGCATTGCTAGCTAATAAAAACAAACCATAATACTGGTAACATCAAGTCAGCTGACGTTGGGATGTCCACTCTCACTGGTCACTGATACAAACAGCCATTTAACATAATGAACATCAACATGAACATTATCAGCCAGTTCCTGCTCACAGGCTGCAACGCTGAAGAGCTGGAATAATGCTGACTCTGCATTTATCATGTTCTAACCAGTGATCAGAGCAGACGTCAAGAAAAACTACACAAACCCTGATAGGACGTCAAAGCTAAAACAAACATCTGAACAAGTCAGTTTCCCACCAGGCTCCTGAGAGGATAGGAGACAGTCTGGTCCACACAGGACACATCAGGTCAACACTTGGACACAATGGTCCTGCTAATGTCCCTGTAGAGACGACAGAGTATTAGAACAAGATAGTCCATGTTGTATTTCTGTGTCATGTCCTGTGTTTGTAGTAGGATCCATCAACAGAGACCAGACTCTCCTGTACCCAGCTGTGTGTCCATGAAGAGCGACTGGTCCAGGGATCTACTTCTGGACTTCAAAAAAGGACAAAGTTCTGATGATGAAAGGTAAAAACTTAATATTTTTTAAAAAAAACTTAAAAACTTCTTTGTAAATTAAAACTTTTCAAAAACAATTTCATCATCCAGGAAAAATGGTGAAATCAGTGTGACAACAAAGTGACATTGTTTTTGACAGAGTTCAGCAGCAGAGCTCAGATGTTCTCACCACTCAGTCTGTCCTGCAGCGTCACACAGACCTGGACTCTATATTTATGGTGTGTAAATGTTCATGTCCAACTTGTCTCCAGTCTCCATCCTGTCCTCTGTAGACCAGCAGCCTGTCAGATCAACGACTGTCTGCTACTAACTGATGTTTGAATGTGAATCTGTTCCAGCTGTTGGAAGGTGACATTGTCAGGTTTGTGAAGGACGAGTTAAGGAAGTTCAAGAAGGTTCTCTGTCCAGATCACAGTGAACTCTTCAAGATTCAGGGTGAAGATGAGGAGGTGTTGGACAGTGAGGATGAGG
>JAFBJQ010005301.1:6082-25620 GCA_016785345.1 Trinectes maculatus
AACACCACCCTACAATAAGAGTTTACTGTAGTGAATTGGCTTTTGTCACAGTAGGGGTTGACATCGCGAGTGTCAACCCCTACTGTCATTTCCTTTAGATTTCTGATATCAACCGTGTAGACCCTGTGTTGTGAATAAACCTACGGTATTGCCACGATCCCGAACCCACCTGTGTCCGTGTGCAACTCCTTACCGCCTGCCACTGCACCTGACTGGCTGTGATGTGGAGTCCAGACTGGGGGGTGGGGGATGTCGGCGGTGGGTTTGGGGGTGGAGGTGACGAGGGTGGTTCAGAGACATGTCTGCTGCAGGAGGTGGTGGGGGTCTGTGGGTGGTGTGAGGATGTCCTGGGTGGGGGAGGTGTGAAGAGGTCCGTAGTGAAGGCCAGCGGGGTGGTGGGTGGTGGTGGTGAGGGGGGTGGTGTCGGGCAGGGGGTGATGGGGGGAGGTGGAGGGTTGTTGCTCAAAGAAGCAGAGGGGCCGACAGAGGTGGGGAGGTTGGAGTTGAACCTATTGAAAAACATTTTCAGCTTGTTGGCATGTCGTTCATTCCCCTCAACTGCTCCCCCACTTCTCCTCTGGAAGCCGGTTATCTCTCTCATCCTCCTCCAGACGTCCCTGGTGTTGTTGTTTTCCAGTTTGTGCTCCAGTTTTCTTCTGAAGTTGTCCTTGCTCTCCCTGATGCTGCGTTTGAGCTCCCTTTGTACCCATTTGAGTTCTGTCCAGTCCCTTGATCTAAAGGCCCTCTTCTTCTTGTTGAGAAGGGCCTTCAGGTTGCCGGTTACCCATGGTTTGTTATTTGGATAGCAGCGGACCTCTTTAGTGGGGATGGTGTTGTCAATGCACTCAATGTACTCAGAGACACAGTCAGTCAGGCCATCAATGTCCTCACCATGTGGCTCATACAGAGCATCCCAATCTGTGGCCTCCAACGCACCACGCAGTGTTTCCATGGCCTCAGGAGACCATTTCTTCACTGTCCTCACTGTAACTGGGTGCTGCTGAACCACAGACTTGTATGATGGTGAGAGCAGGACAAGGTTGTGGTCTGACCTGACCAGTGGTGGCAGGGCAATGGAGCTGTATGCATCCTTAGCATTTGCGTACAGTAGGTCCAAGGTCTTATTTTCACGGGTGGCACATTTAACAAACAGGAAGAAGGTTGGGAGTGTGAATGAGAGGGAAGCATGGTTAAAGTCACCTGTGATTATGATGAAGGCCTCAGGGTGTTTACTTTGTCGTCCCGCAGTCACAGTGTGGATAATGTCACACGCTGCGACTGCGTTCCTGGACGGAGGAATGTAAACAGTGATGGCGATGACACTGGTAAACTCTCGCGTCCCGACGGGGACGAGCTCGATGTCCGGGCTGCAGACATGCTCTTTAACAGAGACGTGTCTGGGGTGACATCTGTTGTTCATGAGCACGGCAAGTCCTCCTCCTTTCTTCTTGCCGGTCGCGGTGGTGTCTCTGTCGGCTCGATCCGTGTGGAAGCCAGGAATAGTGACGTTAGAGTCTGGTATCTGCTCGTGCAGCCACGTTTCCATGAAACACATGATGCTAGACGCCCTGTACTCCCTCTGCGTCCTGGTGAGTGCTTCCAGTTTGTCCACTTTATTTGCCAGCAACCTCACATTTCCACGACGACTGCAGGGATGAAGGGCTTAAACCTCCATCTTCCGTTTAAGTCCCGCACTGCAGCCTCACCGTCTCCTCTTTAGCTCTTCCGGTATGGTGGGTCTCTCTTCGGGCAGGAAGGTGGTGTGCCTGAGGGCAATCAGCTGGTCGCGGGTGTAAACAATGCCGGCGTGCATTGCCGACATGGCTCCCAGTGATCCGAAGAGACCCAAGTGCAATTAAAGGTAATACAACGTGTCTAGTGAGTTACAAAAGCACCTCGTCGTTGACGTTGTGGAGATGCGCAGTACAATGCAAAAATAAAGATAATAGATATACAATAAAAGTAATAAAAACACAAAAAACCGACAGTAATACTGGGAGCTGCAACGACAGGCAACCGTCAGCACAGTACCATTTTGTGAAAAATGAAGCTACTATGATCAAAGTAGCTTCATTTTAATTGTGGGAAGCCAGGCCTGGCATTTTGGACCAGATCGGCCCACCAAGCCGGTGGTCAGGAAACAAACTCTTGCACTGACTTTTTTGCCAAATGATTATTATAGCCCCAGCTGGAACAGTGAAGGACCTATTGTTTCTGAAGGAGTTATTATTATTATTATTATTATTATTATTATTATTATTATTATTATTATTATTATTATTATTATTGAAGGATATGTTACTAGACGCTGCAGCTTACACAACACAACACCACTTCCTTTAGCTTAGCAACTGATACCGTCATTACACAATAAGCCCGCTATCAGATACAGGATGCTACAAAGAACAATTGGGAAGGCTCACAGCAGCCTATGGCCTTAAATGGCCCAATGCCTTACCCATAGTTCTATTCGGCCTAAGATCATCCCCAAATGAAGCTCATGCACTGACCCCCCATGAAGTCCTCACGGCCAGGAAAATGGCATGCCCATTTGTAAATAGTCACCCCAACGATGTGATGACATTAAAAAAAAAGAAAAAAAAGAAAAACAGATCGAAAGTATTTCTAACTATATGAAAGTCCAACAGGAATCACTCTTTTAAAATGCTGGAGAAACCACTCCAGAGAAGATCGAAGTCGGAGAGTGGGTATTGAAAAACCAACACCGCCGAGACTGGATTTCTGGGACCGTTTGAAGTGGTCCAGATATCAGACTACAGCGTCAAGGTTCTTTTGCAACCTGACAAGGTGAGTACCTGGTGGCACAAGTCACAGTGTGTAAAAACTAACCCCCCTCACTACAGGTCCCTGCAAGATATCAAGGAGCACTTGCAGGAGGTGAGCCAGCACGACACAGAGGAGTGGTGAGTGTGAGTCATCAGGAGATGTGGTGGACAAGGAGATGGGCAGGTTTGGGGGCCCTAGCTCTCCTGTCCGTTGTTGTAATTGATTTGACCCCATGGGGCGTCATGTGACCATCCCAGACATCCACGTTAACCGCTGATGTCACAATATTCGACCCCACGGCCACCCCTCCTATGCACACTGTCATAAAATTTGATGCTTGCAGTGCTAAATTGACTTTATAATATGTAGCTGGAAGTCACACCACATTTCAAATTGATTTTTGCGATGCTGTAGACTGCGGATCCTCTGAGCTAACATTCCGCAATGGTAATGTATACATGTGTTCCCTGAGCAACGGGTGGCCAGCTAATGACGGGGTCTGTACAAGTTGGGATACTGTGCTCTGGGGAACAGGTGCTCTCTCTGTATTCGGCAAGAAAGTTCAGAGTCAGCCATTGGCATTTGATAATATACAGTCTAAAATACATATTGTTAGAGGGAGCATGATGGGAGTTGACAGGAAGCGCAGGCGTCCCAACCCCCTCCTCACCACTATAAAAGATTTCAAAACTAATCCCTATGATATGGACCCAGTAGATTGGGATAATAGATGTGTCGAGAGAAAGGAAAACTTCTTTTACTTAGGTTTAGGGGTGACGCCCAGACATCCAATTGGCCTTCTCAAAATTATTATGTTACAACCAACGACCATAACCTCATCAGGAATCCCGAAGCCCCTAACCTACCAAACAGACCCACGTGTGTATTCGTTTGAGAGTACCAAAATATCCATGAGGACAAAGATGGCCTTGGAAACGGGGTGGTCACAGCGTAATACCCGGTTAGAAAATATTCATCAAACTGCACACGCGGCAGGAAAGTCTAACTGTGTGGTATGTGCAGCCGCGCGACTAAATCTGCTGCTAGTAGAAACCACGTTCAAACATACAAAAAATGGTACCACCGTGACTCCAAATCCAGATGTAAACTGTCTATTAGAATCCATGTCTAAGGACAATCCTAGTCCGACTTGTTTCTCTTCTGAAACTGTGCCCAACGTGACCTGTGTCTACAGGAAACAAGAAGGTACTCAATCAGTACCTCTAGGTGAGTTATCTGCATCACAGTGCACATCCATTATAGATCTCACTGGCAACACCACGGCCGCCAGATTAACGGTAGCAAGGGCGGACGTGTGGTGGTTCTGTGGAGGCCATGCTTTGTATGGGTTCCTCCCAGCCAATTGGGAGGGACGATGTGGCCTTGTTTCTTTGGTTTCCCCCATAGAGTTCATCAACATTGACGACCAAGGCATCGCCTCCTTGCTGGAGGAAAACAACATCAGACTGCGGCAACAAGGAGACCGTGCGAAGAGGTCCAACGATCCGTGGGCGGGGAGCCCCGTCTATATTGACGCTATCGGGGTCCCCCGGGGGGGGCTTAATGAGTTCAAATTGGTTGACCAAGTTGCATCAGGATTTGAGTCCCTTCTTCCCTGGATAACAATCAATAAAAATGTTGATAGGATAAATTACATTCACTAAAATGTTCAACGCCTCGCAAATTTTACCCGAGACAGGTTCGAGGCGGTCCATGAGCAGTTGGCAGCTACATCTCTCATGACTTATCAAAACAGACTGGCTCTTGACTCAATCCTTGCTGAAAAGGGCGGGGTATGCTCTATGTTTGGCTCTCTGTGCTGCACATTCGTCCCAAATAACACCGCCCCGGATGGCAGCCTGACCAAAACACTAAGGGGAATTAGAGCCCTTTCAGCCAAACTCAAAGAACATTCTGGCACTGCTAACCCATTTGAAGACACAATGAATAGATGGTTCGGCAAATGGTCAGGACTGATTGGCAATGTCCTGGCCTCACTGGCTGCAGTTATAGCGGTCTTTGTCTTATGTGGATGCTGCATGCATCCGAGCACTCTGCCTATGCACTATTGAAAGAGCCATCAATAGCGTATACAAACCGCCTGCTTATCAGATGGCAGGTTTTGCTTAATCCCACAGGTGACGTCGCAATGGAGGAGCTGGAGGAGATCATCACTGAACTTCCCTGGCCAAGCCAGGAAGAGAAAGCTGACGCCGCAATGGAGGTGCTAGAGAAGATCATCACCGAACTCCCCTGGCCAAGCCAGGAGAAGGAAGGCTCAGAGAACCAGCTCTAGATTAGGTCTACATTTGCCTACATTACACATTGTAGCTTAACACATGTTCATGCTGCCGCAGGGGGGTATGAGACTGACCTCACAGACAGGGAGGTCATACACAGAATAAATGATTTTCACTGACGTGTTATATGCTGTTTGACATATCATGTGCCTTTTGCACTGTGTTTTTACTGACATTTTATGCACTATTTGATGCCTTAAGCACCTTTATGCACTGATTTTTTATGAAGTTCTGTTCACAGTTTGAAATATATATATATATTGTACTTTTCTATGAGTATTTGATATTTCATGCATCATCTGACATGATCAGCACCTTTGCCAAAGAGTATTAATGACACTTATGCACTCTTCGCCACATTGTGTAGTTTTTATGATGATTTTTGCTGGAGGTCTCATACACTGGTTGACATTTCTAGTATTCCTTTTAGTTTATGTTTGATCTTTACACACAATGTTTTAGATTTTTCCACTGTGCTTTTGCTTGTTCTTGCACGCACACTGCTTTTCCGGGGGGGGCTTAATGAGTTCAAATTGGTTCCACCGATTTGGGGGCGATGGAGTACATACAGGATACATATCGGGTGCACTACACTAGTTCTTACCTTTTACTTATATATATTATCAGATTGTTTTATATCACCATGTGCTGTTGTTTTGTGGGGTGGTTTTAAACCACCCCAACAGTGGGAATTGGAGGATATCAATCAATCAATCAATCAAATTTTATTTGAATAGCCCATATTCACAAATTGCAATTTGCCTCATAGGGCTTTAACAAAGAGTACAGGGTGTGACATCCTCTGACCTACACCCTCAACAAGGGCAAGGAAAAACTGCCAAAAAAAACCCTTTTAACAGAGGAAAAAAAAAAAAGCAGAAACCTCCAGGAGACACTCATGTGAGGGATCCCACTCCCAGGGATGGACAGAAGTGCAATGGATGCCACGTGTACACAACACATTAACAACATGACTTATGATTATTAATTATACAAGTAGAATAATATAATATAATATAATATAATATAATATAATATAATATAATATAATATAATATAATATAATATAATATAATATAATATAATATAATATAATATAATATAATATAATATAATATAATATAATATAATATAATATAATATAATATAATATAATATAATATAATATAATATAATATAATATAATATAATATAATATAATATAATATAATATAATATAATATAATATAATATAATATAATATAATATAATATAATATAATATAATATAATATAATATAATATAACATGCTTGGAGTCTAAGTAGTTGATTAGTTTCATGTGGTTTCATTGAAATATACAACTGAGTGTCATCTGCGTAAAAATGGAAATTTAAAGAGTGTTGTTTCCTAGTGGCAACATGTATAACATAAATAACATTGGGCCAAGCACAGAGCCTTGAGGAACTCCATAGTTGACTTGTACGTATTGTGACAACTTATCATTAATTTGTTCAAATTGATATCTGTTCGATAAATAGGAGCTAAACCAATTTAGGGCAATTCCTGTTGTGCCAATTAAGTGTTCGAGCCTATGAAGAAGGATGTGGTGGTCAACAGTATCAAAAGCTGCACTAAGATCGAAGAGAACCAGAACAGAGATAAATCCTTTATCTGAAGCCATGAGTAGGTCGTTTGAGACTTTTGCCAAAGCTGTCTCAGAGCTATGATGAACTCTGAACCCTGACTGAAAGTCCTCATATAGACTATTGGTGTGAAGAAAATTATTTAACTGATTGGCGACAACCCTCTCAAGGATTTTTGAGAGAAAGGGAAGGTTGGATATTGGCCTGTAGTTATTTAAAACTTCTGGGTCCAGACTTGGTTTCTTGAGGAGAGGTTTAATTACAGCTACTTTAAAAAATTGTGGTACATAGCCAGATGACAGTGACAGATTGATTATATCTAGTAAATGACTGTCCAATAGAGGAAGAATTTCTTTAAAGAGTTTTGTCGGGATAGGGTCTAGAATACAGGTTGTTGCTTTAGATGAGGAAATTATTGTTTTTCGCTGACTATGGTCAATTGGGGTAAAGCAGTCTATGTGTGCTGCGCTTGCTATTTCTGTTTGCACGGATAAGTCACTATTTAATATAGTTTGGGAGTGGTGTATTTTCTCCCTGATAGTTATAATTTTATCATTAAAGAAATGTATAAAATCATCACTCGTAAGGGAGTGTGGAATGCTCTGATCAATAGAGCCTGGTTTCCAGTCAGCCTGGCTACAGTACTGAAAAGAAACCTTGGATTATGTTTGTTGTCTTCAATTAATGATGAGTAATAGGCAGCTCTGGCATTGCGGAGTGTTTTCTTAAATCTTAAAGACTTATCTATCCAGGCGAGGTAAATCTCTTCATGTTGTTGGGGCCACGTCTTTTCTGTTTTCCTTGTTTAAACCTGTGTGCACCAGAAGTATACCATGGAGCTTGCTTACTTTGTTTAAAGTGCTTTTGAGGGGGCAACAGAGTCAGGTACTGCCTGTAGTGATTCTGTAGTACTATTGATGGTCGATCTGAATGGAACTAAAATCAGTGATGGTCTCAGGGACATGAGGCTGTGGTAGTGACTTCAACGTTAATGGAATAATTTCCTTAAATTTAGCCACAGCATTGTCAGTCAGGCATCCTGACAGAGAGATTTTGGTTAAAGGCCTGTGGTCCAATAATAGAACCTCAAAGGTTAATAAGCTATGATCTGATAAAAGGGGATTTTGTGGAAGTATTAACAGTTGTTCAATATTGATGCCATATGCAAGAACTAAGTCAAGGGTGTGGTCAAAGCAGTGGGTTGGTTGGTTTACACATTGACTGAAACCAACAGAGTCTAATATTGAATTAAATGCAGCAGTTAGGCTGTCACTTTCATTGTCCACATGAATATTAAAGTCACCGACTATAATGACTTTGTCTGTTTTAAGGACTAAATTAGATAGGAACTCTGAGAATTCTGTTAAGAACTCAGAATAAGGCCCAGGAGCACGGTAAACTACCACAAATAGAACTGGCTGCAATGTTTTCCATGTTGGCGAGGACGAGGCTTTCAAATGAGTTAAAGTTAAGTTTGGGTTTGGGAGTAATTGATAAATTAGAGTTGTAGATGGCTGCAACACCAACTCCACGACCAGAGCCACGGGGGATGTGAGTATTTATATGACTGGGAGGAGTGGATTCATTTAGACTGACATATTCATCAGGATGCAGCCAGGTTTCAGTTAATGATAGGAGATCAATTTTATGATCTGAGATTAATTCATTTACTAAAGCAGCCTTAGATGACAGTGATCTTATGTTTAATAGTCCACATCTAATTCTTTTGTTCTGTTGTGTTTTTTCATGGGTTATGTTTACTTTTGTCAGGTTTTCCTGTTTGTTTCCTTGATTTGAATAATCTAGTGGGGCGGGTGGCAGACACAGTCTCTATGGGATTGTTGGAGGGTGACAAATCCAAAGTCAGTGCAGAGAAGTGTGTAAGACTACAACTCTGCCTCCTGGCCTCGCCTCTAATCTGTCATGGGAAGCTAAAAAAATCTCTAATATTATGAGAAAGGAGAGAGGCTCCAGCCAAAGTGGGATGGATGCCGTCTCTCCTGACGAGACCAGGTTTTCCCCAGAACGTTTGCCAATTGTTGACAAAGCCCACATCGTTAGCAGGACACCACCTCGACAGCCAGCGGTTGAATGACAACATGCGGCTATACATGTCATCGCTAGATAAATTAGGCAGGGGTCCAGAGAACACTACGGAGTCCGACATTGTCTTTGCGTACTTACACACCGACTCCACATTAACCTTAGTGACTTCCGACTGACGGAGTCGAGAGTCGTTGCTGCCGACGTGTATTACAATATTACGGTATTTACGTTTATCCTTAGCCAGCAGCTTCAATTTGGATTCAGTGTCGCCCGCTCTGGCCCCAGGCAAACAATCGACTATGGTCGCTGGTGTCGCTAATTTCACGTTTCTCAAAACAGAATCGCCAATGATCAGAGTTTGTTCCTCAGCGGGTGAGTCTATGAGTGGAGAAAACTTATTGGAAACATGAGTTGGAGTGTCCCGATCAGCAGGCTTAGCTTTAGCACTATGCCTCCTTCGGACAGTCACCCAGCCGCCCTGAGTCCCCGGCTGCACGGGGGCTGTTGGGAGACCGCTAGCAGGGGCTAAGCTAGGTGGCTCCGCACTGACTACCGGGCCCTGGCTAGCTACCGCTAATTTAGGTTCTAAGGTACGGAGCCGGGCTTCTAACTCACTAAGCCTCGCCTCCATTGCTGCCACTAAGCTACAGTTATTACATTTACCATTGCTACTAAAGGAGGCAGAGGAATAGCTGAACATGAGGCACTGAGAGCAGGAGAGAGGAGAGGAGGAGGGTGGGAGAGAAGCCATTGCTAACAGTTAGCCTTTGCGATCGCAACCAGAGACAAATACTAAAGAGTGTGTACTGTTTATGTAACCTTAGTGGATCGACGATTTACACCAGAATGTTTTCCAAAACAGATGAAACAGTAAAATTTAGATCGGAGAACTAATACAGAAACGAGAGACAACACCAGCAAGGACAGCCAACAAAAGGAAGTGACGTAATACGCTTACCGTGATCAGACACTCGTCCATTACGAGTTATGTTACTAGACGCTGCAGCTTGCACAACACAACACCACTTCTTTTAGCTTAGCAGCTGATAACGTCATTACACAATATGGCGCATAATACTGATACACAGAACACATAATACTGATACACGTTAGGGTACCAACTCTGCCTAACAGTTGCCGCTGACTCTGGGCTCCACCATAAAAGAACCCGACAAGGGGACTAGCCCGTGTGGCTGATAGCGTCCGGCTACATCTTCCCTAACATTATTGTTTACCAAACTTGCTCGAAAAGTCATGAAATTCGCCAGAGACGTCAGGCGTGGCATGAAACGGCGCAATTGGGCCATGGTTTTCATTTGCATTGCAAAATGCCTCTGTAGCGCCCCCTAGACATTGCAAACACGCCTCCGCATTGAGGTTATTTTGGCTTAGCCTGACGAAATTGGCTACAGGTCTTTGACATGCCCAGACGCACAAAAAAGCCTCTTGACACCATGGTGCCAGGTGCACAGGAAGTTGGCCATTTTGAGTGGAAGGTGCATTTTGGCCATTTCTGCCCATTTCCTCACCGCACATATGATTTAACTCCTACAGATTTAATGCTAACGGCATGAAACTTGGCCAGCTTACTCTTCAGACATTGGGGATTTAAAGTTGGCGAAAGTTTTTCCAACTTCTGAGAGGTGTGGCCGTGGCGACGTGTCAAATTTGAGCGACTCATCAGTGTTCGTCACTAAACAGAAAGTCACTTATAACTTGTGCAAACATCGTCCGATCCTGACCAAACGTCATAGGACGGACACTGGACCCGGCCTGAACACGTACATGTGCTCATAATGTCAGTCACTGGTAGCTCCACCTGCTGGTGGTCGGAAACTGCACTTTGTTTCCACACCTTGCATATGATCAATCTCCTCCTACAAATTTAATGGTAAAGGCATCACACTTGGTCAGGTTACTCTTGAGCCATGGGGAAATAAAAGCTGGCAAAAGTTTTTCCAACTTCTGAAGGGTGTGGCCGTGGTGACGCCTCAAACTTGGTCTTCGCCACAAAACCCAAAGTCACTTACTGTATAAGCTGTGCAAACATTGTGTGATCCTGACCAGATGTCATATGGTGGACGCTTGACCTGGCCTGAACACATACATATTGTGATAGTGACACCCACCCACAGCGCCACCTGCTGGTAGTTGAAATCAGCACTTTTTTCCACACCTCCCCCAATCCTGACTAAACTTCCTAGCGTTTGACCTGACCAGAACACCTACATATGCGCATAGTGACACTCCCCCATAGCGCCACCTGCTGGTGTTTGGAAACAGCAGTTTGTTTCCACACCTCGCATATGATCAAACTCCTACAAATTTAATGGTAACAACCTCACTCTTGGTCAGGTTAATCTTCAGCTATGGGGGAATAAAAGTTTGTGAAATCTTTTCCTACTTCTCAACGGTGTGCCTGTGGCAACCCTTAAAACTTCAATCACTTTCTTTGACTTTAGCAATGACAAATCTCCATAAGTTTGGCTCTGTGTTTGTCTTTTTCTACTGGAAGGAAGGTTAATGGTGATGGATAGAAAAGTCATTTTTAACATGTCATGGTCCAGCACATACCTCGACATACGCACGTGCTCGGGCCCAGTCATCGCTGCTTGCAGCTTTAATTATTATTATTATTGTTTACCAAACTTGCTTGAAAAGCAATTGGGCCATTGTTTTCATTGGCGTCACAAAATGCCTCTGTAGCGCCCCCTGGACATTGCAAAAACCCCTCCACGTTGGGGTTATTTTGGCTTAGCCTGACGAAATTCGCTACACGTCTTCGTCATGCCCAGCCGCATAAAAAAGCCTCTTGACACCATGGTGATGTGCCACCATCCTGGAACAGGTCTGCTAACAAGCTTGGGTACGAAAAAAGCGCCACCATCTGTCGTCTACTACCTTGCGCCCTTGAGCAAGGCCCTTAACCCCCTGAACTCGCTCCCCGGGTGCTCCTCGTGGTGTAGCTTACTGCGCTGCATGTGCATGTCTGTTTGTACGAACTGAATAACATGTTGTTTACTATGCATGTGCAGAAAATTAATTTCTCCATGTGTGGGACTATTAAAGGTGTTTCTCCTTCTTCTTCTGATCGATCTCCTCCTACAAATTTAATGGTAACGGCATCAAACTTGGTCAGGTTACTTTTCAGCCATGGGTGAATAAAAGTTGGTGAAATCTTTTCCAACTTCTAAACGGTGTGGCCGTGGCGACCCCTCAAACTTCGAGGACTCACTCTGATTTTAGCAATGACAAATCTCCATAAGTTTGGCTCTGTGTTTGTCTTTTCCTACTGGAAGGAAGATTAATGGTGGTGGATGGAAACGTCACTTTTAACATGTCAAGATCCAGTGCATACCCTGACATGTGCACGTGCTTGGGCCCGGTCAAACTTGGTCAGGTTACTCTTCAGACTCACGGTCCGATTTATCAAGAGTGAAATGAGCGTGTGAATGTGCGGACCGCCATGGCAGCTTCTTACCTGGTGCAAGGGGTGTTTCAAGATTGCACTGATGTTTTTGGCCCATGATGACAAATGGCTCATCAACTGTTTTACATCTATCATAAGAGCAAACATGTGGCAACTGTGTGCCGAAGTGGGAACGGCTTTGGAGAGAGCCACGGTGAGGAATCCCGCATTGCCACTTCCCTGACAGATGCTCCCTACTCTGGGTTTTTCTGTGCCAGGCTCATTCCAAAAAAAGGGCATTTCCTTAAGAAAATACAGTGTGAACGCTGAAAGCTGTGCAGAAAATATGAAACTCTGCCAAACGAGCTGAACACACGAGCCGAAGAGAGCACAACTCCCCACTGCATATACAACCTCCGCCACAAAGAGTCCGCCACCTCGACTCAGCTCCAACAACCAACGTTGATTGACATACATGCCATCCAGTCCTAAAACTGTTTCGTGAGGACGCTGCAATTATCATGAGTCTACTAGTGGGCAGAGAAAGGGCGAAGTCCTGTGCTCTTGCAAGTGCATTCAATTTCACGCTGATGTATTAAGCAAACGTATGTAGACTGCGGCGTGCGCACAGTTTGATAAATCTGCACACATTTGTATAGCTGAAACTACAATATACACTATGTTCATATGGTTCCAACATTTAAAATACCAATAAAGACACACTAGTTGTTTCTTGTGCATTTCAACAGTTCACTCCTCAAGTTGTACATACACAGTTTTTCACACACACACATACATTTATAAATTAATAGTACAGGGGGTCCTCGAGTTACGTCGGTCGCGAATTACGTCATTTTCGTGGTTACGACACATCTCCCGTGAACTTCCTTGTTTCGGCTTAAGCGGTTTGCCCCGTAAATACGTACAGACTTCACACGGGAACTCGTTGGTGAGCGCTCTCTCTGTCTCTCAGCGCGCCTGCCCGGCTCTCCAACACCTCCACAGCTGTGTTTACTTATGTGAAATGGCCGGCCGGCCGCCGGCGGGGGGAGAGGGGGGAGCGGCAGGGGCAGCCGGTAAGGAGATGCACACGGACACAGATGCGTTCGGGATCGTGGTGATACCGTAGGTTTATTCACAACACAGGGTCTACACGGTTGATAACAGAAATCTAAAGGAAATTCTCATTACACTCGTGATCTCAACCCCTACGGTGTGTCAAGAGGGACAAAAATGGCAATTCACCATAATAAACTCTTATTTTAGCGTGGTACATCTGGTGGCACAATGTATGCACAATGGCACAATGAATGTATGGTCCGACTTACGGCGAAATTCGGTTTCGACACATTCTCAGGAACGGATCTCCGACGTAACTCGAGGACCCCCTGTATTTGTTTTAGACAGGATGTATTTTAAGAGGGTTTAACAAATATGTATATATGATTTTATTTGGTATGAAATAATATAGAGTTACTACAAATTAATAAACATGTTTCATCACACTGTGTTACAGAAATCTTGACCAATACAAAAGTAGTACAAGAGTACCAGTGCACATGACAACGTATGTGTCATATACACATCTGATCCAAAACTGAGTGACAAAAACTTCAACCAGAGTTTGAAAACATTTTCAAAGCAGCTCAAGATAAGTCAGAGGGCTCTCTTTCTGTATAGGCACATAGAGTAAAGTACAATTAATAGTGTACTATGGCTTCTTAAGGAAATTATGTACAGTATAATGTGCTTCTCTTGCATTCCTATTTATCTCATTTTTCCATTCATCATTAAGTATCAAATAATAGATTGCGTTGTCAAAGAAATTATACTGTTTTGCAGATGCCCCTGTATAGCTATGGAAACTATTGGGCTCCCCATGTAAATGGAAAACTGATATATGCCATCACAATGCTTCACTGTGGAACTGATTGGAATGGATTAGAATGACAGACAACACTGAGTCTCATTAAAGCCCCCTGGCACAGATCATGTGACTGTAGAAGCACCCAAACAACTCAATATAGATTTTCATGATGAAGCCGGCTAAACAAATGTCATTAGATTAACTAAAAAATAATTATTATTTTGCTTGATTCATCTTTCTCAATCTCACATTCAGATCTTGACAGTCACTGATAAAAAAAGAAAGAAACATTTGAAAACAGGGACTAATAATGCAGAACACTGGATAATACACAGATAAGTACAAAGACAAACATAAACTGAATGAGGTGATCTGTCACCTCTGTGAGTGATGTTCCATCACCAGCCCATCAAAATGACAGCTGATCAATTGGCCAGATGAGACTTGATCCATCACCTGTGCTGTTCCAGTGATTGATCAGTGCAGGTTTGGGGTTTCAAGGGTTTGGTGGGATGAAGAAGCAGCATGAGTGAGAGACTATCAAAGATAAAGAGAGAACAAACACCTTGTTAAAGTTACAGTTTAAATTCAGTATACAAAAATGCATTCAGATACACTGAAAGAGACAGCCACAGAATGAAGATGGGGTGTGGTGGGGTGAACATTAGCAGCTCTGTCCTGATTGTTCTGTTATGGTTAAACTACAGGGCCCAGTTGTTCAGTAGTAATCTCATTGGATTTTGGATAATGGATTGGATCAAATATTCAGAATGGGTTGCTCAAATATAAAAGTTGAGTTGGAATTCAGATTAGATTAGATTATTCAAATAATTTGTCAGTACTGTCAACACCAAGTATGAAGACTGCAAATAGTGCAGAGCCATGCAGTACAGAGATGGTTTTGCATTAGTTTTTGCCCTGACAAGGCAAGCAAGGTTCATAATACTGAAAACAAGCATAAAGCACCCCTGGTTTTCTCTGTTGAATGTCCACCCTTCAACTGTAATCTCTACACCACTTACTGTACATAAAAATGGCTACCAGGTCTGGAAAAGTGAAGCCAATGTTGAAATGCCTGAAACCCTTTTCTTTTCAAATTCCAACTGAAGGTGATGTGCTTGTGATTCTATTATGCTGATTTTTGTTTGTTTGTTTTCCCTCACCCTTGTTGAGGCTTTATTTCAGGAGATGCCACACCTTGTACAGATTGTTAAGCCCTATGAGACAATCATTGTGATTTGTGAATATGTATTTGTTGCCTCCGATATTTCCTTTTTATATTCTATTTAGAAACACTGTTAATTCAAAAACAACCGTATCACCGTATATGAAGAGCTGGATGCATGTTCTTTTGAAAAACATAGATGAACATTTGTCATGTAAGAGTTTGTCGATTTAATTCTGTTAGGTAATAAACCACAGAACATACGTAGAAAAGAGCGCCTTTATTGTTACTGCACAATAGTCCAACAAAATTTAAAGAGCATCTGCCTGAGCAGTACTTACAGCAGACTCTGACACCTACTGTATATTTGCACATACAATATAAAATGACAGGCAGGATATGGGTCCGTCCTCCACCAACTCACTGAGTATGGCTTGGATTTCTTCTACATTCATGTATCAAAGTCCTGGTGGCCAAGTACTTGGAAGATCTCAAGCTGTGCTGCACCCACCAAGACTTCCCCACAGGCTCTCAACCAGGCATTGCCATGGGATGTCCCATCCTATTTGTTGCAGCCTTTGAGATCATCCTTATAGGGGCAAGGACGATGGTTGGAGGAGTGAAGTTACCATCAGGGCAAAGGCTACCATCAGTGAGAGGCTATATGGACAATGTCACCACCATACTCCAGACAGTAGCATGAACATCAAGACTGCTGAAGAGGACTGTTGAGCTTGTGGGCTGGACAAGAATAAGGATCAAACCTGCCAAATCACGCAGTCTGTTCCTTAGGAAAGGGGTCCGAAGCGACCATACCATCTTTGTCACAGGCGGTGAAGAGATCCCATTGCTGGCAAGTCACCTTGTCCTACATGGCAGAGACACTGACTCTGACAGGCAGATGGGGAACCAGTGAGGAATCAGCTCACCCAGATACGAACAGGGGAGGAAGTGGAAATTCCAGGAAGAGGTCAACATGGCAATCAGTAGGCTGAAACACCATGAGGTAGTCAGCAGGACCCAGGATGATCGAGCAGGCTTTGGGACAGGCGAAGCCCGCCTCTTCTCGAAGGCCTCCAAGGAAGAATGGAGAGCCACAGAGCTGGCAAGGAAGCTGGGTGTCATGGGAAGGCGTCACAGACAGGCCCATGTCATAGTCTGATCATAGTCAGGCTCTGCTTCCTAATCAGATCCACCACTAAGGTAGGGTACATGGTCCCTGAAACCTCCACCAATGGTTCAGTGTCAAAGAGACCTGCCCCCCACAAAAAACACAGATATATCAAACTGTGCACACACAGGATTCCATAGACTTTTCCTTTGTACATCTCAATCAACATGAAATTGAGTGCACATGCACAAGCGCAAGCACAGGACTTTGCCCTATCTCCACCCACAAGTAATATTATAATATTGTAGTGTCCTTGTGCTTTTGTACTAATTCGGCATCTTTGATGCTCAGGCAGATCTGACACTAGCTCTCTTTTTAGTTGGCCCTGTCACCTTCTTTCCTGTGGCCAAATTATGGCTTTTGTCAGCCCACATCTCCCCATTGCTTCAGTGATCGGGGGTTTGAAGTTTGGGGGAAGTTTCCAGTTGACATCTCATGTGTGGGACGTCGACACACACACACACACACACACACACACACACACACACACACACACACACACACACACACAGTTTTTTAGCTATCTTAGTTAGCTAGCTAGTGTTATTAGTTGATGCATAATAATAAGACATACTCCCCCACACAGTAGTCATGAATGGCACACACTCACATTTCTGAGGTAAATTATGATAATACTAACATGTATCAGATCTTACTGTGTAAAATAATCTTCTTATGGAGTGACACTGATGATATAGTATGTGTGTTCAATAAAAAGTATACAGTGAACCCTCGCTATAACGCGGTTCACCTTTTGCGGCTTCGCTGTTTCACAGATTTTTTTAGTGCAGTTTGTTATGCTTTGATTTTTTACAGGATATGAATGCGCATTGTGTTCTGTGTCCTGATTGGCTAAGGCCAATGTCAATCTATCTCCTCCGTGCCTCGTCTCTGTCCAGTACAGAATGCGTTCGGCTTGGCAAATTTACACGTTTGCATATTGTCTCCACGACAAAACCCACAATGTCGACGAAACGTTCTGCACCAACAAAGACACCTGCACCGCGGCCTTCAGTAGAAAAAGACGCTACAGCGGAGCGGAGTCAGCATGAAGAGGCACAGTCAGAGGAACTGTGAAATACGCGTCAGTCACAATGTGTCCAACCGTGTAGGTTGATTATTAAAATGATTATTTTACAGTATTTCTAAAAACTATCATAGTTATTTGTTAGAAAATGCTTCTATTTTTATTTCTTAAACAAATGCTTGGGCCTGAAAACAGGTTTTGATCTTTGGTTTCGTTCTATAGTACTGTATCATAATTGTAAAAAATAAAGCTGACTACTTAGCGGATTTCGCCTATCACGGGTTCTTTTTGGAACGTAACCCCCGTGATAAATGAGGGTTCACTGTATCCCTGAAAGTCACAGCTGATAAGAAACAAAGGTTCCAGTGAAATACCATAGGAAATGAATGCGGGTCATTTTTGACCCAGTTATGGAAGAGTGGGGTAGTAATACAAAAACTTGAATTTTGTAAAATGTATAAAAGGTAAATTAAAAATTTAAAAGCCATAATACCCACAACAGGTTTTTTGAGGAATACCTGGAATATGAAATTATAACAACTTTTCATTACAAAGATATTGCAAAAAAACCAACATCACCGGGTCATTTTTGACCCAGTTATGCATCTAAGGGTTAAAAAAGCAGGGGGTTTTGGCCGTTTTTCCTCACCCTTGTTGAGGGTGTAGGTCAGAGGATGTCGCACCTAGTACTCTTTGTTAAAGCCCTATGAGGCAAATTGCAATTTGTGAATATGGGCTATACAAATTTGATTGATTGATTGATTGACACTCAAGGATCTCGCCTCTTTGTTCACATCCACTACCATGTCGCAGCCCTAACCGCCATCTCAACTTTGGCGAGGACTTCACCACGTCACTCTGCCTCTGTCTTAATTAAGGGGTTATTTTCAATAAATTCTATTATCGTTCACTCTGTCGTTGTTTGTGATTATTGTGTGTGTACAAGGAATACCATTTGATTGATTCCGTCTGATCACGGTAAGCGTATTACGTCACTTCCTTTTGTTGGCTGTCCTTGCTGGTGTTGTCCCTCGTTTCTGTAGTAGTTCTCCGATCTAAATTTTACTGTTTCATCTGTTTTGAAAAACATTCTAGTGTAAATCGTCGATCCACTAAGGTTACATAAACAGTACACACTCTTTAGTATTTGTCTCTGGTTGCGATCGCAAAGGCTAACTGTTAGCAATGGCTTCTCTCCCACCCTCCTCCTCTCCTGCTCTCAGTGCCTCATGTTCAGTTATTCCTCTGCCTCCTTTAGTAGCAATGGTAAATGTAATAACTGTAGCTTAGTGGCAGCAATGGAGGCGAGGCTTAGTGAGTTAGAAGCCCGGCTCCGTACCCTAGAACCTAAATTAGCGGTAGCTAGCCAGGGCCCGGTAGTCAGTGCGGAGCCACCTAGCTTAGCCCCTGCTAGCGGTCTCCCGACAGCCCCCGTGCAGCCAGGGCGGCTGGGTGACTGTCTGAAGGAGGGATAGTGCTAAAGCTAAGCCTGCTGATCGGGACACTCCAACTCATGTTTCCAACAAGTTTTCTCCACTCAGCGACACACCCGCTGAGGAACACACTCTGATCATTGGCGATTCTGTTTTGAGAAACGTGAAATTAGCGACACCAGCGACCATAGTCGATTGTTTGCCTGGGGCCAGAGCGGGCGACATTGAATCCAAATTGAAGCTGCTGGCTAAGGCTAAACGTAAATACCGTAAGATTGTAATAAAAAATCGGTGTGTAAGTACGCAAAGACAATGTCGGACTCCGTAGCGTTCTCTGGACCCCTGCCTAATTTATCTAGCGATGACATGTATAGCCGCATGTTGTCATTCAACCGCTGGCTGTCGAGGTGGTGTCCCGCTAACGATGTGGGCTTTGTCAACAATTGGCAAACGTTCTGGGGAAAACCTGGTCTCGTCAGGAGAGACAGCATCCATCACACTTTGGCTGGAGCCTCTCTCCTTTCTCATAGTATTAGAGATTTTATTAGCTTCCCATGACAGATCAGAGGCGAGGCCAGGAGGCAGAGTTGTAGTCTCACACACTTCTCTGCGCTGACTTTGGATTTGTCACCCTCCAACAATCCCATAGAGACTGTGTCCGCCCCCCGCCCCACTAGATTATTCAAACAGAAAATAAACAGAGGAAACAA
>JAFBJQ010005302.1:0-20293 GCA_016785345.1 Trinectes maculatus
ATAATATAATATAATATAATATAATACCATTTACCATACCATACCATTTAGAGCTTTGTATGTGAGTAGAAGGATTTTGAATTCGATTCTGAATTTCACAGGGAGCCAGTGCAGTGAAGCTAATATGGGGGAGATATGTTCTCTTCTCTTGGTTCTGGTCAATACACGTGCAGCAGCATTTTGAACAAGCTGCAGGCTCTTTAAGAACTTACTGCTGCAGCCTGATAGTAATGAGTTACAGTAGTCAAGCCTGGACGTGACAAAGGCGTGGATTAATTTTTCGGCATCTTTAGGAGACAGGATATGTCTGATTTTTGCTATATTGCGTAGGTGAAAAAAGGCAGTTCTCGAGGCCTGTTTTATGTGAGAATCAAGTGATAAATCAGAATCAAATATAACTCCCAGACTCCTGGCAGTTTCACTGGGAGCAAGGACAATGTCATCTAGACTGGCTATATCATTAGATAATGATTCTCTAAGGTGTCTAGGACCAAATACTAAAATTTCAGTTTTGTCTGCATTTAATAATAATAATAAAAATATTGGCTATATTTTGGCTCATCCAGGTTTTAATGTCTTTGAGACGTGGTTCGAGTCTAAGTAGTCTTAGTTTCATGTGGTTTCATTGAAATATGTGACCCTGCCTATAAAAACCCAGCTAAAGTCATTTTTTGGTGTATCTCAACTTTATGCATAAAACACTTCTACATAATGTAAAGAACATATTCTGAAGATTTCAGCTTGATAGCTTTAAAACTGACAGCGTAAGGCCACAGAAAAGATTCTGCTGCATACGGGCTCAGAAAAACTGACTTTTGAGAAATTCCAATGTAAAGATTTGGAACTCAAAATACTTTCAACACTGATGCATCGGCTACTTTCTGCTCCTTTCCTGATGCCGTCATGTCAGATTAAAAAAAAAATCGCTTCAGAGGCACAAAACCAGACTGAAAGAAATCAAAGATGAAATGGCAACACAAAAGGCTGGATATCTTTACAAGACGTGTCTCACTCAAAATCAAAGTATTTTTCCCTCATGTGTACGCTATGGACAGTCAAACCAGACAGAAAGTGGCACTGGCTAAAGTCGGAAGTTGTTGCCTCCTCTCTTAAAGAGACGTTATCGTAGCAGATGCGCATTGATCGCAAAGTTTGTATGCACTTTCTAATGATAGAAAAGAACTACCTAAACCAAATCACACACAAGTTAACAGTTGTTTGTGCACATAAAATAATCCCAGAGACCTTAAAAAAAAGCAGCGCAAATCAAAAAAAAAATCAAACTTCCGGAATTTTCTAGCGAAAAAAAGACGCTCTTTATCGCTGAGTGTCTTGGCGACTTTAGCCGGGTTCTCATGGGCGCAGTCACATATACAACTGAGTGTCATCTGCATAAAAATTTAAAGAGTGTTTTCTAATGATGTTTCCTAATGGCAACATGTATAACATAAATAACATTGGGCCAAGCACAGAGCCTTGAGGAACTCCATAGCTGACTTGTACGTATTGCGACAACTTATCATTAATTTGTACAAATTGATGTCTGTTCGATAATTCAAGACCTTAAAAAAAAGCAGCGCAAATCAAAAAAAAAAATCAAACTTCCGGAATTTTCTAGCGAAAAAAAGACGCTCTTTATTGCTGAGCGTCTTGGCGACTTTAGCCGGGTTCTCATGGGCGCGGTCACATATACAACTGAGTGTCATCTGCATAAAAATGGAAATTTAAAGAGTGTTTTCTAATGATGTTTCCTAATGGCTACATGTATAACATAAATAACATTGGGCCAAGCACAGAGCCTTGAGGAACTCCATAGCTGACTTGTACGTATTGCGACAACTTATCATTAATTTGTACAAATTGATGTCTGTTCGATAATTCAACATTCTCATTTGCATTATGTCCCTCAACATTAGTTTAACGTTTTAATATGTTTTGTTACCAGGTTCTCCCCAAAAGGTTTTCCAACTGTCTTCAAGCGGAAATGAAGCCACTGCTAAAAATGTTGCTTTCTGTCCCAGAAAGGTGGACAAAGCGATAAGTCCGGAGACAAATAATATCAGTGACTAGCCACAGTAATTATGAGAAGAAAACCATCAGCAGCAGCAGAGGAACCGGAAGTGATGCAACACACTTTACCGTACAGCGGAAAATCCTTCCTATTATAGAAGCCTTTTGCGCAAGGTATACTAATACTTTAAATGTTATTATGTTTAGTGTTATTATGTTTAGTGTTAAAAACAGTATCCACAAATTGTTACCACAGTATCAGAAGCTCAGTGTAGTTATTCTAACAAATGGTTTTCACTATACAAAGTATACATCTTGTTCATTTGTCAGCATGGTCAGTTATTGTGCTGTACTCATTCCTCCATAATGTATCGATTTCATATTTTCATAACAGAAACAGTAAAATTCAGATATATTTCATCATATCAAGAGTGATTTGAGTCCTTTTATTTCAACAGACACAGTAAAAAAACAAATTCTTTACAGAAGTACAGATTAAAGCGACTCCTCACTTTGAGGCAAAATGAGAAAAACGACACACGCTGCCGTAAAAGAACATTTGAACATCAAAAACATCAACATCAGAGCTACATAAAAAGTAGCATGCATGGCACATAGTGCATTGCACTTCTACACTGGGGTAAAGGAAATGGCACTCAGACCCATCAGACTCAGCTTTTAATGCAAGAATAAAGGAGAAGTCTGAATGTGTTTGTATGAACACACTTCAAGTCACTTCATGAAGAGTATAAACTTTTTGAAAAGTCATCTCAGTTGTCATTTTGTTACCCGTATGAAAAAAAAAATCAGGGTATGGGCTCAGTTTGAGTACAAATACAGACGTCTGTCTGTTAGAGGAAGATGTGGCTGTTTCTGTAGCTCTGGATGAGCGGGATCAGTTCAGACATGTCTGAGATGTCTGGGTAAGCAGTCATGACTTGCTCCACTGTGCTCTGGGGAAAGAGGGTGCTCAGTTGGCTCCGCAGGGCTTTCCTTTGCCCACTAGACCAGCTTTTGTCCCAGCTGTTGAGCGAGGAATCAAAGGTGCTGCCCTGCAGCCATGAGTCCCTGGGCGAGGCGTATGTCTGTCTGTTGGAGGGCTGTCTGACATGTTGCCTCTCTGAGACATGGCTTGGGTATTCCCCAGTGTTTGAAGGCAGAGCCGGGCAGGAGGTCCATGCTGGCTGGTCGTGGTCGTGAGGAGACATCCTGGTCTGCTGGTGACCAAACATGCACTGGCTGCAGGCAGCGTGCTGGCAGCGCCCTGGGGAGCTTTGATGAGGGTGGTAGTCCCTTCTGCTCATACAAGGCCTTTCTATGTTCCCGCTGTATGACCCTGAGAAGGAGTTGTCTTCATTGTTCGAGCTGCAGCTGGCCACGCCACTGCTGTAGCTGCGGGCGCAGTGTTCCATGCTGTAGGCCATGTCTTGAATGTAAAGCTTGGAAATGGAGCTCTCCATGGAGCCAAGGGCCTCGTCAACATCTGTGCTGAGACAGTGGTGGAGGCTTTTCGGGCTGCTGGAGTCTCTCTGGTGGATGAACTGCTCACTTGGAGAATCTCTGTGTGACTGGTCCTCTATGCTCAGGGGTGGAGGGGTGGTTGAACCATGCCTGTGCTCTGGCTGGTACAAAGCATGGCAGAAGTGTGTGTCCTGCAGGCTCTTGGGGGAGTTCTTGGCTCTCTCTCTCAGTGCCCTGAGCTCATCAGCCACAGACAGCTGTGATTGGGTGGCCCGCTCCGGGTGATAGAACTTGCACTTCACACCATAAGTACACTTCCTTCCTAAAAGACAAGAAAAAATCTTTACAGGCACTGGCACTAAACATCCATTTGAACTCCTCATCACACTTTGCCATATACAGTAAATAAATTTGCTGTGACTATAGTTTTAGGGTACAGCAGAGATATTTAGGCTGTCCCCATGTGTCTCTCAGGCCCAGTTATTGACACTCCTCATTCTTCACTCCATGACAGATGATGTCCCAGGTTCAGTGTTTGGATTCAGCGCTGAATAAAGAGTGACAAGTAAAAAACAACAATTCGACCACTGTCTATTTTTTTTAAATACATAACAGTATTTCAATCATTTACATGAGAATGAAAGAGAGCTAGAGGTGTCAAAACTCCAATGTGCTGAGAATGTTCTGGTAAGGTGAAATGTTTTCTATACCAGTTACAGCAGATACAGTTAATATACTGTGGTCACATGGTTTCTGTGCATCACCTCTTAGACCAGTTAGCCATGCATTCCTTTCATTAGGACATCAGTGAACATTTTTGTGCAGAAGTGTGACAACCAGGCAAGTCAAATGGATTTCAACACAATACAAACACATATTGTATGACACATATGCACATGTATGTTACCTGTTGCATTAGGATATGCATGACTCTCAGTTTGTATGCCAGACATTTTCTCATTCAGCTGTTTGAAAACACTGTGAACAGCAGCTCACAAATTCAATAATCCACACATCTACTCATCACTCTGCAACTTTTAATATCTCACTTGTGTCCTGTAAAGCACTTTGTGATATCTGTTTTACCAGGCTGTAAACCGCACAGCCCCCCACCCCAAGCTCCTCAACCTCCCCAACCTCCCCGCCCCCAGGACAGAACAAAGACGTGTACCGTGAGCAGTGCCGCGTGTTGCTGGCTCAGACAGAAGTGTGAACCTACCATATGGACAGTACTGTAGCTTGTTGTCTGGAGTCCATGGCTTCTTCTTCAGAAAATCATCTATTGTGGGACCGTTTCTGCCCAGAGGGTCATATGGAGGCATGAACCTGGTTCCGGACACATAGACTATGTTAGGATCGCAGTCCCATTAATGGAATGCATGGTCAACTGGCAACTGGCTAGCGCGTGTAGTAAAGAAGGATCTCTGTTTTCATCTTGCGTCAGAACCTGAGCAAGTCTCTTTATTCTCCTAAAACCATTATGACGACTCTTACTTGTCATTGGCAAAGGTGTACATCAACAGTCTCTCCTCTATAAACTTCTTCCACTGGGGATTCTCCATCTGAAGGTCACGGTAGTTGTCATTGGACACGATAATACCATCACAGTCGAAGGCCAGCTTGACAATGTAGCGGTCATCGTAGCACACTACCCTCTTACCATTGACACATCGAGATGGAGTGTACACCAGGATTTTCCTTCTCTCCAGCTCATGGAGGATATGCTGACCTACAACACACAACAAAGTTGATTGTCATTGTTGTCAAGTCTCTCTTAAAATGATCTTTTTTTACATTTAAACTGTGTTTCTGTTGATATCATGGGAATAAGTGTTAGCTGTTAGCTGCACATTGTTCTTGTCATACTAAACTTGGTTTTGACAGTGTCATCATAAAAGGTGTGTCAGGCAAGAAGCTATTTTTATCTACTGTCAATCCAAGTTAGCTACATCAGCCAAAACGAATGACGGTAAGAGGCAGGACAGAGAGATGGAAATTTACCAGCAGTCTTCAGTCAAATGCCATATTGTTGATATTTAACATGTCAGGACAGTTATGATTACGCTTTCTCTAATTTCCTTGATTTTGTTTGAAAGAGAGATGGATAATAAACGGAGAAGGAAAGGAAACATATACAAGCATGATAACAACAAATTTAAACAGCTGAAATTAAAACTAAACTAACTAATGAAACTAACTAACTCAGATCATAGCATTGTTTATTAGCATGTAGCTTATTAATTAATCCCAAACGTGAAAAAAGCCTTTTCAGCACTGTAGCCAGGCTGAGCCACATTCCACTGAACAGAGCGTTCAATGTACTTTTACTAGTAATGACTTTATGAGCTTAAATTACTGTATGAGCATCACAGTGAAAATACACCACTCTGGACCTATAATTAGTTCTAACTTAACTCTAGGAACAGAAGTCATGGGATGAGCACACTTATAGTGCTTCACTCAGGACAACCTTAGCTAACTGCATTCATCCCCTCATCTAAACCAACAACTTGTGTTCTAGACCCCATCCCAACACAACTGTTAAAAGAATTTTTGCCCTAAGTTGGTTCAGTTCTTAGTTATCCAATTGATCAATTGTACAAATTAACAATGAGTCATTGAAGCACACACAAGTTAACTTTGGAGTTCTCCTGGGCTCTGTCCCAGTACTTTGCCCCTGAAACCTTAGAGAGTCATTGTCCCTGCTCCCAGTGAATCTGCCAGAAATCTTGGAGTTATTTTTGATCCTGATCCATCACTTGATTTTCACGTGAAACACATTTTAAGGATGGCCTTTTTTCACATCCGTAGTATAACAACAAAAAAAAGACATATACTGTCTCATAAAGAAAAATTAGTCCACGCCTTTGTCACGTCCATGCTTGACTACTGTAACTCATTACTAGCAGGCTGCAGCAGTAAGTCCTTAAAGAGCCTGCAGCTTGTTCAAAATGCTGCTGCACGTGTATTGACCAGAACCAAGAGAAGAGAACATATCTCTCCCATATTAGCTTCACTGCACTGGCTCCCTGTGAAATTTAGAATCGAATTCAAAATTCCCAACCTTACACATAAAGCTATTGCACCAACATACCTCAATTATCCCACTAAAGCCCTTAGTTCTCAAAACGTAGTCTTACACATGGTTCCAAAAATCTATAAAAGCAGACTAGGAGCCAGAGCCTTCAGCTATCAAGCTCCTCTGTGGTGGAATCATCTCCCAGCTTCAGTCAGGGAGGCGGACACCCTCTCTGTGTTCACTAAAAAAATCATCCTTTATGACAAAGCTTATAGTTAGGGCTGGTCGAGGTCTTAGAGATCTTAGATCAGCTGATTGTCGGGGGACACGTCATTTGGTGCTTCTCCTTTCAGTCTGTCTTCACATTAATGTCTCATCAGTGCATATCAGTGACTCAACTTCTTCTTTGTACTTCATCTTTGCAGATGATGCGTCCAGTTCCTGGACTGTAGCCGATCATGGAAAATGCTGAATTGTATAGTTAAAATGTATCTGTGGCTCCAAAGATACATTGTCTGTATGAATAAGGGTGTTTTCACACTTGGTCCGTTTCAGCCCTCTAAACGAACTCAAATGATGACTCAGCATGTTTTCTGCCAGGTGTGAACACAAAACCGTACTCAGACCCCTAAGGGTGCTTTCACACTTGGTCCGTTTCAGCCCTCTAAACGAACTCAAATGATGACTCAGCATGTTTTCTGCCAGGTGTGAACACAAAACCGTACTCAGACCCCTAAAAAACACCCCTGAATCGAACCGTACTCAGACCGGTCTGAGTACGGTTCGCTAAAAATCAGTGGTACGGTTCGCTTAATCTGCTTGTTGTGAACACAAAGCTCACCGGGTTCGCTTCGCCTTTTTGCATTGTATTGTAACCTTCTTCGCTAGCCGTAGATAGGTCACGTGACTGCAGGCGGGAAAACTCAACGCGAGAGAGCCAACAACAAGGAACTGTCTTCTTTGTAGTCTCCTCAATCTCTTTTTGTGTTCATATGTAATCTGAATAACTTTATTTTCCCCTTTTTTTTTGGCTAATTTAATCAGAAAACACAGGATAGCAAGTACAGCAGCAGCAGCCATTTTGTTCCAAGTGAAAACAACCCAGAATGCACTCCAGTGAAGAGGTGGTCTGATTATATTATATTATATTATATTATATTATATTATATTATATTATATTATATTATATTATATTATATTATATTATATTATATTATTCTACTTGTATAATTAATAATTATTAGTCATGTTGTTAATGTGTTGTGTACACGTGGCATCCATTGATTTGATTTGATAGCTCTAGGACCTAGTGTGAACAGAAAGAGGACTGAGGCCCCATCAAAGCTGAACCAAACCAGAAAGAGAACCCGGTCCTCTTTGAAAGGCACTTGCAATGTGAACACAAACAGAACTGAGTTCTTTTTGTGTGGGTTCCCTTTTTGGTCCACTTTTAGAGGACTGAGTTCGGTTCACTTAAAAGGGACCAAGTGTGAAAACACCCTTAGAGGACTGAGTTCGGTTCACTTAAAAGGGACCAAGTGTGAAAACACCCTAAATGTAACTTTATAGTAAAACTCACATCATTAATGAGCAGTTTTGTGTTAGTTGTTGTGTACCTTCGATGCCTCTCGCTGACATGTCATATTTTAAAATCTTATTTACTCTGTGAGTGTCAGTGTCTGTGCTGGAGGAGCTGTCTTATTGATTGTTCTGGTCCATCCTGACAAGCAGTGCTTGAATACAGGGGTTACTCTGTTTCCTGAGTGGCACAACTTCCTCAAGCAGAAACGTCTTTTCCCATCTGCAGCCGTGTTATAATACAGGGTGACATCACGGTTGGGTGGGGTCAAATCTCAAACTCGAGACAAGGCTTACAGGTACATCTGAATACCTTACTTATGTAGTATAACAGAATTCATCGGAATGTGTCAGTTCAGTCATGTGAGCTCACCTGTAATGGGTGTGTCTGGTCGAGGCTGTTCTTTCCTCCATAGGGGAACAAACACAGTGATGTCGCGCATCCCTTTCTCCCAGAACCAGCTCACTGCCAGCTGTAGACCCTGGCACGAAAACACCTTCTTGTTGCCATGGCTACAAAGACAAAAAAAATACCCGTAAAAATATATTTCTTCTTTAGTGCTTCTATGCCCATTACTGCATTTCGGGAACTAAACTAAGCCAAGGCGGCTCCACATTTCTGTCACTACGTCTGATCTGTTTTATCTCAGTGAGTACCAGTTCACCTGACTAATATTTCCGGTCTTTAATCCAACTGCACTAAAAACAGTTAATTGCAGCTTGTTTAATGAGTGGCAAAAGTCAAAGTCAGCTTTTGTGTCAATTCTACAGTATGTACAAGACATAAAGAAAACTCTCAGACCGCGGTGCAAAAATAAACAATAGATAGCTGAATAAAGTTGAAAACAAGTTTTTCCACAATTAACAGATTTTCATTTGAACTCATACAACAACCATGTGTTTGGATGCACACACACTTGTTACAGAATAATCCAATTTACTGCTGACGTGTGTGTGTGTGTGTGTGGGGGGGGGGGGGGGGTTTAAACCCCTTTTGGGGGGGGGGGGGGGGGGGATTTAACTCTCCTGTGTTTATAATGTTATCAAAAAAACATTAAGAAACTAAAGTCCAAAGGATGTCAGTCAACTAATTGGTCATACGCAGTGTATCACAAAATGTGAAAACATATGTAGTACTGATGTGAGAGAAAAAGATAGAAGTTCCCATGTCTGAATAACTCTATTTAGTTTGAATCAAACAGATTTGTCATAGAATGTGTTGGGTACATCCTTACACGCAGCCCGGGTAAAACACATACAGGAGTTTACTGCTGAGCAGCAATGTGGAAATGAAGCATTTTTGGAAGTTTGACTGCTCTTTCAAAAGTACCTCTCATAAGTACAGTACTCTGTTTAATAGGAGAGCAGGACCAGAAATGTAGTGGTGCTTCATTACAACATCATGAGGATAATTTAGGAAATTACAGATTCTAATTTTTCAAAGCTAATATGTTCTTCCAGGAACACATACTGTGGGAACCTCTCTTTTGTTTTCCATTACGTTATTTTGTTTTTGTGCCCTCCACCCACCATGTTTTTTGTTTGAGCAAATTTTATCTCAGAACTTCCTTGTCACCTGATTTAGGTCAGGGCTATGAGATCACACGATTTCGTGTATTTCCCTTTAGCTGTGTTACACCTTTGCACGTTGCTGTGGATAAGCATGAGCAGCTCAAATCTCGGATGTGACAATGAATGTGTGTGTCAACGTAACAGTTCAGCAGCCAAGCAGGCTTGACCTCAAATGAAAAAAGAAGAATACAGCTGCACATTGCATTTTCACTTCCCACTTCTTTAAAGAGGAAGTGTGGTGTGATGTGGTGTGTCAAGATCTGACAAACTGGAGACGTGTAAATAAAATAAAGTACATATAAAATATAATAATATATGTATTACACTGAAAAACACCAGTTAAACAGAGACAAAAAGTAAATAAATCGAATTAATAACTGCATTTAGTAAAACACAATTTATGTTGTACAATGTTATTTTCAACTAATTTCTTTGACAAAGGTAGATGTATTTTTAAACACACACACACACACACACACACACACACACACACACACACACACACACACACACACACACACACACACACACACACACACACACACACTTATCCATCAACATTTGAAGCAGCTGAAAAAGACTCATGATACCGCGGCTGAAATAATAAGACACCAAAGCCAAATAACTTATTGCATTTGATGTACAACTTGCCTTAAATGCAGAATGGACTTACCTCATGGCCACATTACTTCCATCTATAACTACTGGTCTGAAGCCAGTAGCTGGCTCCCTGTCTGGTCCAGATCGCAGATGACCAGGACTGGGCCTGCAGCCTCTGGGCACCAACTTGGGACTGTTTGGAACACTTTGGACTTTGTAAGTACGAGTCTGGCAGGTTTTTATCAACTCCTCCAGGATGTCATTGGTCTGGGCATCATGGCGAAGGCTCTCCAGGACCCTCAGGATGTCAGTGTGAGAGTATCCTAACTTGAGAAATCGTTCCACTTTGGCATGTTGCTGCTGGTGGTCCATCATGAATGCTGAGTCAGGTGGTGTGTCTCGCCTCCTCTGTGTCTTGTCAGGACTGTCGTTCAGGGGAATCCTCTCCACCTCCTTATTCTGGTTCATCAGTGTCTCCACAGTGAAAGGCTTTGTTTTGGAACAGTTGACAGGTTAAGAAGGGGATGGAGGCAGAGTCAACCTCTGTCACTGTAAACACAGGAAGCAAGGCTGTGGTCTCACTGGGGCTTTCAGACAAATCAGTTGAGGTTTTTCTCTTGCTGACAGAATGTGCTGTGCTTACCACAGCCACATGACTGTTAACGCAAGCGCAAATGCAGACTGACGTCATACTGGTTAAGAAACCCCCTTTCTCTCTCTCTCTCTCTCTCTCACACACACACACACACACACACACACACACACACACACACACACAGGAGGAAGCTGCTGGTCTGCACCATTATCACAAAGGTCAGTTACCAAAACAAACATTAATGAATGGAACTGATACGAATGAGAACGTGGGTATCAATGTCAATTACATTTACATCCCATTCTAAACATGTTTTCCTGTGCTTTGGGAAAGCCCCCACACTTCATGGCCACAAAGTTAATCTGAAGGTCTGTTGAATGACTCAACCCACACATTTAACGAACATCTCACAAGATGTTATACTGGAAGTAATGAAGCCTTCAGAATTATTCTTACAAACGTTGAGAAAACAGAGAGCACAGGTTGACAGAACATAACAGTCAGTGATTTGAAACTGAATCGAACTGTTTCCTGACCAAACGTGTTTCTGTGTACAGTCACATTCGATTCTTGCCAGGCAAGATAAGCTCTTACTGCTTTGGATGTGTCAGCCTGGCATTTGAAGAATGGGGGGAACGAGAGATGACTTGCAAACGTTGCCATGGTTTATTTATCCAACTAAAGACATAACACTTAAAAATAACCTTTAAAAACACACACCAAGCAATGAAAAGACAAAGTTGAAGGTGTTAAAGGCGGCACATCCTCCCTGGGTAAGGGACTCGGCTTTGCGCAGGCTTGCTAAACCTACACCAAACCACATCCTTTGCTACTGAGCTAACTTTCTGTTCGTTGACAACATCCTCAAATTAAGCCTTTGTTTATCTCTGCGTCTTTGCTTCACATGTCTGCTTTGTACACAAGTCAGCACACAATCAAACCCTGACACATGTCCTAACAAGACAAGACCACATCCTCCTGGGTGAGCAATCAAGTATAGAACACAAAACTGTCACATGACTAAAACTATGCGTCTTATTTGTACTTACACATTCAGCATGTCGGTGTCCCTCTTGCTGTCTCCGTGTGTATATGTGTACGAGTGGTGGACACAGCCATTCAGCCGTTCTGACAGGCAGACTGATCTGTGTGAAGCTGCTCTTATTACCCGGAGGAGGAAGTAAAAGTTTGCTGCTGAGAAAACAAAAGTCTCTCGGACCATCAAGGAAGAGAACATGCTGTATATTTGTGATCACTACTTCCTTGACGGGAGTCAGGGTGGATCTATGAGCCTGATGGATTTAGTGTCTTCTTTTCTCTGTGAATATAAATATGACTAGGAACAAGAAACATAACCTTGACTCATGATGAAAAAGCATTTTCCTCACCGTCGCTGATCTAAATAGGATGTTGGACTAAGGGCTATGAGTCAGTGAGTGTGTGTGAGAAAGAGAGTAAATGAGTAAGTGAAAGCAACAGTTTGATCTTATGGGAGGGGCAGGACAAGAATCTGTGATGAAGTGGCATATTGGATTTCCTTGTGCAGTTAGGCAGAGACACAGTGAGCTAACACTAAAACACTGTTTTACAGGAGAGAAGATCAGCAACGAGACAGATTTATAAAGTTCCTTTCACTTTTACATCAGAGTCACCATTAACTGATTCACACTCAATTGAAACTGTGCTTATGGGTCTAGTGCTTTGCTTATCAGTCTCATTTTTACACCACTGTCATGTCGACTAGAGGAACCATTCCGATCAAATTTTATTTGTATAGCCCATATTCACAAATCTGCCTCATAGGGCTTTAACAAAGAGTACAGGGTATGACATCCTCTGACCTACTACTGAACTGCTGACTGTGTGGTTAGTGGACAACCTGCTCTACGTCCTGAGCAGCAGACGCCCTGTTGTGGAATTCAAACCATGAATCGTTGGTATTAGGGACTCAGATTGTGTCAAGAAAACAGTCACCACACTATTACACAACCAGCAGATGCAATGACTGTGATACAGCTACAGAGATTGTGAACATTAATCGCATCAATTTTTATTTATATAGCCCAAATTCACACATTATAATTTGCCTTAAAAGGCATAACAATCTGTATATGGTCTAACATTCGCTGACCCACACCCTCATCAAGGGTGAAGAAAAACTGACACAAATAAACCTCTTTTCCCAGAACCCAAAGTGGGAGCTGGTTCCACAGGCAAGAGCACTGGAAAAATAGTTGAAATCAGAAGTTTACATACACTATATAAAAAGACAAATAACCTTTTATTCTCACTGTCTGACATTAAAACCAGACAAAATGTTTCCTGTTTTAGGACATTACCAAAATGATTTCTACTTGCTAAATGCCAGAATAATGAGAGGGTCAGAAGTTTACATACACTAAGGTTACTATGCCTTTAAACAATTTGGGAAACCCCAGATTGGCAACATTATGGCTTTGGATGCTTTTGATAGGTTAACTGACGTGTTTAACGTTTGAGTTAATTGGAGGCACACCTGTGGCTGTATTTTAAGGTACAACCTGCTTCCGTGTGACGTCATTGGACAATCAAAAGAAATCAGCCAAGCTATCAGGAAGAGAATTGTTGACCTTAGCAGCTAACTTTTTTACTTCTAACTGACCTAAAAAAAAGATACACACACATACATATACAGTGTGTGTGTGTGTGTGTATAGAGAAAGAGAGAGGGAGAGAGAGTGAGTAGATAAGTTTCTCAGCAGCAAACTTTTACTTCTACTTTTACTTAATCCTAACTGACCTAAAACGACACACACACACACACACAGGTAAAATAAAAAGCCAAAGGTGATAATCATTTACCACCAAAAAAAGAGGAAGCAAATAACATTTAGTTGGCCAAGTCCTTTGTGGTATTCAAATTGAGACATTATGAAAATAATGTGTCAACTGCCATAGTACATTGAAAGTTTTCATTTTACACATGGATATATCAGATATCAAGGACATGAGAATCATCAGATTATTTCTTGATGGCTAGTACATGATTAGATTTCTATCGGAAACAGTTCAGGAACTACACCTCCACTCTACATTGCCACAGACATATTGAGTCTTGTTAAAGTGAAGCAATGTTCTTCTCTCCCCTCATCTGTATCTACTCCGCTCTTTATCCTTTGACTTCTTCGGGGAGCGACTGCGGCTCCTGTCCTTGTAGCTGTGGCCTTCTTTCCCATGTTTGACCCGGGACATGCTGTGTTTGTGGTCCCTGTCTCTGGAGCGGGATCGGGAGCGCTGGCGGACAATTTTTCTGTCTCGCTGACGGTCACCCTCGCTCTGTGACATAGAGAGTCATAATGAAAAATATTAAGTTAGTAAAGAGAAGCAAGATGATGTTCAAAACAATATTATTTGTTACTTCTGTCAGCACTAAACCAGAAAATACATAGCACTACTTCTTTATATTGATAATAACCTTTTTTGACATTTCCGTCAAAGTCAGTTTCCACACAGCATTGATAACCAGCCAAGAGGGAGGAGTTAGCATTTTATTTTCTCTGATAAGTATGAGGATGTAATAAAAAAAAAATCTGACTAAACATAGGACACATTTGCCATTTATAAAATCCTTCAAATTCTTGTCTCTTCATTAGAGGAGAGGACATTCATGATAGAAAGCTGGAAAAATAAGGAAGTACCTACAATTCAAAGTAAATAACATTAACAACGTTTACTTAACAAACTATTCTTGTTGTAATATTAGTAGGATGACCTTTAATGTCTGAAGTAAGTTAAGCAATCATATTTCAGATCAGATATTACAATGTAATATCTGATCTAGAAGGAAATATGATTGCCTTCTAGATCAGATATTGATCTAGAAGGCAATCATTGATGTCACATCAATGTAACATGACATGATGTCATGTTACATTGATGTCACATGAATGTGTTTGTTTATTAACGTCAAAGTTTTTTTTTCCAGTTTTGTGTCTTCTTCTATCTTGTGCTGATGACCAGATGAACATGAAAATAATGAAATGAATATAAAAATAAAAGAAAATAATAATAAACTTGAAAAATATATAATGTAACAATTGGTGTGTTTCTTGCACAAGGTAGTTATAAATAACCCATCCTACAACATCAAGTTTTATACTATGACAAAAATACTAAAATAATAGATGGTCACAATATACAATTACAGTATACTTTTACTTTGTCCTTCTTCATCTGTCATTTACTTATCTGTCTAATTCACAATTTCTTGTCTGCAATTTGGCTTTATATTCATTCAGAACTGCAGATCAACTTTCAATAGTCAGTTAACACTAATGTTCTTGTTGAAATCCTGAGAAAGAAAGTTTGAGACTGTGTGTTTGTGGCAACATATTCACAGAATCTGGGTACTGTGGAACGATTTTCTGTCTCTGTCTGTGTGAGTGAATAAGTTAACCATCAGAGGTAACAGTAACCTAACAGGAGGTTAGCGAATAATTTTAAAGGGTTCTAAAGCTAAGGTATTACAGTAATGTTTTCATTACAATATTGTTGTTTGTTATCAGTGTATTTAATTATAGAAATGTGTGAGGAGTGAAACTGTGTGAGGAGTGATGTTCCATGACGATACCTTGTGCTTTTTGGACTTCCTGCTGTCTTCATCTGAATAATGATGCTGCCTCTTTTCCTTGTGCTTCTTCTCTGAATGCCAACGGCTTGATGCCTCCTGGTCCTCCTCAATTAGCAGGTCATACTTGGAACTTTCGGGAAAATTATGGAAATTTTCAGATTCAGTCATTGCTTAGACGCTGTCAACCTCTGACCCCCAAGCTGCATGCGGGTCTTTGGCACCTCTCTAGTGGCTCCCTAGCTTTACCAAACAAGTTTGTTTTTTTTGTTTTCTTACTAAGTCATATTTGTACAAAATATGTAATTTCATGACTTCTCTGGATAGCCCAGAGGTAAACAGGCTTTAAAAGTGAATGAACATAGGAATGGGTGATCTGATGATTTCATACCACGTTTGAGCTTACTATTTAGGTCTATTTTCCAAGCAAATCACAAAGATTTTGACATTTACACTCCCCCTAACCTAATGTAGATCCATGCAAAATTCATAATCCAAGTAATTCTTAACCCTCCACGAGGCAAATTGTGACTGGCGAATATGAGTATTCAAAAAATATGAATTTAATAACAACTCAACATGAACTAGTAGCATGAAGGACAGTGTTATGCTCAGGCAGCAGCTTGTCCTGCTGCCAGAGCTCCTCATCTGAAGACACATGCATAAAGAGTTTCACTAAGGTTGGTACTACACCACTTATCTGTATTGCACAACGCTGTGAAATAGTTATTGCAGACAAAACAGATAAGCAAATATGAGAAAACTAGATAAAAGTTGAAATGTGACTGAGATGACTGAAGCAGTCATATTCTACCTATTTAAGACAAATGAGCAATCTGAGCAGTTACGCTTTAGAGGATAATTTAGATTATCAGGCTGTGCTACCTGCATTTAAAGGGCTGAAATACAGTGCCAGACATATATTATAGTTAGTATGTCTATGTAAGTTCTCAGTCATACAGGTTATGGAAACTTGAAAAAAGTAGTACTCGATGTACATAGGCAACTGTACTTGGTGTAGTTTCAACATCGAGTACTTTTTTTCATGTTATTATAGTTAATTAACATTGTTTACATCCTTGGCAAATCAAACAGTAGAAAAGTTATCGTGTCCACCACAACAAAAACTGTGTATTAAAACAATTCAGAGCAATATTTTATGACATGAGTGGTAACACTAGAAATACTAAATCTCAGCCTTTGACACAAAAAAGATACTCTTGTTTAGGCTTCACTTGATCTTTGAGAGCCAATTTGGATTTGTTCACCACATCCGTTTCATAGGCTCTGAAGTCATCTTTAGTATACTTCCCACCTAAGAAACAGAGGAAATCATGACTGTTAAGTTTGTCCTTATGTAGTAGAGTGTCTCTTTTAACTCAATGTTCACCTAGTTTCTGTTTTTAATGTTATTGTTCTTCTCACCATAGACTGTGTGCTTTGGTTGCGTTTGGAAAGAAAAACTATTCAAACAGATATTTATTTTCATGATCTGATATCAATTCAAGATACAGTGAACCCTCGCTATAACGCGGTTCACCTTTTGCGGTTTTGCTGTTTCACGGATTTTTTTAGTGCAGTTTGTTATGGTTTTTTTTTTTACTGTGTATGCATGCGCATTGTGCTCTGTGTCCTGATTGGCTAAGGAACTGTAGGCCAATGTCAATCAGTCTCCTCCGTGCCTCGTCTCTGTCCAGTACAGAATGCGTTCGGCTTGGCAAATTTACATGTTTGCATATTGTCTCCACGACAAAACCCACAATGTCGACGAAACGTTCTGCACCGACAAAGACACCTGCACCACGGCCTTCAGTAGAAAAAGACGCTACAGCGGAGCGGAGTCAGCACGAAGAGGCGCAGTCAGAGGAACTGTGAAATATGCGTCAGTCACAATGTGTCCAACCGCGTAGGTTGATTATGAAAATGATTATTTTACAGTATTTCTAAAAACTATCATAGTTATTTGTTAGAAAACACATCTATTTTTATTTCTTAAACAAATGCTTGGGCCTGAAAACAGGTTTTGATCTTTGGTTTCGTTCTATAGTACTGTTACTGTTGTTAAGGTTGCCCAAAAACTCCGGCCCCCCTCGCTCCGTGGCCCCGCGTCTGGGGGGGGGGCTGTGGCCCGGCGTCCTCCCGCTAGTCCTCCCTGGGTTCGGGCTCGTGGCTATCGCTGGGGCACATGGCCGTGGGCCCTCTGTGCTCTGGGAGTTGCCGGTGGCTCTGGTGGCTTGGGTCCGGACTCGCCGGCTGTTGGACCGGGGTGGTGGAGGAGTCTCTCCCCACATCAAGATCAACTGCATTCAACCACTTCCGATGACAAACGTCACATACACACACACACACACACAGTGCGCCCAACTGACACCTAACTACACATGCACAATGTCTAGAATTATCACAACACAACTCACATCTACTTGCCATTTTATTTTCTCAGCTCTCCTGTGTAATACTGAAATAACCATAAAATCCTTTGCAGTTATTATTGCTAAATCTCTGTTATGACTGTTGTAGTTGCTGTTATAATTGCTGTAATAATTACTGTAACTATTACTGCCACTATTGCTGTCATCTCCCTGTCTCCCACTCCCCATCCGGTTCATCTAGGTACCCTGTGCTCCACTCATGGCAGACTGTTCTTAAATTTCAACTTAACATTTATTGTCTGTACCAGGAAAAATGTAATTGCACATAATGCTATTGCTACAGTTACAGTTATTGTAGTATTTTGGTTAATATCATTACCACAGACTTGTTGTTATTGTTGTTGTTGTTGTTGTTGTTGTTGTTGTTGTTGTTGTTGCCCCTTTTGTCTCTCACCCCCAACCCCATCTACCTCTATCTCCCTCCCCCCTCCCCCTTTCCATTCCTCTCTCCCCCTATCTGTCAGTCCGGTAGCCGTACCAATAAAGATCAAAACCAATTGCAACAGGAAGAGTATATCATACTCTTCCCTTGCAGAATAAATCTGTTAAGGCACAACAAGGCATCCAGAGCTCTCATTACTGCATGCCTAAGCTGCCGAACAGGACACGTTAAAAAAAAAAAAAAAAAAGGTTGCCCAAAAAGTTGTTGACAAATGTATCATTTGCAAGAAAGCAAGAATTAAGATGTGTCAACAGGTAATGGGTGATCTACCTGAAGAAAGAACAAGACCAACCACACCATTTGAGTTCACTGCCGTTGACTTATTTGGACCTTACCAAGTAAGGGATGACATCAGGAAAAGAGTGACCATGAAAGTTTGGGGAGTGGTGTTTTGCTGCATGTCAAGCAGGGCCATCCATGCAGAACTAGCAAATACACTATCAACGGAGAGCATCTTGCTTGCTTACCAGAGATTCACTGCAATCCGTGGCCATCCACTAAAGCTCTGGTCCGATCCTGGTACAAACTTTGTTGGTGCAAAACCCATTCTGGCAGAGCTGTATGCTTTCCTAGGGGAGCAAAACGGAAGAGCTCTGGAAGAATTTGCTGCTAAACATGGAACTGAGTGGACCTGGAAAATCAGTCCAGCTGATTCCCCACACAGAAACGGGGCAGCAGAAGCCGCGGTGCGGTCCATTAAGAGGGCGCTCCAAAGTCTCGGAAAGGGAACGGACCTTAGTTTCAGTGAGTTTCTGACAGCACTCCAACTAGCAGCCAATCTCGCCAACGAACGCCCCATAGATGCGAGAGTTCAGAGCCTAGAAGACCGACTTGAATACATCACACCGAACTCACTCTTGCTTGGTCGAGCTTCGCAGAGCGGTGATGTCAAGACGTTCGACTTTACCACATATCCATACAAAAGACTGCGAGAAATACAAGCCCAAGTCAACCACTTCTGGAAGTCATGGAGTCAGCTCGCTGGTCCAAATTTGTTTGTGCGAAGTAAATGGCACACCACGGAAAGAAATGTTGCTGTTGGAGATATAGTCTGGTTGTGTGACCAAAATGCACTGAGAGGACAATTCAAGCTTGGGAGAGTCATCAGTGTGAATCCTGATTTTAAAGGGATTGTAATAGATGTCAATGTTCAAGTCTCTCCAAGCCATTGTGTGTCGATCAACAGTGCCAAACCAACTACCAAAGGCTCAGCATCCAGCGACAGGAGAAGTACCGTGCTGCATAGAGATGTCAGACGTCTTGTTGTCCTCTTCCCAATAGAAGACCAGGACAAGGACGCCCTCTGACATTACAATCTTGGACTCGCCTGGAGGTTGTGCGATCTTCCATAAGACCCTTAGAAAGATCGAGTGGGAGGTGTTGCGGCGAGGCATGAGCAACGTCACAGCAGGGAGCGCGCACACACAGAGGCCGGCGAGAGCGCACACAGATGCCGGCAAAGGCACGCCCACACCAAACCTTGCCGCTGTGTGCGAGCCTCCCCAGGTGAGGCGGATTAATAATCACCTGAGCAAGGAGCGAGGCAGAAAAAGTTTTGTGTGCATACGTCGGGAGCTGAAGAAACGCTATTGAGAAACGGGCAAGGAATAGGTCATTAAATCTCTGAAAAGACTGCCGGTAAGCATTCATTTATGATCGCTTGCAATGTTTGAGCCCGCTGATTAATCTCTTTCTTTGTCACTGGGTCAAATGTTTAATTTAGTTACGAACATTAAGTGGCATAAAGTTTGCTGCACTGATTGTGATCTGTGACCCAGTTAGTTATGAACGCGAACGTGCGCAGTAATGTGATTCATAGAAATCCACTGTTGAAATATTTCGGTTAAAAGAGTGTATTATAACGGATATATGTGTAAATAAAATATATATTTATATATAAATTATTTGGTAAAATATCAGTAAAACTACGAACTGTATGCTGTAAAACATGTAAAAGACATTTATTCAAAAGCATTTAA
>JAFBJQ010005312.1:0-12500 GCA_016785345.1 Trinectes maculatus
TTTAATTCACTCAAATTTTCATTACACATTACTTAATTTTTTTAGGGCAAGCGGTTTCCTCAAATTTTTTAAGTAGATTCAACTTATCCGGTCTTACAGTGCAGTTAGATGCAGAAAAACGGCAGAAGATTAAGAGAATATAATAATGAAAACAGGATAACAATAGTGTGAATGGTTTCAGCATGATGGTTTGGCTGTAGGGGCAGTGAATGATATCCTGGCTGTGTGAGAGATGGTCACTGGAGGCTGGTAGACTTTTCCCAGTGAAATGGCACACTGCAAATAATCTGAGACGTTACCAAGTTTTAAAATCTTATTTTTAGACCTCATAGATAATTTGCCTTGTTTTAAAAGCTATTTTACTTATTTTTAGTCCTCCAATTTTTTTACAAAAAAAATCTTAAATTGAATATTTAACATGTAATTTCAAGATTTCTGATCAAGTGAAATTATCTGTCCATGCGATAAGTCAAATTTAGTTGCTGCATGGAAATCTGCAAATCTGATTCCGAAATTGACCAAACTCAAGAAGTGGGAAAATATGATATGTTGTTATGTCATTTTGTGTAATGTAATATGATTTGACAGTAATGCAACTGTAAATTGTTTTTAAACAAAATAATAATTTAAAAAAAGCACCATATTAGGCTGCAGATGCCAAATACAAAAACACAAATACAACTGCTGGAACATTAGTTTATGGTAGGTACAGAGTAAGACAAAGAAGCATTCATATTATGGAAGGCATTTTAATGCTGTCTCTGTTTTTATAGTACAGAACTGAACAATAGGCCAGATCGCGCTCTGTCCGGACACTGCCGCTGTCTGTCCTCTCGGTTTACGTTTTTTTTTTCTTCCTCCTGCACCCTGCATGTAACACTCACACGAGAGGGTAACGGCTGCAGCCTGGATTGGACGTCCAGCCCCGCCTATGTCACGTCGTAATTGTGGTGCGTTCAGGGAATGTCGGGAATTCAGAAACTCGGTCGAAACAGCGCAAAATGACTGTCGGATTTATGTTGCTGTTCACTCTACATAAACACGTACTACTTCCCTCCCGGCTAATGGATAGTAGAGAAGGCGAGAGAAGAAAAGTCATGTCGTTGAGTGAAAGAAAAGCTCATTTCATGTGGCTTAACAGTAAGATTTAGAAACACATAACGTATGTTATACTTATAAACTGCACTTTTTTCCAAGTTAGATTAATTGGTGAAAATTGTTTTACAGGTGTTGCAACATGGAGCAAGTTCTCAAAAGCATACAGGGCAGAATTCTATAACACATATAAAAACTGCATTCCTGGTAAGCAAAAAGTTAATATGATAGCTATTTTTGTTATTATCTCTAAGAGATTGCAGTAAGAGAACTGTTTCTCATCAAAGAATTAAGTTGATGTAGGTAATTGAGAAAATATCAGTCAATTTCGAAGGGCATCCCTAGATTGCAGTAAGACAGTAAATCATGCAATAGTAAAATAATAGAATTATGGAAACACTGGTAACCATTCAAAACTGACATAAGCAAATTGCAATTATGAGCAATGAGACTAAAAACACCCACCAAACAGAAAAAATGAAATGGGGCCTCAAAAAGATACTGTTTATTAATTAATAAATCTTTTTTTAACCACAGGCTATGCCGGAAAGGGGAAGAGAGGGGAGCTGCAGGGAATTTACTCGGAAAATGCTCATCCAGGCTTTTGCTCACAGTTCTGCCAGATCTGTGCAGACATTCCTTAGTAAGTCATGGAATGGTCGGTGAGTATTTTCATCTCAATACAATTTAAAGCTCTCATTTTAAAAAAAAATGTTCATTTTAGTTACTTTGTGTTCGTGACTAAATTAATAACTTCAGTTAGCATTGACAAACTTACAAACTTTTGTATCTAAAGTGACACGAGTGTGTGACATGTTATGATTTCCTTTCTTTTACTTGACAGATCTTGAAATACTGAGAAGAGTTCAAGAGAAATTCAAGAAGTTCATTCAGATGTTTTCTTTATTTTTGTTGTTCATTAAATTGTTGAAAAAGACCCATTTTTGAGTCATTTTTCTCTAGACATCTGTAGTAAAATGCTGCAGAAGATTTATCAGTCTGTGGAGCCAAGTGTGTTTTATGCTGCAGTCTGCTGGGGAGGCAGGTGGTGGAGAGATGTACAATGAAGTTGTGAGAGGCCATTCAGAACAACCACTGGGATCATCCATTTCATAACATTTTGATGGATAAAAAAAAACAGCAGTGGTGGACGTCTCCCCTCTCTCAACTGCAGGATGAAAAGATAATAATTGTACATTTTTTTGCAGGGAAATGGCTTGGTCTGCATGGAGGCTGCACCCATAATATAATTCTTTGTCTGTTCATTGTTGTCTTTGTCTGATGTCAACTGTCCGCCGATTTGAGCAGGAATATGCTGCGCAGTAGTGTGGCATCTTGGTTTTACAATGTTAATCTGACAAAATGAGTGGAACTATGACCCCACGAAGATGGCGGCCGTATTTCTGGCCCCCTAGCAGCAAATGCGGCATCTACTCTTTATGATGTCTATGCTAATGGCTGCCATAGTTGTATTTTCGTAACAGTTGTAATCAACTGTTACCAGAGATCTTTGATATTACTGTACTCAAGTCGTAGTCAGCTAGCGCTAGCTATGTTTGCTGCTGGGCTGTTTTCACTGGCAATGAACCGACACTTGATAAGTCATATTCCTTAACACTGACTTGATATTTATTTATCAAGTAGCTTGGACACACAAGCTACACATTTCTTGTCTTTTGAAATTAACGCAACTTAAAGTAGCTTCCCATGTAGTGAGCCAGCCTACCTTTGCCGTGTTTGTGTAACTTAGCTTGCTACATTTGACTGCACAGCAAAATCAAAAGTGTTAGATTTCCAGTGTTAGTGTTGAATGTTAAAAATACAGTGTTAATTCAACACTTGTTTAGTTAATTCAACTATGGGAGAGTTAATTCCTCAGAAGAGTTGGTGTTAATCCAGGGAGTTAAATCCAAGCGACTCTGTTAAGTGTTGATTTTAAAATCAACACTTAACAGAGTTGCTCCAACGGATCGGTGACGTGTTTGCCGAGAGCGCGGGCGCCTTCGAGCGGTAACAGCGGACAGCAGCGGCAGTGGTGGCAGCGGCTTTTTCTGCGCTCCGTTCAACGTCGATGAGTATCTTTCTGTAAGTATGAAACATAGTATGTCTATTTATTAATGCTTTCTATGCAGTTAGTATTTTATACGTGTCGATAATAAGTCTCACAGAGCCCTGTCTGTAGCTGACATCATAACAAGGAAAGTCCCATGCTAAGGTTAGCTTAATTGTTGTAGGCTATGCTTTTTGAGAGGTGCATTAATGCTCCTTTTGCACAAGAGTGTTGGTGAATATACTGAATTTGCTTAACATAAGTACGTATACACATTTTGGACAGCTGCACATTTTCTGTGCGAGGTTAAAGCTAGCTAAAGTTATTAGCATATTAATTAGCTCCTCTAGGCTTGATGAACCAGTTGTTGACTTTACACAGCAAAATGTCGAGCGATGGAGTAACGCTAAAGAGCGGGGGCAGGGCTGCCGAGGGACACCTACTAAAAGTAGGACTAGCTCTGTGACCCGGGCGGCATGTTGCTGGAGGAATGCAGCTAAGCCAGCTGGAGAAATAGTTTAGTTTCTCAGTCTAACGTTAGTCGGAGCTAATACCGCGAGTACCGCAGCGGCAGCCGGTAGGGAGATGCACACAGACACAGATGGGTTCGGGATCGTGTCGATACCGTAGGTTTATTCACAACACAGGGTCTACACGGTTGATATCAGAAATCTAAAGGAAATGCTCATTACACTCGCGATCGCAACCCCTACGGTGTGTCAGGAGGGACAAAAGGCAATTCACCATAATAAGAGATTAAAACTCAGTGAAGTTACCCACAGAAAAATTTGTATATTTTAAATACTGAAGGAAGTGTAGTCGTAATGTAATGTTTATCTTTCAGGAGGAGCCCACCTGTCTCTGTGCGAAGTAAATATGCTCTGGGCATCATCTCTGTATTTCCCAGCCTCAGAGATCCATACTCAGACAACGGATATGTAAGTTTGTTAATGAAAAGCTTGTATCTCTTGTATTTATGGAGTAGTAATATGGTCTGAACTTACTCTACAGTTTAATGTTTTTAATATTGCAGGAACACTTCTATGACCCACAGAGTGGATCTGGCTACTTGGCCTGGAGGATAAAGACTGTTCAGCGCAACACTGCAGCTCAGTCCTGGAGATCCTCCACCAGCACACCCTATCAAGACAGTCCAAAGAGAAAGAGGGAGGTTCTCTGCACTGATAAGCAACTGCTTAGTGAGCACTGTCATGAAGCAGTATCCTTTATGAAACATTCAACTGATGAATCGGCAATCAAAGAGAAGATGAGGGCCACATTTCAGTACCGCCAAACACTGGTTCAAGATCAGGAGTGCTCTTCGACAGTCTTTGATGTCTTCCCACGATTCCTCAACATCACTGGTTTGGTAAGAAAGACAACTTATTTTTATTAAGTGAATTGTCACTCAAGGTATATACTTTTCAGTTGCATCAGTATAAAAATGCATGTTGTTCTATAGATTGACCAGGACTTCACCATGATGTTTGGAGAGGAAGTGTTGAGCAGATTCTTGGCAAAATGGCCTACTTTTTTCAAACCTAGAATCCTGACAGACTGCAAAAAACTGACTTCTAATGAGCACATTGAAGACCTCTTGTCTGTGCAGCACGACTCAGGTGTGTCTGGTTAGTTTGGCTCATTCTTCACTTTAAAATATCTAAATTATTTATGCTGTAAATGTGTCTGATATTCCTCCTGTTTTCCCCTAGGCTGGGACAGTGACCTGTCAAGCATTCTCCTGTTGGTTCACTTGCTTCCCCCTACCTCCAAAGGCCACAAGAAGAGTGCTAAAATCAGCGCATGTCAAGCTGAGGACCATGTTGTGAGATATTTGCAGGTATGCAAATAGTAATGTAGCCTACTTATGCAGTTATTCTGATGATCCTACTTTTTGCATTGAAGCACATTTTTTTATTGGCTTAGTAAGTTGAATGTAACAGTGCTACATTTCATTTCATTTTCTCAAGATTCTTATTACTATACATTTTGTTAAAGATGGGAGTCAGTGTGGAAATCTTCCTTGCTGGTGTGGAGTCAGGACAGCCCTTCCTCTTGTGTGTTGGTGAAAAGAAGAACAGCATCCAAAGATACTTTGTCATCATTGATCACAAGGCCATCCCTTGCAAGGCACAGACATCCTTGGCAGCTTTCGATGAGCTCTTCAAGGCACACTTCATCTTCAGTGTCAACTACGATGAATCCCTCTTCAACTTCTATATGTTCATCCAAACTACAGTTTTTAACATTGACGTGGGAAGTACCAAGGAAAGTCCCAGAGTCAAGGAGCTAAGAGCAAGATTTTTGCATGACGCTTGAGGTGATAAATATCTTTGGATGCAAATATGTTTCTTTGTTGTGTCTGTAAGGCACACCACAAAAGTTCTGCATTGCTTTGTCAGCATTTAAGACTTTACCACGGTCTATATCCTGGAAAGACATTACGTTTGAAATGTGGAGAGCCAGGATGTTGTTTATCATTTTGCATCTATTCAGGTTTCAAGAAGCATCTTGTTCATTTCCATGGAGGTGTTTCTTTGGCTAATGCTGCTGACAATGTGGACACTCAGAATGAAGTTGTTGAGCCCTCAACTTCACAGGCAGTCAGTACAGACGCTCCAATAACTACCCAGCTCTCTGTTGACAATAGTCATGTGTTAAACATGTGTTCTTCTGTTGTTGCACAGTTGCAATTCATTTATTATTATTATTATTTATTTATTTATTTAAGTTGATTTACTTGAAGGTGTTGTACAGTACGAACTCAAACTTGTATTTCAATACCTTGTCAGCCATAAGTATTTGTCTTTACAATCATTGTCACAGAGGATCCAAAGTTTCAACTATGGTTATATTGAGAGAAGAAATAGGCCAAGTGGGTTGAAAATGGATGAGGGTAGTAAGAGTCTTGGACTAAATGCAATTCAGTCCTGGTGTCTTGTGAGAAATGCTCCTCTGATATTTGGTGATGTAGTGGAAAGAAATAACCGTTACAGGAATCTGCTCCTCCTCTTGATTCAAGATTGTAAATATTGTGTTTTCACCTATTGTAACTAACGGTATGACATACTATTTGAAGCACATTATTGAGGACCACCAAAAGCTATTTAGATATTTGTTTTCACAGAAAAGATTGATTCCAAAGCATCATTTCATGCTACATTATCCACGTTGTATTAGAAAAATAGGTCCACTTCTTCACGTATGGTGCATGAGGTTTGAGGCCAAACATAAGCTTTTTAAAACATCAGTGAAAAATTTCAAAAATATCACAAAATCATTGGTGAAACAACACCAGAGACAGCTAGCTTACCACTGGGAGAATTTTGATTTTCAGAGATTTGAGTTTGGTCCAGTGAAGAAAGATATTATTGATAGCTTGGAGGGAGGTGAGGTTTTAAGTTCTCTTTTTGATGTAAATGCATACTGTGAAGTGTCAACCACTAAATGGGTGAAGAACTATGGAACAGAATATCAGATCGGTATGTTTGTTTGTATTGGAACAAATATGGAAGTTCCTATTTTCAGAAAGGTCACCAACATCATTATACATGATGAGCAAGCTTTTATTTTGACTTGCAGAGTAGACACTCTTTATTTTGACGATCATTTCAATGCATACTGTGTCAATGAGAGAGCAGATTCATTTTCTGTCTTTTCTATTAAGGAGTTGATTTATTACAGACCCTATGACAAACAGTTTTCTAATGAGATGTGTGAAAAAACATACATTGTGCCACATTGTGTGACCTGTGTTGTGTTGTGTTAATGCAAAGCCAGTGCTTTTTTTAATGTGGTGTGCTTGTCTCAAATACAGACTGATTCAAATGGCAACTTTTGTGAGGGTTTCTTGTAAATACCAAGGGGCATGTCGTGAAATTTGGGATTATTATTAACTCCCAGTAGTAATTTTTAAATTAAATCAACTATAAAAGATTTCTATATTAAGTTATATTTAACACTCTCCATAGTGTTAATATAATTTGACCTTTAACCTTATTCAGTGTAAAAAAAACCCCACTTTGACAGTGTTAACTTTTGACACTACACACTAGTGTTAAGCAAATGCAACACTGATGAGTGTTAAATTTCAACTATTGAGAGTGTTGTTCCAACTCTGTCACAGTGTTTTCTGTTTAACACTTTCAAAAGTGTTATTTTAACTCGATCTAGTGTGGACCAATATAGACACTTTTAAAGTGTTGAATTTAACTCCCTGGGAGTTGAATTAACACTTCGAAATTTGCTGTGTGTGTATCTGTAACCTCTGGACTTTTGTCATGGATTGGCTATAACAAACGCCATATAAAAGCCATGTTCATAAGTGTATCTTGTATCAGTACTTTGTTTTATTTTTCTTTTTTTTCTTTTTTTTTTCTATAGCCCATATTCACAAATGCAATTTCCCTCATAGGGCTTTAACAAAGAGTACAGGGGGTGACATCCTCTGACCTACACCCTCAGCAAGGGTGAGGAAAAACTGCCCAAAAAAACCCTTTTAACAGGGGGAAAAAAACACAGAAACCTCCAGGAGAGACTCATGTGAGGGATCCCACTCCCAGGGATGTACAGAAGTGCAATGGATGCCACGTGTACACAACACATCAACAGAAATGACTTAATAATTATACAAGTACAAGAATAGAATAGAATAGAATAGAATAGAATAGTTGTAGTGGTGCGTTGAGTGAGGTGCTGAATCCGGGTCCTGCAGCTCCAGAGCATGTTCTACGATCAGCTGCCATCACAGTCGATGGTCCATAGAAGTGGCTGCACCTGGTACTGAAACAGTGGAGCACAAAGACTCCGGAGAAGAGGTTGAATTAGTAAGGTGCATTAATAAGACATAGATATAATGATATGATGTAGATGGAAGGAGGGAAAGCAGACAGAGGAAGAGAAGGATAAGGTCTAAATGTCCCCTGACAGTCTAGGCCTATGGCAGCATAGCTAAGAGCTGATCAAAGATGGACCTCGACCAGCCCTAACTATAAGCTTTGTCAAAAAGGAACGTTTTAAGTCTGCTCCTAAATACTGAGAGGGTGTCCGCCTCCCTGACTGAAGCTGGGAGATGAGTCCACAGCAAAGGAGCTTGATAGCTGAAGGCTCTGGCTCCTAGTCTGCTCCTATGGATTTTTGGAATTGTGAGTAAACCTGCATTCTGAGAGCGGAGTGCTCTAGTAGGATGATATGGGATTATTAAATTTTTAGGTATGTTGGTGCCACACCATTTAGAGCTTTGTATGTGAGTAGAATGATTTTGAATTCACTTCTAAATTTCACAGGGAGCCATTGCAGTGAAGCTAATATGGGGGAGGTTTGATCTCTTCTCTTGGTTCTGGTCAATACACGTGCAGCAGCATTTTGAACAAGCTGCAGGCTCTTTAAGGACTTACTGCTGCAGCCTGATAGTAATGAGTCACAGTAGTCAAGTCTGGACGTGACAAAGGCATGGATTAATTTTTTGGCATCTTTAAGAGACAGGATATGTCTGATTTTTGCTATATTGCGGAGGTGAAAAAAGGCAGTTCTCGAAGTCTGTTTTATGTGAGAATCGAGTGATAAATCAGAATCAAATAAATATAAAACCCAGATTCCTGGCAGTTTCACTGGGAGCAAGGACAATGCCATCTAGACTGGCTATATCATTAGATAACGACTCTCTAAGTCTAAATCTAACCAATTTAAGGCAATTCCTTTTATGCCAATTAAGTGTTCAAGCCTATGAAGATGGATGTGGTCGTCAACAGTATCAAAAGCTGCACTAAGATCTAGGAGAACCAAGACAGAGATAAATCCTTTATCTGAAGCCATGAGTAGGTCGTTTGAGACTTTTGTGGCCACTGTATCAGTGGAGAAAGTGCACAGGGGCCCAAGACTTCCAACACTGCAGAGATACAAGCATTATGAAAGCATTAAAGAATTAAAATATGATCTTCAGTTCTAAAGTTTTGGTCCTCTCAGAAAGTCGTGAAACCTGCATCAGTAATGGCATGATCTTTGACAAAATATGGTCCGATCAAAAACATGTACAGCATGTAGAATTAGTCTATGAGTCTGCATGTCTCAAACAAGTGAAGTATGTAAGGTCTGAGGCCACGGCCCAGCATGGTTTTCTCTAATCGCAGGGACCTCAGTTCCATTCAGAGAGACAAGCAGACACATCTCTGACTTTGGTTGGTATAGCAGCCCTATCCGGATGTGTTAGCCCAAAAACAACAGACATCTACTGTCTCAAGGCAAGACAGTGTGTCTCTCTCTAAATTTCCTCCAACAGATCTCAAGACATACCATACATAATCCATAATAGACATAATGTTCACATTTATGAGCTATCAAAGTCTGCATTGTTTCTTGTCAAAAACAGGTTCTTCATGAATGGCAACATAAATATTTACACATACACCAGCATACACAAAAATGCATGATTACATAAAGTGCATATACTACTGATTGTTTAATCATATAATTTATACATACAATCAAAATATGTATAAGAATGTTTATTACAGATACAGATTTACAGTACAGAGTAAAACAGATCTTCAGTTTCTTCCCATTTTGTTGATTACATCATGCTATGATTAGGTGCAACACATCCTGGAAGAAAACAAGGGGACAATCAGATGTAGAAACACATGGTATCTCTTCCATATCTCTTTCTTACACACTGAGAGAGAAAGAGAGAGAGATACACAAACACACACACGCAAGCACACAACCTCTGAGATGAAGATTTAATACCCTAAATATTCTGAACTCATGATTTCCCTCCCCACAGGCCAACCACAGCTGGACCCTCGTCTCCCAGATAATTGTGAACATATGTGACACTCCGCTATGTGACGCCCAGCACTACATGAAATATGATCTGTTTCAAATCACACCCGCAATTGCAGCTGTGGAAGACCAAAAATCCCATTGTTTAAGTCATGCATGTTTTCATGTGAAACTAGCTCAAGGAAGATTTGGAGACTTAGTGGAAATATGCTTAACTGCTGAAATTAAGCTCTTTCATTGTTCTTTAATAAATCATATCTGTGTAAAAAGGAAAAAAACAAACTCAGCATTTGTTTATCAGATGTATAGAGAAAAGTGCTGTACAAAAATAATACACTGAATCCTGAAACTAAGCACATGACAAATATGCTACAAGATTTGTATCTCCATTTTAGTTCCAAAGATCAATATTATAATTTTCACTGTGTAACCCACAATGTACAGTTTGAAATACCAGCTGTGAAACCATACTGATAAAAGTGTAAAAAGACACAGATGCCTAAAGCCTTGTCTGCACCTCTGCAGATTTTCTTACAGGATATTTTCCTCAACTTTTTAAAGGAAATTCTCCCCTCAAGACTTTTATTTGACCAACTATGATTTGTTTGTGTGCACTGACAAAGAGTTGCTGCATAGTATGATGTTACAATACCAGGAGGTGAGAGCCGAGGGGAACATCGACTGGATCTTGTTATACAAAATATACTTTGTCATGGGCACCATCTTCACAAAGTATACAGTAAACAGGGAAATAATTCATAATATCATCCATACTCAGGGCCATCACAGGCAAGTAATGCAATTCAACATGTTTGCTTATTTTTTCCTTTTTGAAATGGACATTTACTATAAATTAAATATCTGTAACATCTAACGACATGTTTATGTGCACACTGTATAAATAAACTGTATATGGTATAAGAAAAGAAAAATTAGACATATGCACACAGACATAACATTTAAGCAAGTTGTTGCTTAATAAACACGTTAAATAAACCTAAAACAGTATAATGTACATACAAATATACAAATCTGATTACACGTCAACACCATGGGTGTCACAAGTTAAGGGGCAAGGAACTGACCACACTTCTGGTTCTGTCCCTGCACCCTTAATTGTAGCATGTTTATAATATTCTGCAATGGAAGGTGATGGAAATTAGAGTTTAAAAGGGGATTCACAAACACTTGCATGTCAAAATGCTTCCAGGCCATTTAATCACTACATCAATTAATTTAAACAATGTGATCCAATACAGAAACAGTTTTAGATATATACATTGTATTGTAATATCATTTGTCCCAAAAGCCTTAGTTTTGCATGTACACCATGGACACACAGAATCCATAAGCCTACAGGTGGGTGCAGCTGTAAGCTGTCTGGTCTGATCACAAATTCTCTAATGTGTTCACTTTGTACAAGGTATTTTAGCGGATCTGTATATTTTTCCCAATATTTTGGCTCTTATACTGGGCACCTTGACTATTGTCACTATTGTATGACACTGATGAAACCTTTTCCACCAAACCCCGCACAGCAATCGCAGAGCAAATCACATCATGTCTAAAAACACCATAACGGAGGGCAGATGCAGAAAAGAGGCACAAGTTAGGAGCAGTGTACAGATGGTGAGCAGCTTCTTTTTCACTTTGTTCAAAGTCAGGGCCTCACGTGAGCCTTGGGCAAAAAAAAATTTATTAAAATAATTAATTGCACTTTACCTCTGCACTTTTCCCTGTTTTGTTAAAATAGAGCCTACAGTCTGAATTGCTATACCACTCAATACGAGTATTGTTTTGTTAAAATAGAGTCTACAGTCTGAATTGCTCTACCACTCAATACTAGTATTTTTTCTGTCTTTTGTTCCAGGTTTTGGTTTCTAGGTCAGTTTGAAGTCCCCTTCGGGCAGCAGTGTGTAAACAGAAGCAGTCTGTTTGGGTATTGACCTGTGCTCCTGTGGGAGCTACTCGCTCTCTGTTCTTTACTGAGATCCCAGGTGACTAAATCATTTCTCTCCTTGCTGCAGCTGCAGGGGCTGTTCTCATTGTTCAAATGGAGATGGAAACGATGCTGCGATAGGGATTCAGCCCAGAAGACTTCATTTTGACTTACTTAGCCAACACCACAACAGTGTGTTGAAAGAGACCTCCTGCTGCTTTGGGTCCTCAAAAGTAGCCACGCCTTCATCTCCAGCAGCTAGAGAAACATCAAGGCTGCTTCCAGGTGGAGTGGGAAATTGAGACCTTTTGTTTGCTGGAGTTTAAAGCACTGTGCTGGCGACATAAACTCCCTAAATCCTAATCCAAAACCTCTTTTTCAGTAGAGTTTGATTTTCTTTCATTCAAGAGTCACCATATCAAGATCCTCAGTGCATCAGTGGTGCAGAGGTAAAAAAGAAACACTACAACAAGCACAGCATTAACAAGAGCAAGAATATAACGATCCTGTCTGACTTATACCACATACTACAGCACTCACGTGTCCAGTGTGCTTCAAGGGCCCTGACCTGCACTATGTCTTCTTCTGACCTCATTTTTGTCCTATTCATAAATGGTGACTTCCTGACATGCATCA
>JAFBJQ010005312.1:17500-58159 GCA_016785345.1 Trinectes maculatus
AGATCCACCTACTCTCCTGTACACCGCTCTAACAGTAATAATTGTCTATCAGACATCACAAAGAGGAACACGCACCATTTATTTTATTTATTTTATACATTTTTCCTGCAGTGTATAATCAGTCGCCTTCTGACCAGACAATACCAAGAAAAAAACTTTTATAGAATAAAATTACTGAATGTTTCTACAACCATCCAAATCTTTCTGTTGTAATCCTGTTATTTTATAGACGGCATTAATTATCCAGTTACATTGTTGATGTGTGACAAGTGCAAAGACTAAATGGATGAAAAATGTAAGTGAAAATCAGTGGGCACATTGTCTGCCAGTAGTGCAGGAGGACAGCAGCATAAGAGCAGAGCCTGTGCTGGGTTGGGGGTGGGCGTTCCGGTTCATTTGAAGTGTTGATAGGCAAGTAGCCATAAAAAGCTGAGTTAATAAGCAATTTGGAGCTTTAAACCCTGTCCATGATGAAAGTTTAATGATATCAACACAAATTTGCTGTCACATAATCTCCTCTATTAATCATTTGCACTGTCAGTACAAGGCTAACAGAAAAAAACAAGCCTAATCCACCTGATTGACATCTTCTACTAAATTGGCTGAATGATAGAGGGGAAAATGTGGCATACAATGAATTAAGTGCACTTTTCTGCTTTTCAAGTTGTGGTCAGGAATGAAGAGTGTAGACACAACACACACACAGTCTGACCTTTGTTGTCTTGCAAAGGTCAGACAGTGGTCACTTGTGTTATTGGATAAAAAGTGTCTATAACTGGAGCTACACCTGATCAGAATTCACATCCACCTTGTGAGACGTAAAACCACTAAAGCTCAGGAACTCCACCCCTCCACCTCTCCATTGTTGTTGTGAGCAGTGACTGTATATAAAGAAGGATCTCTGTCCTCTCATTTCCTCTCACTTCCTCTCCCTGGAAAAAAAGAAGCCAAACCATCCTGGTTATGGGTGCTGCCATCTTTTGCTGCTGATGCTGCTGGAGCGGTGGAGTGGATATTGTGAACTGGAGCTGTGTTATTAAGACCTGCCAAAACACCCACCCCACCAATCTCAGGTCAGTCTCACTTCTTATAGCGTCGTCTCTCACTCTGTCTGCCTATTGTTTACTGGTGTTGGGACGGCTGGCAACAGTATGGTGGCTGAAATGTCTCACATGAATGCAAAAGTCATTACAACATTAAACTTTTCGGCTTGTGCATGTACCTGTCCACGTATGTTGGTGCATGGGAGTTGCTGCCCATGTTTATTCACTGAGATGAATGCGCTGCACTGAGGTGAATGGACTGTACTGATATAGCCCATTTTTGTCTTAACATTGAACCTGCTGAATGAGTATGGAAGCTCCAATGTGGACAGCAGCTCCAATTTGTAGATTAGATGCAATGATCCATATTAGTGGTCTTATTTACAATCGTTATGACCCGTTTGTCAGAACCTTAAACTGACAAAACTGTTCCTAGTACTTTGGTCCTGATGTGCATTAACAAAACTGTTAATGCACATCATACCTGAAACACACAATTCCCCAAACAGTTAATTTCATGCTCAAAATCACGCAGTGTAACTAAACAGAGACACACACTTCCAAAACACAACAATACACTAACACAGGTCCCCAAATCTACCAAAGCACTGACACACGTTGTCTTCCAGCAGAAACATTTAGTCAGTCACAGAACAGTGTCATTAAAAACACTGACAACTGAATAACACAAACTGAATCACTTTGCATGTGTCAAATCTACTTTTTTCCTTTGTCTTTTACAATGAACAGATTATTGTATTGATCGTACATGTAAATTAATGTTTGTGATGATGTTCTTCATTTTTCATTTGTTGGGCATGAATTTTGTTCCTTTTTTTGTACAAAAAGTGAACGACCCATGTCAGAGCAGCTTTGCAGAATGTTTATGAAAGAAGAAGACAGTAAATGACAGGATTTGCAGCAAACACTTTACTGTATTGCAAATGAAAATGACTTACAGTAGAGTAAAGGGGGGGAAAAAAGCAGCATTTAGCTGCCATTCATTACTGTATTGTCAAATACACAAAAAGAAAAAGGAGCAGAAGAAATCACTGTAAAAGAGGAAGAAAAAAAAGCTAATCTGCTCGGTCATCAGCATTGGGCCACATATTTTCATCAACATCACATCTGATGTCTTCTCTGGCCAGGCATCTTGGGAAGTATCTTTTTGCAGGCCTTATCCCGCCCTGACAGTTGTCAGCTGTGATGTCCTGGCATGCAGCAGCCATTGCATCCAGGAGGGACATTTGGTCATATGAATAGTGATTGAATACTTTCCACCTCTAGGCTGAAAAAATCTCCTCTATTGGGTTGAGGAAAGGGGAGTAAGGGACAAGGAAAAGGGACATCATCCTGGGATGGGCATCAAACCAAGCTGTGACTGCATGTAGAATACCACATTGTCCCAGGTGATCACATATGTTAGCAAGTTACCCCCCAACTCACCCTGTGCCCTTTCCCCCTCAGGTACCAGTCTATCACACAGCTCTTCTAAAAACTGGAGAGGGCGTCCGGTGTTGTAGGGGACATATATTTATGTATATAGGGTCATAGTAGTTTACTGCAATACACATAATTAGTATGGTGTATTTTGTACTTACAGTAATACAACTGGACAACACTGTTCCTTTGAAAAAGGGACTTTATAAAGTTGCTTCATCAGAAACAAATGTAAGGCTGATTGCTCTAATGTTTTCAAAGACAAGGTTGTCAGGTAAAATATTAGTCTGAATTTCTTTCAGTTTTATTTCATTGTTAGCAATCACCATGTTGACAATGGCAAGCTCCCATTTAGAAGCCTGTCCCTGCCCCCTGAAGGATGCAAACATTGAACCCTTAGAGGAACAAAGTTATATATTACTTTAGGGGCCAGAAGAATACAGTTACTGTAGTTCATCTTACACTGTTCAGTAGGAAAGGCCATTATGAAATACACTGAATACTGTAATCTGTCTGTTGGTTGCTCGAAAAATTTGGACAATGGATGCCACTGTGCGCCGGCTGAGATTTGGCTGCACACGTTCTCCAGCCTCTCCATGGTTGATGACATGGTTGATGATGGTAGCTCGTATTTCATCTGTCACCCTATCTCTGGCCCTTCTTTGATCCCCACCACGCATTCTAACTCCCCCCTTTACCTCTACCTCTAGGCATTTTTCTCACTTGCTTTTTGCAAGTCCTCCACCTTGTCCCTTGTCTTATCTTTTGTTCTTTTCCCTCACAAGAGCCACCTATAAATATAAGTGATGTGATTGGTGATGTGATTGAAAAAAGCCCAGCACCTGAGCTGGGTGAGACGGGAATCAGCTGTGATCAATGTAATCTTCAATCCATTAGTTCTGAACATGAGGTTTTCTGTTTTGACAAACCATGTGAAAGCAATTGAAAATTCATCAGTTAACATCTACTGTTTTGGTCTTGATTGAGCTTGTGTGTAAAAGGAGTTAAAAGTAATTTTAAACGTATAAAATGTGTGTATTTTGTGTCAAAAGAAGAAGAATTGTGTTAATTGTATAGCCCACACAGGCTGATGTTGTGTGAAGAGTTTTGAAAAAGCGTTAAAAGTATTGAAAGCTTATAGTTAGGGCTGGTCGAGGTCCATCTGTGATCAGCTCCTATGCTGCCATAGGCCTAGACTGTCGGGGGACATTTAGACCTTATCCTTCTCTTCCTCTGTCTGCTTTCCCTCCTTCCATCTAAATCATATCATGATATCTATGTCTTATTAATGCACCTTACTAATTGAACCTCTTCTCTGGAGTCTTTGTGCTCCACTGTTCCAGTACCAGGTGCAGCCACTTCTATGGACCATCGACTGTGGTGGCAGCTGATCGTAGAACATGCTCAGGAGCTGCAGGGCCTGGATTCAGCTCCGCACTCAATGCACCACTACCACTATTATATTATATTATATTATATTATATTATATTATATTATATTATATTATATTATATTATATTATATTATATTATATTATATTATATTATATTATATTATATTATATTATATTATATTATATTATATTATATTATATTATATTATATTATATTATATTATATTATATTATATTATATTATATTATATTATATTATATTATATTATATTATATTATATTATATTATATTATATTATATTATATTATATTATATTATATTATATTATATTATATTATATTATATTATATTATATTATATTATATTATATTATATTATATTATATTATATTATATTATATTATATTATATTATATTATATTATATTATATTATATTATATTATATTATATTATATTATATTATATTATATTATATTATATTATATTATATTATATTATATTATATTATATTATATTATATTATATTATATTATATTATATTATATTATATTATATTATATTATATTATATTATATTATATTATATTATATTATATTATATTATATTATATTATATTATATTATATTATATTATATTATATTAATCTACTTTAATAATTATAAGTCATTTTGTTGATGTGTTGTGTACACGTGGCATCCATTGCACTCCATCCCTGGGAGTGGGATCCCTCACGTGAGTCTCTCCTGGAGTTTTCTGTGTTTTTTTTCCCCTGTTAAAGGGGGGGTTTTTTTGGCAGTTTTTGCTCACCCTTGCTGAGGGTGTAGGTCAGAGGATGTAACACCCTGTACTCTTTGTTAAAACCCTATGAGGCAAATTGCAGTTTGTGAATATGGGCTATACAAATAAAATTTGATTTGACTTGATTTGACTTGAACAATGGATCGTAGCGGTTGTAAAAAACTGTAATGTTGTGACTGATTGGTGTATGATCAGAATTTGGCAGCAGTTCCATGAACTCCAATTCATTCACAATTTACATTTAAATTGAATATTGATTAGGTGTTAAGTTCTGACGGCAAGCGTAAACACGGATTTCATATAATCTCTCTTTTGCGCGTCTGTTCACAGGATTCAGTTCTTTGTATCTTTGTATTTCAGTGTATCTGAGGAATGCATTCATTGAGCCTCACTACAGCTTCAGTATGTATAGGCAACGTAAGGAAGATAGGATTTGCTTAAAGCAGTGTGTTGTAAAGCAGTTGTATCATACATTAATCAATTTACTATGGTCTGATTCAATTCAAGTATTTTATATTATTATTGTTATTATTATTATTGTTGTTGTTGTCATTATGAATATAATTATCATCATACAAGCACAACAACAACAACAATAAATAAACATACTAATAATACCATTAAACATTAAACTTAAGATCAACACAGATCAACACAAAACAGAAGACAAAGGCTCAATTTATTTTAAGTGTACTAAGGACTTCTTCATATACTCTACTCACCAGCAGCAGTTTAAACTCCTCTAATCAATGCTTCTCACCAGTTCTCTTGCAACAGAGTGAGCTGTTGACAGTGATAACGTTTTGTCCTGATAAACTAAGTTTATTAGAGCAACAGTGCCACCCACTGGTATAAGAAAAATACACATTTTCTCTCACTGTGTAGCCTGGGAGAAAGAACTCCACAGTCGGTGGATCTTTCACTGAAGATTGACTTTAAGGTTTTTCTAAGGTGTGATCACTGATGTCTGTCAGCTCTGTGCTTCATACCTTATACCCCTCTTGCTGTTAGTGGTAACTGTAGCAGCTGCCTGTCAATAGTCAATGTATTTTAGATTTTCTTGCTCAAAATGGGAATAGAAGACTTCATTTGTATTTATTTACCAGCGTGGGAAAGTCCTGATGTGTGCATCATGATATTGCTGGTGTTTTGCATTCAAAGCGTTGAAAAATTCTCAGGGAGACATTGCTGAAGTTTTCCGAATTCAGCAGAATTAGCACGTTTCAGATACCTGGACTTAGAGGTTTGTGTTTCACAGAAACTAAAGCATGAAAGCACTAACCACAAACTAAAGACTCAGGTCGAAGTGACTCTCCTTCTGCAATGTCGAAATTGAGACCAATTAGATTCATTATGAGTATTATATCAAGATAGAGTCTGGAGGTTTGCTACTGTACATGATCTAGTATTTAGAGTATTTTCTCTGAGTCAGACAGAAAAGCAGTCTCTATCAGAGGACTGGCTGTCTTGTTGTGTTTTCTGTAAACACGAATGCTGCTGAGTTGTGTCCTCTTCAGCTTAGCAGCAGGGCCCCATAACGTGTTCTGTTGTTAACTGACTGAGTGATGACGTTACACCTAACAGTTTCTTCTTTGTCATAAGAGGCATCTATAGCCAGTATTACCTCACTTTAGTGACTTTTTAATGTAACAAAGTGGTCCCAGTCCCAATTGAGCTACTCTTAATTGAAAGTAAATGTTTACAGGAGTTCGACAACAGTTGTCAACTATGTCCTCTTTTTCACACATTGACCAAAACAGCTCCTAGAATAAATATTATGTCACTTATGTTAAACATAAAGTGAAAAGATGTGTGACACAGCACAGACCTAATGCTAACGTACAACAATCTGTTTAGAATCTGAAGGTGTTGAACAGTAGATATGCGTTCACCTTTGAGCAAAGAATCACTTTCATTACCTTGTTTTGTGGTTAATTTGAGTCTTGTGAGATTAACATGGCAGCTGCATAGAAAATAGAATTGACCTAGATTTGTTAGCCATGTAGGTCAGCTACCTCTTTTTTTCAAAATACACAGAATTATGAAATGTTTCAGTTCCTTTGGTGTATTAGAAATCTTAACAATTAACCGCACTGTTTCATAAAACAATCTAATACACAACACATCTTTAAACTGTGAAGATGAGTATCCACTGGTAGTATCCAGATATACTAACATGTCTGACATCGTCTGGATATGGTGATTTAGCTCCATGACAGCTCACATTTGAAAGGAGCAGTGATGTGTTGGAATGGAATGTGATTTGTCATTTGAAGTAATGAATCTATACATTGGCTGGCAACTGCCATTAAACATCAGAAGAAAAATGGCAGCGCAAGACAAGGTCACTTAATGTGCTGTGGTGGTAGAGCTCTGTGACTATCATAACTGTGGGTTGCTGTTTTGATATACTCCTTGTGCAGTGCAGACTTAATGGCACAGCACATTATTTATACAATTAATGTGATATCTTATTATTATTATAAGTCTGCAGGTGTGTACAGTAGACATTAAAGCCTGACTGATATATCAGAAAATTTTGCTTATAAAAGACACATTTGTTTGAGGAGGCAGAGTGGATGGTTCACAAACCAGAAAGCTGGCCAGGGAGCCACCCTGATGGCTCCCTGACAGCATAGCTGGCAGCTTGTGAATGTGTGTGATAGAGAAAGTGCTGAGTATGGAAGAGTCTGTTGTTTATGAATGGCTCTTTTAAGACTAGTAAAATGACACAGTCAGTGTGTTGGGAGCATATTAGAGCTGATATGGAAACTCTGTTGCTGTTATATACTTTGTCCACCCGGATGCGCAGATGAGCACGTCAACGAGCAATAGTCGCATTAGCATGTTGGCTGTAGTGCTGCGCAGTCTGCTGGGATAGTCTAATAACTTTCATGTTTAGTAGTTAGTAACTTTACCATACATATTTACGAGACTGATATACATAGTATAATACATAGTAATTAACTGCTTAACATCAACATGGTAGTGTTTTCCATTGTGAGTGTGTCAGCATTTCCATAGCTGGAACCACTGTGATAATAAAGTTGTTTTGGGGTGTTTTATCTTGGTGTTTCCGGGTGTATCTGTAGGCCTTCTTGAAACTGTCTATGTAAACACATTGTAGTGGCTTTATTTTGAAAATCCGGGCGGAAACTCATGTGAGCTCAGCAGCTTTGCTAGCTAGCCTTTGCAGCCCAGTCTCCTTGGGACCACAGAATTTTTTTTTTCACGTAGGAGTCTCTCCTCCATCACTTCCGACTTTACAGCGATGTGTTGGCCGGCAGGGAGGCTTGAGGAGCGCGACTTCGCGCTCCGTCACGCCGCTCAGGAGTCATGTCGGAACGGACAGTGAGTAGGAGCCAGCGGCCGGACGACACGGAGCCGGAGCACCGCGGCTCACACTCGGCAGGACCCGCGTTATCTGCTGCACGACCAGCTTCTCTTACCGACGGAATACAATGTGATGGCGAATAAAGTTCTCTTCCCGTATATCGCTGTCGTGACGGATGTCCAGTTGAACTTTTCTCCACCTGGCATGTTGCTAATCTGGATGAGATCATAGCGACGCAGAATTTGTTTTGCTCTGCTCTGACCGGTACCGCCGTCAATCTGGCGCACTGTCCCGCACTGGCTATTTAATATTTCAGTCTCGGATCGGTGGAGGTTAACATGGGGGCAAAGCAGAGCACCCCGGCGGTTGACCAAGCTGTGACCGGACGGACCAGAGCTTACTCCGGCTCGGACCTGCCCTCCGGCGCGTCCAGCGGCAGCGGTATCAGCAGGACCGCCGCCGGGGCCGGCAGGTACCATGCGTACAGCGCGTCCGGAGCCTCCGGAGCCACCTCCAGCACGAGTCACCACATTGGAGCCAGGGCCAGGTCTGTGGGGGGCACTGGAGGTCCCCGGGCCAGAGCTCGGTCCGGGATCGACATTCCCAACAGCAGCGGGGCGTACAGCTCCCCGGAGTCCGAGGGCAGCAGTCCGGAGGAGGCTGCGGACAGGGAGCGCTCACACCGAGAGCAGCATGGTCCCCGGCTGCTGATTGGATCACTGCCAGCACACCTCTCTCCTAATCTGTTTGGAGGTAAGAAGGTGTGTGTGTGTGTGCGTGCGTGTGCGTGCGCTGTAGACACGGTTCAGGCACTCACTGACCTGTAGTGACACTGACACGTGATGATCCAGGAAGGCGGTTGTGTCAACACTGGAAACATAAAACGTCAGTGAACCACAAGTGTCGTGTAGTGGAGCAGAGGCAAGTCATGTGACACAGGAAACAAGCCTAAAATATTCCAAAATATATTATGACTTGCATGTGATTCCTGACCATATGTGCGGATACTGAGAAAAGATGTACTATGAATTTTGTATTTTATTTACAAAAATAAATATAAACAACACTCGGGAAGGGAATCATATCATAGTAATGATACACCAGTACTTGCACTCGTTTTAAATCTACTTAAAATAAAGGGGCATCTGTGCAGGGATCCTGAGTATTTTACAGTGAAAACTTTTATCAACTCAGCTTTTATTTTCTGCTGCACCAAGACTAATAATGGTGACACTGGTTGTAAATATGTAGCATATAGGTAGCAACTTACTTTGGCATCCTTATACTGTAATTTATTGTTGCTCTTATATACAATATCACAATATACAATACACCTGTATAGTAATGATGGAGTATCAAGTATCAGACTTTTTTAGTTAATCAACTTTTCCATGGGTACGTATTTAAAAATACATTTTATCTAAGTGAAATGCCACCCGAGTTTTTAAAAAGTACAGGCTGTGATAAGGATACTGGCTCATTGCTTTTATTGACATTCATGTGTGACGATGATGATGATGACTTGAATGTGAGCTGAGCCAAACATCGTTCTGATAACTGTCATCAGCCTTTGTGTGAATGCCTTCTTGCTGATTTCATTGATTCACCATGACAGTTGCACTGACAGCTTGAAGTCATCTGATCAATGTCACATAGCTCAGGTCCTCAGACGGACAAAGTGTCTCAGTCAGCTACATTAATGTCATTACAAACTCTACGCCAACATCAACAGATCCTGTCACAACCCTCATCAGGAGAGGCTAAGGATGTCCAATCAGGAGCCAGTGCTATTCTCCCACATCTGCAGTCATTACTGCAAGTTAGAAGCAGTTACAGTTTGTTTAGGGACGTAAAGATCATGTCTCAAGTTGACAGCAGGTTTCCATTTAGAGTGCAGCGGCTGTGTGAAACGTTTGCTTGGATGAAAGACAGAGACTTGGTAATCTCTGAAGCATTTGATATGACACTTTGATATGACATTTGTCTTGCTTGTCGGTGGGAGAAGTAGCAAAACACTTCTCTCTTGCTCTCAGTTTGATAGTTTACAGCACAATAAAAAGAATACACAGGAAGACATATTTACACAGTGTGCTCCTAATAACTGTTGCTTTACTAGTGCTATGAAAATGCATGTCCGGCACAGATTGTTAGATCCTGTCAGTGTGGCTGTCTTTCTGGGTGCACATTGGAGTGAACCACATGCACGATTCTAAGGAGTTGTATTTCATTCATTTATTTCCTCGGTGGGGGATTAAAAATCCTCACATTCCAGCACATGTATTATTTGAAAAATGACAACCAAGGCCAGGAGGACCAAGGAAGCAGACACTCTGTTACAACACCCTCAGTGTTGTGTGTTCCAGCTAATAGCTGCATGTGATCAGGGCTGACTGATGAGCAATCTCTTACTTTAATATCTCAAGCTTCATGAAGGGAAAATGTTCTGGTTGCGTGTCAGCTTTTAATTAAGTGGATTCTACAAGGAGGGGAACTTGACTTTGTTTTGCCTGCCTGTGTTGTAAATCGAATCAAGTCATCATAGAGTCAAATGTATCTCACCAGACAACAAGCAGAGAGGGCAGGATGAAGTGCGCAAAGCCACAGACTTCATTATCTACTGTTTGTTGTGGGGGGAGTTGGAGACAATCTAATTAATATATATATTTTTTTGATTAATATTTTTATGAGTTGGAGACAATCTGAGCTGACATTGCGTGAGAGGCAAGGTACATCCTGGATCAATCATCGGCCTATCACAGGCCAGCATACAGAGATAGCCATTCACATTCCCAATCACAGCTAGGGTTGATTTAGAGTCTCCAGTTAACTTATCCACCAATATGCATGTCTTTGGACTGTGAGAGGAAGGTACTCGACATGGATACTGGGAAAAGATTGCATTTGGGAATGTTTTTGAGGTGAGCAACAAGGAATGAATTTGCATTTCTTCTCAGATAAAATGTTTTATGGATTCTGAAGAAGACATTTGATAATTTTGTGCCTGTGTTATTTCATTCCTTTTGATTAAAATGGGCAGGAAGCAGTTTTTTTAAGTGACTGTTGAATGACATTGCACTTCTGTCCATCCTGGGAGAGGGATCCCTCATTAGTACCTCTTCCAAAGGCTTTTGTGGATTTCCCTGTTCAAGTTTTTTGTGACAGTTTTCAGTTTTTTTGAGAGTTTAGGATGGAAGACATTACTTACAGATTGTCCAGTGAGGCAAATTGTGATTTGTGAATGGGCTTTACAAACCAAATTTAATATGATTTGATATTTGTCTGTAAAGCAGCAATGTACTGTACGTATTGCTTTTGTCTTTACTGCAAAGCGGTTTAGCCTGAGTTGAGCTGGCCAGGAGGCCTCTGCGGAGTCAAAGCACTGTCTGACAGCGTTTTACTGCTGCTGTCATTATACAGGAACAAGGACAGTGATCTGTAGCCCAGACACCGCTTGTGAGTGACTGGCCACTGTAACACTATGTTCTCGTAGAAGTGTTCACAGGTCAGTGTGAGGTTTCAGGAGCTGTGCCACAGGAGTGTTAGTGGCTGAGTCAGTCCTGTTTAGCCGAAATCTGCCTTGATGAAATAAGCCTGTGGCTACCTAACCTGCTCTCCTAATCTCTGCTGCTGAGTCCCTTCATTTGAATACTGCAGCAGACGTGTGCTGCTGCCTCACTGTATGGATGCAGCAGCTGTGACGTCACTCTGCATTCTGTAGAGACTGGCTCTTGGCTTGACATCTTCTGACCTCTGTGTGAGATTATTGGAGCATAGGAAACATGGCATCCAACTTTTATGACACAACTGTTCATAACATTAAGTCACAGATCAAATTGTTATTATGAGAACTTTTCAGATAATTATCAACCAATTACTCAGTCCGTCCAATTTTATTTGTATAACCTTTATTAAACAATCACAGTTTCCCTCATAGGGCTTTAACTGTACAAGATGTAACATCCTTTTACTTACGCTCTCAGCAGGAATGAAGAAAGCCTGACAAAAAAAGCTTTTAACAGGGGGAAAACACAGAAACCACAGGCGGAGACAGTGAGGGACCCCTCTCCCTGGATGGACAGAAGTGTAGTGTATGTACACCACACATCAACAAAATTATAAATGCTGTTGTGTTGTGTGTTGAAAATATTTGTCGTCAAGTCATTGTGTTAAGATCTGGATTGTGTAGCTGTTGAGTCATTGAGACATTGTAACTATTCTATCGTTAATCATGAAACTGACGAGACAGTTGGACTTTAATTTACAGTTATTATTTAATGGTGTAACCTGTTGGTCTGGTTTGTTCTGTTCACAGCAACTACAGGTCGTTTCTAACAAGTATTATGTATATGTAAATGGATCAGTTACTGAGATAAGAGACTTTTTGGACATTGGTAGGTTTAAAATTCCATTTCTAAAAGCTGATGTAGCCTGTTACTGTGGCTTCTCATGTTGTCTTATTCAAACAAACAGGTTGTTTTGAGTCCCACACACTTTTCCATCAGCCTCCTATTGCTCTGTGGGCTGATAAGTCTGGCACAAAAAGACAAATATAGTCACATCATGACGCATAATGCACATACACTTTTTGATTCTTTTAATTTGCTTACTAATACTTATTAATACCTGTTACTAATGCTTATTAATTGTAGTATTAATTTCTGAAAAAGAAAGTCAGGCTTTTTTGCCCATTGGATAAGTGCAGGGTTAAGTTGATGTGGCATTTTCCCTATACTTCTGAGGATTAAGTACCTCTGATTCTGAAACTCACCCGTGGTCATTTAAAGTGAGGTTTGAGAATTTTAGATACAGTTTAAATCTGTAACCTTGCAAATTTGACATATTTTTCCACAGTTCAAATATCAAGAATATCAACATAAATAATGCACATCTGTTCTCTAGTTATTTACTTGAATGCACTGCTGCTGTTGTGGCAATCAAACAGTACTGTATCACCTAACTTTATTTCATACAATTCAAATTTATTTCCAATTTATTTCCAGACCAGTTACGATATTTAAACTTAACTTGAAATTAAGAGTTGAATGAATGAGTAATGACACAAAACTAGCATCTAACAGCCTTTCCAGCATGTAGTGATGAAACATCTCCAGAGACTTTTAGTTGTAGTTGAGTAGCTAACTCATAATGGAAACAAGATGCAAAAACCATACTAACTAATGCTAAAGTTCAGCCCCAAATCTAGTCTCTTCCCCTGTACACTTAGATAAAGTTACTAGAAGTTAATTGTTGCACTGACTTCGGTGCGAAATGGCTTCATCAGTTCAAGATGTTACTTCGTCATGTCCGATGAAGAACTTTATTCAATTAAAGTACCTTTTTAAGGCAACAGAGAAAGTTATTCTTTTAAAATTTGGTTATCTTAAAAAGCATTACTGTGTTTAGTGGCACTAAAATGTACACATGAACTGGTCGTTAAATCCAGCGACAAAAATGTTAAAACACGTATGATGTCACACCACTTTAACTGGGTTTGCAAAATGATGTCATATACAGGGTGTCCGAAAAGTCTCCTTGCATTTTCAAGAATGTATTACAAAAGCAAATGAGTAGACAAATCTTTGGAAATGATTACAAAATGGAGTAGATAATGAAGTTTTTTTCTGCCTCATTTAACACCTCTACACCTCTATATGGGCACCATTTGTTGTACGAACACGGTACTTGATTTCTTGCCATGTTCGCTGTAGCATAGCGTCGTCAGTGGTGGCAATGGCATCAGTAATCTTTTGCTTGCATTGCATAAATGCAATGTGCTTAAAAACTTTGATGATGACTGAGCACATTGAACTAAATTAACATATCTCATCAATTGCCTTTGTAGTAATTTATTTGGAAATTGTAAAGTGTGACAACCTGTATTTCACAGACACTGAAAGTTCGTTAACACTTGCATTTGAAGAAGAGTGTGAGAAGAGGAAGAAGAAATTAAGAAACAGGATTTAGTCAGAGTTTTGTCAGGTGATGGAGCAAGACAGTTCTTTGATGCGAAACATCTAAGCGATACACCTAAACTTAAACATCTACAGTAAAGTACCCAGCAGAACTAAGAAATATTTGAAGGTTCTCTTCATTGTCAAGCTCATTGCCAGGAAGACTGTTCAAAAGTCCTGTGAATTGTTGGATGTAAATGAAAATTGAATAAATAAAACATTGCTGCTACATAATGTTTTCATCGCTGTTTGGAGGATTACTCAAAAACCACCAAGTTGATATTTTACATACCTTTGTGAAGGGGTGGAAGAACATATTCGTTAATATGTCCATTCAAGGATTAATGGGCACACCCAGCATTGCTTTGTCACCTTCTTCTACATCAGGAGATTGGGCATTAGCTTTGGCAGAACCATGCAGTCTCCCAGTGCCCTCCAATCAAATATTTTAATTTATTCTTTTAGTAATTGTATTGTGCGCTCTTGTTTACCTCCAGGCTTCAAGTGTCCTGTATGCTCCAAGTTTGTGTCCTCAGAGGAGATGGATCTTCACCTGATTTTGTGTTTAACCAAACCCAGAGTGACATACAACGGTAAGACTGTAAAGTCCTCTCTAAATACTTACAAATTTTCACTGTTTTGTGTTGTTACTTTCTACAACCCTGTGTAACAACATATTGACTGTAAATATGATTGGTGAGATACAATTGTTTAGATGGCCTGCTGTATACCTTGGAACCCAAATGTCATGACAATAATGTTTTACAAATTGTGCTCAGTCAATTCAAAATAGATTTGGGACCAAAACTGATTTAAGTGCAGGATAGGATCAGATCATCTAGAGTCAACTAGAAATTGGTTGAAAAAGCAATTACAATTTAAAAGTATTAATTTGAACGATCCAATATTCATGAATCCCAAAATTTGATTTTAAATGTAATGCCTTCTCCTGTGTATAAAACTTGCAAAAGGGTCTGGCATCATTTCAGATGTAAGAACTGTGAAGATAGGAAAACGCTAGAGAAAAGCAAAGTTGTACAGTACGTAATATTCAGTGACAGTTCCAAAAAACACGAATGAAATGAGGCATCACCCAGATATGCCACTGTAGCAAACACAGCCATCATGAAGCGAACAAGAATAAGAAGGCATTTTCATTGACTGCATCCACCTCTACACGTGAGTCTCTTTGTGTGAAAGGATGTATGCCAGTAAAGCTTCTTAAACCTCATTAACATGCTAGAATCTTTCAAGTTTTACTGACACAAACATTTGAGTGATTTGGTGATCCTGAGCCTTTATACAGCATTGAAAAAACACCATCACACTGCCACCTCTTAAATTGGCAAAGAGATATTGGAATGCAAATGCAAATAAAATGCAAATGTTTGCACAAAGTTTTCCTCTCTTTGAACGTCTGGATTGTGTGAATGTCTGACAGACACTGTCAACATATTATAGAAGCTTTCTCTTCTGAGCTGGAGGCCATAGCTACAGCCCTTAATAAGTGGCTTTTCCAGGCCTATGTGGGTTAATCCACTGTTACATAAAGCCAGGCCTAATGACTCTGTGTTTCTGTGTTCTGTGTTTTGCTGCAGGTGATGGGTTTAATGGTGTACATGGTGCCCTCCACTTCCTGGTCCAATGCAACTGGACCAGGAAGAGATTGTTAATTATTAGAAGCTACTACAGGGATCTTTTGGAAATATCAGTGTTACAACTGTGAGCACTGATATTTCCAAAAGATTCCTTCACACAGCACTGTGAAGGGATACAGGACTTCAGTGATCTTTAGTTACAATCATCTACCTGCCGCTTGTTTATCTAGTGAAGAATCACTGCTGTTGCCTGCTGTTAGTTGTCAGCACAGTGCATCTACAGCTGCGTTTATGATCTGGCATAGTTTTTTTTTCTTTTTAATGCCAATCAGCAAACAACCCCTCCCATGGGAGAGCCAGGGACTAGAACCACAGACCCCAGAGTCAGAGGGCAACCTGTTCTCTCTTCAGCTCGTTTATATATACAGGGGGTCCTCGTTTTATGACGGTCGCGAGATACAACGTTTTTGTGGTTACGACACATCTTCCGTGAACTTCCTTTTTCGGCTTAAGCGGTTTGCCCCATAAATACGTACAGACTTCGCACGGGAACTAGTTGGTGAGCACTCTCTCTGTCTCTCAGCGCGCCTGCCGGCTCTCCAACACCTCCACAGCACAGCAAGGCTACTCTGCCTTGTGTTTACTTATGTGAAATGGCTGGCTGGCGGGGGACACAGATGGGTTCGGGATCGTGGCAATACCGTAGGTTTATTCACAACACAGGGTCTACAAGGTTGATATCAGAAATCTAAAGGATATGCTCATTAGACTCGCGATATCAACCCCTACGGTGTGTCAAGAAGGACAAAAGGCAAGTCACCATAAAAAAACTCTTATTTTAGCGTGGTATTATAGCGACATCTAGTGGCACAACTTATTATCTACATACGAATACATACATATGAATGTATGTTCCGACTAACATTGAAATTCGGTTACGACACATTCTCAGGAACGGATCTCCGTCATAGCACGAGGACTCCCTGTATATATATATATATTTCTGCTGTTACCATGGTAGTTGCATAAATACTAGTGACATAGCTGCACGCTGCTTTATATTATATATGCCACTACCAAAAATTCTTTTAGTATTTCTATTAGGGCTGCAACGATTAGTCGCCGTCGACGACGACGTCGACTATTAAATATCGTCGACAAAAAATTTTGTCGTCGTCTAGTCGTATATTTTTTTAAGCAACATGATGAACGCCATTCAATTCATTAGAATACATACAAATAAAGTTGCAATGCGCCACCGGAAAAGTAAGGGGCAATAGCCTGCACCACCTGCGTCCATATTGAACTAAACACTGAAGAAGTTCAATAGCAATAGCAAAGTCGATGCAGTAGCAACGATGGCTGAAGCAGAGTCGCATAGTGATGTCTAAAGTCTGGGAGTATTGTCGGGAAAATAAACACGTCACGTGCACTAAACTAACAATAGCTAGGCTACTTTAAGGCCCCTTTCTTAAAAGATGATGTTAATTTCGTTTACATGTACCAGGATATCCAAAGCCGACGACGACCGTCATGTTACGGTGCTAAAACTGTGTTTCACCTTTTCACGTTTCTGAGGAACACGCGGAGTTTTTCAAAGTAACGTTAACGTCATTTTCAGTGACTGAAACCTCCGGTTAAACCCCATTTGAAAAAAATATGCGTCTTTACTATTATACTGTAACGTTGACCGGACGTATCAGGAAGACTATATTATTTCTCATTTTACATAGGATTTTGTTTTATCATACTGTATATATTTAATAGTACTGCATTATTTCTCTATAGTTTGACAGTGATGCAGTTTAATGTGATGGTCAATCAGTCAATTAATCAATCAAATTTTATTTGTATAGCCCATTTTCACAAATTGCAATTTGCCTCATAGGGCTTTAACAAAGAGTACAGGGTGTGACATCCTCTGACCTACACCCTCAACAAGGGTGAGGAAAAACTGCCAAAAAAAAACCCCTTTTAACAGGGGAAAAAAACCCGCAGAAACCTCCAGGAGAGACTCATGTGAGGTGTGATGTTGGGTGTTGTCCTACAGAGGATGTCCTCACTAAGGATGCAGGAGAATGTGCCATCTGCCTGGAGGAGCTGGCACAGGGAGACACCATCGCTCGCCTCCCCTGCCTCTGCATTTACCATAAAGGGTAAGAAATTCGGTTTAGGAAAATGCTGCATCGTGTTTTTGTTTCTTTCTTGTCAACCAGGTCATTAAATGAGCTTAATTCTAGCATTGTTAATGAGGTGATTCTTCAATTCCTTTTACTTAATTGTGTAGAGCTGTTGTTTTTTATACATACACATTCTGACAGAAATACTTAAGTTGAATTCTTATGTCAAAATTCGTATGTTACTTACTGACGTTTTAAAAGTCTATTGCTAGGCTATCAGTTGTTCAATTAAACATGGAGAAACACAATACTGGTTTATTTGACCTTCTTTCAACATCATCCAGCTACTCACTGTGTGTCACTCAGTTATACACATTAAAGCACACATTCTGGGTACTGACCTGCACAACAGAGGAAAAAAATGTTCTTTAACGTTACAGAGGGGTCATATTATTTTGTTGTATTTTATTAAGTACTCTCACATATCTGCTTTCTGTCCTAGTACTTTTCTAACCTTTGCTCTAATGAATGTGTTTCACATGTGCCTCACTATGTGTATTTAGTTCCTGTGTTTCCCCACGTCATCTCTGAACCTGCCTGCAATGTAGTCTATGTATGGGGCCAAATTGCATAATTCTCTGTCTCTATTGTGTTACAGCACATACATTCACAGCCCCTTTTGTAAGACTCTGTGCTGATTGTGTAGTGTTGGATATGTTGTATAATTGAAGCACCACAGAACAGCAGTACACTCGCCAACCAACGCCATTAATGCCCTCAATCAGTCAGGCTTAGGTGACTTAGCTTAGAAGATCCCTGGTTGAAATGCTGTTGGAACACATTTGATATGAGCAGCAATCACTGCCAGTAATCACCCGATGTACCACAAACAGAAGATTAACATTTTAATGTACTGCTTTTTTACAGCTGTATTGATAACTGGTTTGAAGTGAACAGATCATGTCCAGAGCATCCATCAGATTAATGCGGCTTTGCACAGGTAACGTAGTTTCTTGGTCATCGCTGTATGTTTAAAATAATTTTTTTAAACATACATTTTTAAATATATATTTTGTTTTGCTTGTTTGATGGCAGGTTACTAGACCAGTGAGTGATCTACTAATTCAAATGTGCGTCCTGGCCACTGTGAGCACTGTGATGAGTTACACGCTCAACCCCAACCATGAAAGAATGTAGAACCAGAGTGTGCCAAATGTCATATCAACAATCTTCAGGGATATAGACTTTGTGTTAATGTCTGATTTGCACATCCACATCAGTCTCACTCTGGACCAGATCATCTCCACCAGTACATACTGGAGTCCTGACACACAGGACCACGCAGGGCATTATGGAAAGCAGGACTCTCCTTCCTGAGGCCGCTGGACAGCAGCTGTCTGCAGATTGTTCACCAGGCAGGGACGGGTCATGGTAGTATTGAGGCAATGGTGGCTAATCCCTCTCCATCCAACCCAGTCTCCACCCTTTCCTTCAGCATCATTGTCTACGAGTGCCTTGTTGCAGTGATGCCCAGCCACACAGCAGGGCAGCACAGAGGAGGTCATATTGTCAGCAGAGCCGACTGGACAGACTGAAGGGACCCACACCAACAACTCACCACAACTGCCATTCAGCTTTAGTTCAGTCCAGGAGACAACCCAGGAGCAGGACAACAACAGAGGTATGCCTGCATTAGCAGCATGGACGTTTACAGAACTGAAGCTGCTGCAATAATGGTGCCAACACACACACACTCACACACACACAAACACAAAGTCAGTGCTCATCAATGACATTACCATGGACCTGAGGTCTTCAGTCCCAAAAATCTACCCCAGACCTTTAGCAACATGCAGTATGGGAATGTTTTTCACTTCATTACGAGATTCGTGTTCGAATGTGTTCGAATATTCTAAAACAACATGTAGAAGTTTCCCTTACAGAACAACTTGTTAATCTTTTTTGTTAAAAAATGAGATGTCTCCTAATCAGAAAGTTATATGTTATAAAAAAACATGTTACTTTTCTAAAACAATAATTTTGTGGAAGTAAGAAAATAAACATATTATTATTTTAAAATATCTTTTATCACATGAATAGAATTGCTTAACTTAGAAGGTAATGAAAAGGTGGAAAAAAAATATGTTTGGACCTTAAGTCAGTGTTTGCTTTATTTGTTTTGCTCCAAAGTTTTTTGACAGAATTATTGGATTCCTTGGTTTCCACACATTCCATGTGTGTCCAAGGAGGTAGAGTGTATTATCCAGTACCCAGACGGTCAGAGGTTCAATCCACAGCTCCTCTAGTCTGCATGCAGCTATGTCCTCGGTCACAAAATGTCAGCATACATCTGTATAAAATGACTGTATTAGTGATAGCACAGATTTTTACCAACTGAAGTTGGTTCCCAGTCGGAGTGAAAACAGTGTTTTGAACTTCTCATACTCTGCTTCTTTATTGTTTTGAAATGCAACAAATCAAGCATTATCACAGCTACTGGAGCATTTTCAATTTTCAAGACACTTTTGTGTGTCCTTTATTTTTAAACAGTGCCTTAGTCTGTGCACTGGACAATAGTCACTGTCCATGTTTTAAAAGAGTTTGGCCTGAGATAATCTGCATGTGTACACAATCATTTAACACAAATATACTTCCAAACAACATTTTAGGACACTAGAGATGCAGAAATAATGTGTAAAATGTTTCATGGTTGTCGCCTTAAGTGTGAAGCCATCAAAGCACCAATAGTCACCTTCAAATGTAACTATAGACATGCTGGTTTAAATGCAACAAAGAAGAACTGCAGCTGCTCTCAGTTCCCAGCAGCTTAAATCACAACTCAATTTTATTCAAATCAAATAATGTATTTTAATTGCTTTGTGTGGACGCCAAAGTTCCAAATGTCTTTGAATCTGTGATTTTAATCTCCTTTTTTTCCAAGACTCAGAATCCAGTCCTCATCTAGCCATAATTTTTGTACTGGAAAAAGAAATGAGCTGCTTCATCTCTTCCTTCAAAGGAACTCTAAAAACAAGCTTGTGTGATCCCCACTTCATTAAATGAGCTTCTTAATAAGAGCACAATGGTATTTAAAATGTTAATGAAAAGTGCAGCCTCCCATATGTTTCTCAGCTTGTGTTTCTTCCCATTCCATTCCATTGTCTCTTATAAGTTGGGATGTGTGTGTAGTTACAGTTAGAATCTATTCATCATGAACAATTCTGATCGATCGTTTAACTGCCGAGGAATTGGAAAAGGGGCAAAAAACATAAAATGGTGGTGTGGTCCTTTAAAACTTAAACTGTGGTACTGGAGGGTAGTGTTAGAGGTAGAAGGTAGATTGAAGCTTCATTTTTGGCAAAGAATTTTTTTTTACTGTTCCAACAACATTCAAGGCACCAAAATATGCATGTTCTGTACGATTGGCTGGTGTTCAACATGTGTGTCCATATTTGTCCTTGTCCAATCAGCCTATAGAACTGCTTTATTTTCAGGTGGTTGCTCATTGAACCAGACAGAAGGAATTAATCATTTGCTGAATCTGAATCTGAAGTCCCACATACGCCATCCCAGGTTACTGTCTGACAGACACTCACAACACACCACGTGCAAAACCTAATTACTGTACACATAATATACAACATTATCTGTATATGACATAATGAGTGTGAAAAGCAAAAATTAACTTAATTGAATTCAATTTGCGACTCCATTAAAAATATTCATTAATGAATAGGATAGATAAACACAATCAAATCATATGAATGGTTTTATATAAACATGATACACAATATGATTTGCTTAGTTTATGGTCATATTTTGTTTGTGGTGCACTCAGCTGCTTTGTCCTGTAGGATTCCACTACTAAAAACCATAACTGTTGAGCTCCACACTGTTTTGGTGACAAATAGAAAATAAAGCCGCTCACACTGTACTGACATAATTACGTAACCTCGGCCTGGCCTTGAAGCAGAGCTGTACCGTCAGGCACCCAAGCACTGCTTGGCCTGTGGATGCTAAAAATAGACATTAATTAGCTAGATACCCAAGAGGAACTGATCTCAGAACAGTGTTCTGTCCAGTAAAAGATCTGGCATTGCCTGTCTGCATAAATCTTGTAATTTACTGCCCACTTGTATCAAAGACAGGTTCAGTTCTGACTGGATGTGACTGTGTCCCATTGACCGAGCCTGGGGTTAGTTTAAACCGGGGGAGAGGCTGATTAGGTACAGGTATACTACAGGCAAGTATGCAGGTTCTCTTTGCAAAGTCAATGGCTGTGCCTCCATTATTATGATAGCTAATGTTTTTCCTTACATGTTCAGATGTATGTTGAAACTATTTGCACATTTCCACAGACTTTCTACGTGCTGTGAGGAAGCAGAATCAGGACAAACAAAACAAATAACATTGTGGTTTATCATCTCAGATTAGTATCATTTGTTTAATCACCTTGATTGATATAAAAAAATCTACTTTTACTTACTTTTTAACTTACTTAAAGCTTACTTTTGCAAAGAAAGCGTTTGCACTGCTCCAGCCATGTGCTTCATTGAGCCCTGAGCAGGAGAGGTTAGGGGCCAGCCTCAGAATGGACGGACTGTTAAGTGTTAAATGTATGAATGTATTTTAATCACTCATTAATTCATGTGAAATTGGTCATTTATTACGTTTTGAGATTTGACTGACCGATTATATTTATTTCTTCTTCTTCACTACGTTGTGATTTTTTTTAAAACTGTGCAGTGGATGTATTAGCAAATTTCAAGTAAACTGCAAAAATATCTGACTTCTATAGGAAGACCACAAAAATTTGGGGCTGCTTTATGTTAGTTTAACGAAATAATACAGACAAATGTTCAGTGAGCAAGGTACAGAATAGCAGCTTTCAGAGGACACACTATTCTAGCAATATCATCTAAATGTATGTTCATATGTCACTGTGCTCTCATAGCCTCTCACATATCTGACTTGGCACCAAATTACAGAGTGTCAATAAGGGAAAAAAAGCCAAACGTCACCTGACACCTTATGGATCTAGAGGTACACCATCTAGGGTATTTTAACACTCATCCATCCAATGAAATGTTTGATTGTGAGAATGACTGAGCAAATATGTGTTATAGATATGAGAATCTTTTACATTTCTACATTTCAGTCTCAGTGATGTGAAGACAGCATTATTTTTCTGACTCCTGTAAATCTCCCCAGTGTGTGAATACATGGAGGACTGCTGGAGAACTATTTTTCAGAATATGCCCTTCTCTAGTTGGGATAGCAGAGGGATCCCTTTTGGGTCACTGCTTTCTCCAGTGACCAACCTAACAGCCACATAGAGATCAACTGAACCCTGTAATACCCTGTCCCACCACAAAGTGGTTCTACAGAGTCATGTAGTTTCTCTGTGGGAGCAGTGAAGATTCTTAAGTAGCAATAGTTAAAGTAATCATTCAGCTGAGTGAGTGATACCTCACAGGTCTCATACCTTACCTTCATCTGACAAACAGCTCTCATTATTCTTATGATTACATAACTGGTTTCTGTGAGCAGATTTCAGCCTTAGTAGTTACAATAATCACTGCTCACATTTTTATCTTGTCAAAACCCAGAATCCTTTTGCTGATGATAGATGAATAGTGTAATGGAGGAAAAGGCCACTGGTTAAATACACCATTATTATTATTATTACGATATTGGTGTGTGTTCCACTGCATAGTCAATTCTAACACAGTGATGTATTGGCCCATGTGTGTTAGGTATAGCTAACCACTGACCTGTATTGAGTACTGTATATCAAGGTACTGAATATACTGTCCTAAAGCAAACCTCTTACGATATCATAGAATCAGCACTTTTTTAGCATTTTTATAATAAATGTTTTTTGCCAGTTCTGAGCCCCAACAAGCAGTATCTTATGTAATGGAACAGAGAACGTATGCTGTTCAGTCTGTAACATATAATCAGTATATTCAAATATTTATTTTATGTAAAACTATGTACAGAAATAATTACATGTGAATCATTTGGATACCAATCATTGTTTTAGTTACTGCATTTTTATCTCATGTTCTTTTGTGTTTGAAGCTTATCAGAATTTTGAAATAAAAAGTTGAACCAGCCTAATGATTGTTGCATTCTGTTTTATTACTCCAATGCAAACTATTATATTATATTATATTATATTATATTATATTATATTATATTATATTATATTATATTATATTATATTATATTATATTATATTATATCTACTTGTATATTTATAAGTCTTTTTGTTGATGTGTTGTGCACACGTGGCATCCATTGCACTTCTGTCCATCCCTGGGAGTGGTATCCCTCACATGAGTCTCTCCTCACCCTTGCTGAGTGTGTAGGTCAGAGGATGTCACACCCTGTCTTTGTTAAAGCCCTATGAGGCAAATTGCAATTTGTGAATATGGGCTATACAAATAAAATTTGATTGATTGATTGACTGATTTGTCAGGTTCCTTTAATGAAAGATGCCAATGAATTGCATTACGGAGAAAAGCACCACTGCGTCCCAAGCAGGGCCACTGGCACACATTGTTTTAAGATGTAAAACACTGTATCCTAGTTTATAATACAATTCCAACCAAGTAAATGTAAAATACTGTAATCATTTCTGCACCTTGTATGAAAATGTGATAATGATAATGTGAGCAAGTACATGTGTGCACATGATTTATTATTAAATAATGTAGTCATATCTACTGAATACCTGAGAAGGAATGTAGTATTGACAATTGAGTACTCCTGGGTCATAATGTCAACAGGTTGACAGGTCACAAGATGGTCTTTAATGACGTCATCAGAGGTCAATGGCCTCCATAGATCTCTATTCAAAGGTCTACTACACAACCCGGAAACATCATGATGATGATGTCATCTTTCACACGTTCTCTTTACTCAAGTTCACATTAGAACATTCCACCAGATATGTGTTAAAAAAAAAGTTAAAATAACCTAATGTAACAGTCAAATAAATAGTAATGTTGCTGTTCCCAACATACATTCATATGAAACAAAACATGGTATTTACATCAATAAAATGGTTCACAAATAAGGAACTAATTTGGTTGTTTTCTTCCTGTTTTTCTTCCTGTCAACTACTATTTTCACTTTTTTCCAACAGTAATAGTATCAAATATTTTGTAAAAAGTTAATGTAAACATTCCCAGTTGGAAAAATTAAACAAACAAACAAAAAATTTCCATAGTGCAAGGTTCATTAACGAGGATGAATGCAAACTCTGCACCAACAGTCAGGTGAAAACATTAAATATTACACCATCAGATAGCCAATGCTAACACTGTGCATGTGTGCAGTGAACACATACTACCTATTTATTTCTACACACCTATCAACATGTGCCAGTCTCATGTGAGTCAGTGGAAGTGCAGCCTTTTCTCTGCCACAAACCCTTTCTCTTCCTCTTCAGAGAGCTGGTTTCCTTTCACACTGTGGAGACAACACCAGTAATCCTTACATTCATATTCCCAATCAAGAAAGAGTCTTAAAGTTACTGTGTACTTGAACTACTATAACCTCACCATATCTCTTTAAGTGCTGTGTTGTGAGTGAGGGCCTCGGCGAGCTGTTTCATCCCGTGCACAGTGAACTGGTTGCTAATCAACCTGCAGACAAACATACATAGTGTTGCTGACCACAGTAGGTCACAGCGCCACCTGTCCACTCCATGGTGGTATCATGCGGGTAAGTGCAAGTTGTGTCCATACCAGAGGTGCGTTAAATTTGTGTTCCCTTTAATCATATCAGCCAAGTGTAAAGCTGCATCATCAGTCAACTCATTCTGCACCAACCTACAACAGCGCACACATGAGCTTCTTGATGATTCTGTCAGCACAGTGAAACTAACTTTGCTCTGAGTAAATGATCTACCTACCAGAATATCCTGAGGACATTGTTCTCTTTCAATGCTTCTGCCAGGAATCTTCCCCCTTTGTATGTGATGCCATTTGCTGAGAGACTGGACCACAGAAATCATGTTATTTAAGCTATGATTATCCGCTGTTTTTTTTGTTGAAGCTAGTAGCTGTTACCTTAGGTTGGTGAGCTTTGGGTGGTGCCTCAAAGCTTCTGCAAATGCTTGTGCGCCTTCATCACCGATGTTGTTCCCCCACATCCTGAAAATTAAAACCATTTAAACCTTCACCTGAGCAGCCTCGCTATGTGTATACCCACAAACACGCGACACGTGATGAGTGACATCATTTCCCTAAAGCTCACTGTTGGTAACATTCACTAAACCCTAACCTCAGTGTGCCACAATAGTGACTGTCTGTCCAAAAAGATCAAACAAATCAAATCCTCATACCCGACATCAAATATTGAGGTGCTCCTCTGAATTGCAGCAGCCAGATACTGCCCACCAACACTAGTGATCTTGTTTTTCCCAATCCTGTGGACAAGGCGATTGGATATTATTATCAATGCAATAAGTATGAGACCATGAAAAAGGAACGTAACAACAACTTAACAGTGCTTACAACAATAGAGACGTACTTGACAACTCGCAATTTTGGACATTCCTCAATAATCTGAGCAACAAGCTTGGCTCCAACATCTGTGATGTGATTGTTGTAAAGCCTGAGGACAACAACAACATAAAGTTTCAGTTTCATTCTCAGAAATGCTATAGTGTTGTATTCTACCTCCAATTGACTACTTTGTTTTGTACCTTTACCATTTACTGTATAAATGAACCCCAAGAGACATCACTACACCTCAGGGATCAATAAATCCATCTCTCAATCACAAATAAAGCAACCTGAGCTTCACAAATGATGCAAAGTATCAAGGCAAGCTGAAGCCTGTTTGAAATCAAAGCCAGACAGATCTTTAGTTTCACACCTGACAGCAGTTAAATACAGGTTGTCCACAAAGACTCTTAACAACTTAACAACAATTTGTTCTGTGTACTTTTTTTTCGCTATATGTAGCAGAAACCCAGTATCTAGACTTTTCAGTGTCCATGGTAGTTTGTAGAACACTTGTAAACAACTGATGTTTACTTACCCCAAGACCTCCACAACTTTGTGCTTACACAGCTCCTCTGCAAGGACCTCAATACTGCTGTCTGATAGGTGGTTGACACACAATCTGAAGAAAGGCAGTTTAATTAGTTCTGCATTTTACATACTGCATATAGTAGAATCAGTCAGAATATCCTTCAGTGGAGATCAGATGTTAGTTACAAACATGTCTATACGTCTTACCTCACTACTGTCATCTTACAGAATGATGGCTTCAGTTGCTTCACACCATAGTCACCGATGTTATTATTGTCCATGTCAAGACCCAGGAGTTTCTGACGGTGTTGGAGTACAAAGTTAAGGGCGGTGCAGTCACCTGAGTACACATTGCAGTAACCCAACTTGATCAAGTTAGCTGTGATGCCTCTTGCTGTCATCTGAGCAATGTCTTTGCTCCCAGTCTCAAATATGCACCTCAGCATCCACAAGAAGTTGGGCAAAACATGGACTTTGTTGCCTTCCTCGCCAGTGTAGTGGGGTAGGCCATGGAGGTGGGCTTTTACACTCGTAGACAGGTACGATTTTAGCAAGGCTCTTTTTTTCTTGAGTATCACAGGAGATATCAGGTGTTCCATTAGGCCAGCGTGAGCCTTGGACAGTAGTCCACACAAGAACAGATTAGTGAACTGAAGATGCTGATTGGATGCAAACGGATTATTTTCTCTGTGCTTTGATGAGTCGTTGATACATAAGTCAAAAATCTGACAGGATGTTTCCCTTTTCCTACTGCACTCCGTAAAGAACTTTAGAATGGAGCTTGCAGGAGCATGTTCATCCAACAGAAGAGCAAACGCTGCCAAGAAAGACTGGAGGGTGATGTGGAGGAATTCAAAGTTACAAGGGTTTCCTCTGACATCAAAGTCACTGACAGGTCTGAGAATGCCCAGGGGCAGGTCCTCCTCTCTGACACCGCACGCAGTCATCTCCTCTTGGTTACAAATGAAGCTACTGCTTTCCATACCCTTGAGTGCTAGCTTGGCAAATGCAGTTAGGGACCTGAGGCCTAGTTTGAATGTCTCTGAGACACATCTAGTTCTTTTCTTCAACAGGGATGGAGCAGGTAACGCTGAGCGGCTTAGGAACACTTCTGACTGCAGGAGAAAGATGTCCGTGAGAGTGATGCAGGTTTCAGGCAGATGAAAAGAATCATGCATGGTGTGTAGGTGCTTGAAGCTCCTGAAGACAATCCAGCAAAACAGAGGGGTGGAGCACAGGCCACAGAGATGAGGGCTTGCATCCAGCTGAACTGACACCAGCTCTCTGTGTTCCTCCTCCTTAAAGTGCAAATTAATGTAGGTCTTCAGGTGAGTTGGGGAGAAGCCTCGCAGAACCACCTTCTTTCTGATCACCCTGCTCTGGAGTTCAACCCCTGTCCGAGCTGTTAGCACCTTCTGAGAGCCCTTGAGTAGTTTCCCACAGAGCAAGCTGATAAGCAGCTGGGTGGGATGTGCTTTGTCTTCTGGTGACACCATTTCAGGTACATTCATCAGGTCTAGTTCCTCCTGAACCTCATCATAGCCATCAAAAGTAAAAAGAACCCGTTCGGGGAAGCGCAGAATGTAATTAAACACCTCATTATCTGGGTCGTGATCCGGGTGACAGTTGTATTTGAACAGAAGTTCTCTGAGGGAGATTTGTTCTGTTTCCTTGAAAATGCTGAACATCCTACAGCGGAACTTGAAAAAGAAGATGGCTTGCGTCTGCAGCTCTTTGTTAGACCAGAGGTTCTGGAGCTTCTGCAGCAGGATGGACTTTCCTATACCAGCATCCCCCACCACATAGATGATTTCACCTTGAGGATTGAAGACTGCGTGGTCTCCTAGAAGCTGGTTCAAATCCTCAATAAAGCCCAGACTTTCATTACATTCATTTAAAAGTTCCATCAGAGTGTCAGTGTAGAGGTCCTCCAGACAGGTCTCCTCTTGCTGTCCGTATGACATGATGAACCTGGTGTCCCGGCTCAATTCATGCCTGAGTTTCCCACTGTATCTGCTGACTGAAAGCACGTTTGAGTTAACACAAAATGAATCTATTACTGGTATTAGAATAACTAGAGTTAGGACCAGTGATGATTTTCTTCTCTCCAAAAATAATTTTATTAGATTGACAATGTCGAAAGTTTCTAGATTTAACACTATGTATCAGAGGGAACATTATGTGAATTGTGAATATAGGACCTCTGCTTGTAATATAATATTTCTACATTCCTACCCAGATCCACCATTATTATCTAGCCTTAGTCTACATGGAGAGTATTCTCATGGAGAATATTACAATGTACTGCAATATCTGTCTTAATTCTTCAGACCTGTCTAACATCTGGCCATGTGAAGATGAAAAGGCATTTTCAGGACAAACACACAAAGCATAGGGGAGAACATCATGGTGGCACAGAGCAGCATTCGTGGCTGTCATACTTACTGGGATCTGTGTTGACCACTTTCATCAGTGTTACATCACTGCTTGGGTTGAAGTTAATCTCTTTCAGCCATGGCTGGAGATCTATGTATGCATCACATACTTTATATATGATAAAAATTAAATATTCACAGGCCTCCTCTCCTTTGCATTGGACTAGCTCCAAGATTTTTCGGACCTAGAAAATAATCACAACTCTTTATCATTTGGATTTTCAAACAAGTTGTTATGTTGTATAAACTGCATATATTAATCAGAAATAGCCTTTTTAGATAGGCATGCTCAGTTTCCCTACTTGATCTGTCTTGGTGACAGTTCGCAGTACAATCTCAACATCCTCCTCACAGAGGAAGCCACAAGCCATCAGGTTGTCCAGGATGCACTGAATGCTCCTCAGCTTTGACACCAGCAGCTCTCTGTGGTACGTGAGGATGTTCAGGCATTTGACCTTGGCCTGATTCATATTTACTGCAGAGCACTCAGTTCTGGGTGCTGTCAAAACACACACACACACACACACACACACACAGCATAACTTTACTTGATTGACAACTGTCAAAAAGTTGTTGCCTGGGCATAAATATTAAGGAGACAATGCGTCTGTTAGCTGCTTTGATGTTTAGTCGACAATAAACCCAGCTCTTCTTCGTTTGCACCACACCCGTTTAATGAATCTATTGATAGTATCTATTCTGTTCACTACAGGACTAGCCTCACTGTTATTAAAATATCTTACACTCAGTCTATATGACAGTTTCCTTCTGCTTCCGAGGCTAATAACCTGCTTCCTCTTTGAATCTAGTCGTTCTTATAACAGTAGCGCTACGAGTTAGTCAGAACTAACATAAAAAGCCGCGGCTGTTAATTCAGTAGCATCGAATACGTTAGCAGCTTTTGGAAACGAACTGTACAGCGCTAAAGGAAAATGAACCTTACCACTACTATGCAGCGCTGAAACACTGAACTTTAAAATAAAGCAACGACTTTCACACGGACTCGTTTGATTTACATGCTACAGAGAAAAGAGACATGGGCTTTTAGTGGTAGGAAGTGAAAGTGTTGCGCATTCACGCGTCATTTCTCCTGTTTACTTCCCAATAGTGATGTGTCGTTGATGAACGTCTCGTTCATATGAACGAATCTTTAACATAACCCGGAAAGAACGAGTCATCTCAGTGACTGATTCGTTCAGTTTCATGCAGTAAGTTCCCCGGCCATACGGCGGCTGCCCAAGCACAAAAATAATTATAAAATAAAATCACATAACAACATTAATGTCACGTTTGGGACAATAACATTTTCTGGATGTTGGGACTTAAAAGTCGTCATGAAATCATGGTCTAAATAAATGACTGAGTTTTTCATTCACTCGTCCTGTAGCAGCTGCAGCAGAGATGCAGGAAACAGAAAACAGGACTGATTTGTTCACGACTCAAAACAGTGAGTCTTTGGGATTCGTTCATTTGTCACGTGACAGCCAGCTCAGACTGCCTGCTGTTTTGACAACGCCCACTAGAAGGCGCCCTTGTTAAATGAACGAAAAGACTCAAAAAGATTCGTTCATGTTACCGTCCGAGATTCGAAAATTCGAGTCCGTAAAAAGACTCGAATTTCCCAACACTACTTCCCAAACGGCCTATGATGCGTTCACGTGTACACGGAATTATGAATCTTGTAAGTCTTGAATGAGTGAATTGTATCCTACAGAGCGGAAGTAACTTGAGCCAGGTGAGACGAGGTGGAGGACTATATAATTAAATGATTAATACCGCACATCTGATTTAGTAAAAACACTTTTATTTTTATGAATTTTATATGAAGCATAAATATAACAGTCTCACAGGTGGTAAATGTTTTAGAGAAAAAAAACATCATCATCATTGACATTACCATTATTGTGCACACAACCAAAGTCAACAATCACAGCACACAAATACACAGCAGTCATACAAAAAAACATCCTGAGTACAAAATTAACACACAAACACACTCAATTATTATTCCATGTCAAAAAAGAAGGCAATGTCATGCAGACACAATAAAAGGAGTAAACTTAATGTCAGAGTTGGTCAGTATCATGTATGGAAATATGTACTCATTGCAGTAGTTTAATATATCTGCCTTCACACTGATGTGAGTGTTTTGTCTGGAACTGATTCTCTGAACTACAATTAAAATTATTGAAATGTATTTTTCACATGTCAAATATCTTACTCTTAAAATAAAAAAGATACAGGTTTAATGAGAACACAACTGCAGTATGTGTCAATGACTGTGGATTTTACAATGCTTGCAGAAGATTGGAGAATATAAAATATTATAGTTTGCGCAGACAGGACAACTTCTCCATTAGCCCATGCCAGACTAAGGTTTACTGTGTATCGTTTAGTTTTTGGTAGTTTGATTTAATGTGAATTAATTGTGATTAACTGCACACCTCTTCATTGTGATCCACAAAACATTATTATGATAATATGAGCCCATTATTTCTTCATATAAGTATAATGTTATGTTTAATCCAAAGCCCTGAAAATAAAAGAAAACATGCCATCTGATAATATCCCAGCATATGATTACAGTCAGCCTGTTGGTCCACTAGCCTGATGATGTGTCAGCTGTTTGCAGCAGACTGGGCAGTACTGGATAAAAACTTGTGTGCAACAGTGTAGCCCTGTGGTGCCCCTAACATGCTGATCAATGCTGCCAAAGCTAAAACCTCTCAGCTTAGTCATGAGGAGCACTGAAGACATTTAACAGGGAAGACAGGCCTCACAGCATATCAAAATACAATAAACTCAGCTTTCTGTAATTGACTGCCAAAATAATATGTAGGTACAGACTTTTAATTAGAAAGTTTCTTTCAGTGAGTGAGTTGTACTTGAGCGCATAGGAAATGTATTGTTCCTGCAGTTAAATAAACTAAAGAAATAAACTAAAAGTGGGCAGTACCTCAGGCTGTAGCTGGTTAAAGTAAATGGTATTAAACCCAATGCTTGGGGAAAGAACAACATGTATGATGCGGAACAGCTAGAGACGGCTGCCACAGTGCCGAGTGAGATCTGAAGCAAACATAGGTCAGTGTAATAGAGATGATCACATCTCTTCCTCATACCACATACATCCACCACGGCTGAAAAGATCAGGGACATCTCAAATCAGATTTCGCTCTCATATGTGTGCATGTAGGTTTTGAGCGAGAGGATTTCAGCATAGCTCCGTGTGGTTCTGCGGTACAGGTCCAGGCCTGTCAAGATCTCCACATCCCTGACCCGAGCTGTATGCATCTTCATCAGGTCCTCCACCCAACGGGACTCCTCCTCAGAGCTCTGCATGGAGACATGAGCAAGACACACAGCGTTAGTTGTAGCAGTGTTTTCCTTTCTTCTCCTCTCATTTCAGTGGACAACCAGCAGGTTGAGGGTAAAACTTATTTTATACAGGGATTCAAGTAAGGAAAGGGAGAAGCCAAACCAAAATGTTATTGGGCAGAAAAAATAATTATGCTGTTATTCATTTATTTTTTGTTTCTCTTTTGCTGTTTCTTCCGCAGCTAATAACATCAGAGAACCAATCTGATGATGCAGTCATTCCTCATCTTATGGTATAAATGACATTATGACAAAGCTTTAAAGAAACTGATTCTGCTACGCAAACTTGTTATGTTATGATCAGGGTATCCTTATATGTGTTGTTTACATGCTTTAGAAATTAGCAGTGCTTGCTAAATCTGACAAGGCATGTTGATAGTAGCCTATGATACAAAAACATTCAGAAAAATTCAAGACTAGAATACAAAATTGAATATTTGCTACAGCATTCATTTAAAACTTAGTTTTTGATATACTGTTCAAAATTGATCTGGAAATGTGATGATAGATTGAGAAGATGTGATGTTTCTTACATTGCAGGTCTCATCATTACTAGGTCTGTGTGGCAGGATAAATGCAGCGCTGCTGAGTGGGCCACTACATGAGTCTGCAGCCTGTGTGAAGTCTAAGCAGCTGGTCAGAACCACAAAATAGTGTGTAGGGATGGGTATTGTTCCACTTACATACCTGTAATAAAGATTATTAATATCAAAAAGGAGAATGAATTCAAACAGGAAAAATCATGTCTTCATCATTGTTTTTACAGTGCCTTGTCGTTTTTGTTTTGCAGAGTGTCTCACTGTCAGTGGATTTAAAATCAAAACAATACTGGTAATGTGTCGGTAGGAACACATGCAAATGAGGTGACACAATGTATATTTATAGACTCAATTTTCTAAACATTGACATAGTTTGGACTTCATTATGCACCACAAAAACAAAGAAGTGATATAACTGTAGGGGTCAAGTGTAATCAATGTTATTACTCATTAATCTGCTCTAACGAGTCCCTGAGCCCATCATAGTTGTAGTCAAATATAGGTCCAATGAGTATGTTCACTCCGTTTCTCTCAGTGGCATATTTCTTCACCAGGGATCTCTGGAAATAGCCCCATATTCCTAAACGAAAAATAACGGCAAGACAAGTCAAGCAAATGCAGTGATTACACAGGGAGCATGGAATGAGAGGTGACAGAGGGTAAAGAAAATCAGTAAATATTCCATTCACACAAACAAGTACACTGACTGACTTACTCTTAAATGCAGGATACATTGGAACAGTGTTGGTGATAAGGACAGCATCATATTTTTTGTCTAGAGTTGAGGATAATTCTGTCAAAAAAGGAAAAAGGCAGAATACATATTACTGTGGTAATGTTAAAAGTGAATAGAAACATATGACTGGAGTTTAACTGATGCAAAATCTAACTGACAGAAATATTAAAACAAATAAGGCAGCAACTAACGATTATACTATATCAATCCACAATATTAATTATTATTTAACAGATTTTGTTATTTGTGCACTTATATAAAAATAAATGTTCTGGCTGTCTTCTATGGGTCTTGCTGAGAGGTGAACCATCTATCCAGTCTCACGTTGCATGTAGTCTAGAGGAGATGTTCTTCAGGTACAATATATACATCAATATACTGAATATGCCCTGCTCTATCACAGAGGTCTACAGACCTCAAATCTTTAAACACAGTTGATACATCTTAAGAAGGGTCTGAATATTTCATTTTTTTCATATTTGATCACGCTATTCTCACACTGTAATTGTAGATAACTGAGAAGAACTTGTGGGACATAATGTAATTTTTCTTTGAATCAGGATTAAAACTACAAACCAATGTATTTGTTGTGCATTTGAGCATTTAGGCTGTGCTGTGGACTTACGAGGTGGGAACAGAAAAGCGTAGGTGATCTGTTTGTCTGCTCTGTAGTTGGTGCAAGACTGGCTGTAGGCTGGAGGAACTCTGGTATCAGGTCTCACACAGTTGGAAAGAGCATCTGGCAGAGGAGACACCTCCACCTGGAAGACAAAACACAGGATCTTGAGCTACTGACATATTATAGCACTTTGTACTATTACTATTATTATTTTCTAGTGTTTAGTTGTTGTCTGGTAAATGTGATTCTACAGAGAAGGAAAGAGGTTTAACTGTGCTTTTGCTGACAGACAGCAACTGAAGCACAGTGCAAATTCAATAACCCACAACTTGATTTATGAAAAGCCACATCATTACTGACAGTGTCTTAGTGTTAAATTAAAAAGGTGGGAAACAAACAAGACAAAAGGCTGCAGTGTAAAAAGCTGAGAATCTTAATGTCAAATAACTACATCCAGTGACGCCGTATAGGGGGGAAAGTTAGGATGATTCCAAGGGCCCCTGACTGACAGGGGCCCCAAAAAATAAGAGAGTATATATACTCTCTGCACAGGGTGGGCCCAATTCGATTTTCTGTCATGTCAAAGTAGCCAGGCCAGTTATAATAGTCCAGTAGTTACAAGCTGGTTATCACATGTGTGTAATACACAAATATTAAATCATAGCATATTTTGACAAGCAGGTGTATTTTTCATATAAACTACTACTGCTATTAGTAGCTGCTAAGAGGTGCCTTTCACTGACAGAAAGTTCTGGCTGTTTGGAATCAGTTTAAATACGTTACTCCTTAAACAATGAGCCACAGGCTGTGTCCGAAATCGCCTCCTAACCCCTACATAGTGCACTATATAGTGAGCACGCCATTTTGTAGTTGTGTCCGAAACCTTAGGGATCATAGCATGTCCACTATATAGTGCACTCAATGTATCCCACAATTCACCGCGAAATGTAGTGTACATCCGATGGTCACTAACCGGACCAAGATATCCCATCATGCATTGCCAGAAATTCTCCGGGCTGCGCGGAAGTGAAATGGCGGACGGACGGGAGGGAAACGTACATAAATATTATAAAATATAACAAAATACGAAAATAAAAAGTACAGGAAAGTAATCAAAAGCCTTTAATTTAATAAAAATGCAATGGTAAACAGGTTTTTTGTGAGACGACAATAATGTGGTACGTTTTAATTGTGCGACAGCGATAACGTTATTACCGGCGCCGAGAGTAGTGTCCGAAAGTGTCCGAAAGATTTTCCTGTTGAGCTTACTATATAGTGCACTACATTTATTTCCCTATATAGGGAGTAGGGAGTAGGGGTTAGGGGGCGATTTCGGACACAGCCACAGTGTTCGAATGGGAATTAAAATATTTAGGCTGTGTTTGGCCCATCTATGAATAATAAAATAAACAATGTAGTCATTTGTTTCCTTTCTGTGTATAACAAAACAATATTCTCTGGCATACTGTGAGGTACTTGTGCTGAATGTTGACTCAGTTTCAATCACACGGAGAACACTTAACCCTTAACCAGAGCAAAGAGCACAAGGGTGACTTACGTGTTTGCTGACAGTGTATGCTGTCCAGAGGGGCATAGACAGCGGCTCGCTGTAGCCACTGATGTAGTCACTGTGGTGGAGGATGGAGTATTTGGTACGGAAAAGTACAGCAGGTCGGCCGAATGGCAGGTTTCTGCTGTCTGAGAGAGGAGGCGCAAAGAGGGTTGGAGCCACACACAGGCAGGAATGTAACACAACACATCTACAAACCACTGCATTTACACTTAAGAGGAAGAATGAACAGGAACCTTTTATTTAATATTTTAGCATCAGTAGAGACTAGTTATATATGGATGAAGTTTACTTTATATGAGTGATTCTTTAGGCTTAAAGACTGATTTTAAATATTTCTGTCAGAATAAAGGAAAACTGACCATCGATAGCTTGCCTCAGTCGCTGGTTTAGCTCCTCCACTTTGTTCTGTAAGAGACAGAGCCAGAGTGACTCCAGGTTATAGCCTCGTACAAGGGTCACTTTCAAACCTCTCTGGCCCCTACTTTTTACACGCAACTGCAAAAAGATCGGAGATTGAAACAATCTCTTGCCAGAGATCTTCATGGCAATCACAAACACAGCATAGATCAAGTGAAACAATGTGGAGCAGGGCTGGGTCTAATACACGACAGCTCTCATTGAGACGGTGTACGGTCAGCTAAGCAACTATAGTAGAGTTCAGTGCAAAGGCAGATTATCTTTAATTCAGCTTTTTCATTCATTCAATTCAACGTTTTAAAATGTAATTTAAGAAGGAATGAACGGGGCTGTATGTGCATTGACTCCAGCTCTGCAGCAGAAAGCAAAGAAGCAACGGGCTCATTTCAGTTTGACAGAAAACTGAATAGGAGCCACAACAAAGCAATCAGGAACATTTACACAAGTTAAGCAGGCCCACAGAATCTGCTGACAGGTTCATGCAGGTGAGTCTTTTTACAATAATGCTGTGTAAAAAGTTTAACTGAACTGCAAAAGAGAAACTAACATCTGGAGTTGAAAACCATTCAGTTTCTCGCTGTATTTAAGAAACATGATGCATTAAATGTAACAGCCACTGGGCTTAAAGAGAAGCAACCAGCTGCTGTTACTTTCTTGGACAAATCACTTTATCTGTGAGTTGTACCAGTGCGAAATGTGTTTCCATCTCACCCCACAAACATCCTAACTCTTAGACACATGAATGATCTCAAAATAAAATAAAATAAAATAAAATAAAATAAAATAAAATAAAATAAAATAAAATAAAATCACCAGGACACTCACCAGTATATATATTCTCATTTGACTATAATTCTAGTGGAGGAAGTAGTAACATGTGGTAAATCCCAAAACGTAATACAGTTTTTTACAACCACTATGACCCATTGTTCAGTACTTTTAACGCTTTTTCAAAACTCTTCACACAGTTACCACAACATCAGCCTGTGTGGGCTATACAATTAACACAATTCTTCTTCTTTTGACACAAAATACACACATTTTACACGTTTACAATTAGTTTTAACTCCTTTTACTCACAAGCTCAATCAAGACCAAAACAGTAGATGTTACCTGGTGAATTTTCAATTGCTTTCATACAGTTTGTCAAAACAGAAAACCTCATGTTCAAAACTAATGGATGGAAGATTACATTGATCACAGCTGATTCCCGTCTCACCCAGCTCAGGTGCTGGGCTTTTTTCAATCACATCACCAATCACATCACCTATATTTATAGGTGGCTCTTGTGAGGGAAAAGAACAAAATATAAGACAAGCTTGGACGTGGAAAGGATTCGATCACCACCCACATGACCAAATGTCCCTCCTGGATGCAATGGCTGCTGCATGCCAGGACATCACAACTGACAACTGTCAGGGCTGGATAAGGCATGCAAAAAGATACCTCCCAAGATGCCTGGCCAGAAGACATCAGATGTGACGTCGAAGAAAATATGTGGCCCAATGCTGATGACCAAGCAGATTAGCTTTTTTTTCTTCCCCTTTTACAGTGATTTCTTCTGCTACTTTTTCCTTTTTGTATATTTGACAATAATGAATGACAGCTATTTTGGAAGTGTTTGTCTCTGTTTAGTTACACTGCATGACTTTGAGCATGAAATTATGATATGATGTGCGTTAACACTTTTGAAAACGTGTTTAAGGTTCGGTTCAGGTAACAGGTCATAGCGGTTGTAAAAAACTGTAATTCAGTGGAAAGTCTGAGAACATGCTGTGTAGCGGTTTTAGCAACATTTATGATTAATAACAGTATTTTTCCATTGGAAGCTAATGACTAAAGGACTTAGATGACAGGAGATATTTGTCACAGAAAAACTGTACTATTGATCATGTACAACTAACAACTGCAGCAAACTGCCAGGCTGCACTGGAGCTCTCCGTCATCATCATCATCACTTTGATAGATTACATGATCATTTTTGTAGATTGGCTTGTTTAGAAACACACATCAAAGTGATGAAAACAAGCAACAAAATATGAGAAGCATCTATATAGCTATACAGTATTACTCTAGTGGGTCAGGATACAATTAACTATAACTTTAGCTGCGTAACAGTTATTACCTATCATCATTTCACTAAATTACCTATTATTTAGCCATATGGCAGCTAAAGTATCGGTTGCAGAAAAATTACTTATATAATGTAATTACTTACACTTATATTCACAAAGTGATTTATTCACATATCCGTAATCACTTAGCTTAATCTATGAGCGTGGGGTTGAAATAAGCATGGCTGAGGATGATTATGAGGATGAGTCACTTAGGAAACTGAGTGACAGACTGACTGATGGAAAAAAAAAACAGGTCTATAGGAAGCTGGGGCCAGGTGTGTGTCTACGTTATCACAGCTGACCTTGTCATCACAGTTACAGCCCAGGTCATCTGCTCCTGCAGGGACAAGGGCAGAGCCTGTTGGTCTGGAGACCTCTTCTGGCATGGTGGGTCTGTGGAGGGGACCTCTCAGCAGGTGGTTCAGACTGCCATGAGTTCCATTATTGGGGGCTGGTTTCAGACCCAGCAGGTCTGCAGATGAGAGCAGTCAGTTTCAAATCAGCTTGAACTGAACAACACTCACCTTTTCCAAACACAGTCATGGCAGTCTGGTTCTCTCTCACACCAAAGGACATGAAAGCACGCCTTACCACACATGACATTATAAAGCTCAATGTTTTCAAAGGCTGGAACTTTAGTCCTGAATCTGAACATAGGTCCATATCCCAAGAAAATTGTCTGAAAATAAAAGACACAGGTCCCATTTGATTTGTAACAACAAAAACATCAAATCACATAAAAAAATTAAGCAAACGGAACAATCTCTGGATATAAAGTGGAGTACAATGTATCATAGAGATACATATGACTTGTCTGATGAGTAGATAAGCAGCAGCACCTGCATGCTGTTGATCTTATTGTCATATCCATGGTCACCAGAGAAGCCACAGTGCCTCTTCCCTTCAGGAACTTTCCTGTCATAAAGAGTATGGATCACAGATCAGTGTTAGGTTCATATGCAAGTACTGTAATTAAATGTGACTAGTCAAATATGGGATAATAAGTTTATTGTTGATTGCAAATTCGCGGACTCAGCATTCACATATCTCCACAGATATGGAACTCTGCATATTTCAGAAGAACTCAGGATTTCAAATGCCTCCTGCTTTAGTGTTAAATAAACATCACTACTACACTGCTATACAAAGTTATGGCTAACTGGTGCATGTATACTCCGACATTTTATTTCTTGAAAAAACATCTCAGCAATGAGTTTATAGTTAATGTTCAGATTCTCGACCTTGTGCCATGTGCAGCAAACCAGAGCAGTGACTACCCGCTGAGCCGGTTTATGTGTCTATGGAAAAATGAATGTCTCTTACACTAATTAGGTTTGATAATGGGGTTTTAGAATAACAATGAAACAGGCTGTAGTCCATGTTCCTGTTGAATAACCACCACCAATAAACACTTTCATGGATCAAGATGGTTTAGAGAGCAGAGGGAGTGTTCCATTAGGTCCACGCAACTTCCACTCGCTTTAAGCTGTGGATTCATATGCAGCTCAGCTGCAGTGCATCGTCTGTATTTACAGAGTTAAGTCCTTAGCTCAGGACAGAAACCCCTTCACACAACTCAAGCCATAGTAGTCTAACTGAAAACCAGCCACTTTTTTATTAAGTGTCCATTAAAACACTACTACCAGTTTTCTACCATGCGTGTGTAGGAAAGAGGTTTGCGTCCTGTGTGAAGCCACAAACATGCTGAAAATGTAAATGGCCTACTGGCAGGATAAGAGACAAACTCAGTATTTCATTTAGTCTAGCACTGTTGGTTGGTTGGTTGGTGTGTGGTGTGTGTGTGTGTGTGTGTGTGTGTGTGTGTGTGTGTGTGTGTGTGTGTGTGTGTGTGAGTGCGTGTGTGCGTGTGTGTGTGTGTGTGAGAGAGAGAGAGAGAGAAAGAGAGAGGGCGCTCCGGTGCCTGTGATTACCATGTCTGTCTATCTGAGCTGCTCTGAAACCTCAAAGATTGCATTCATTTAGCAGCCTTACATACTGCATGTGTGTGTGTGTGTGGAGTTGTTTTGGATGGTGAATCTTAGGAAAGTTACACACACACACACACACACAACCACACACACAACCACACACACACACACGCACAGAGAGAGAGAGAGAGA
>JAFBJQ010005312.1:58258-68840 GCA_016785345.1 Trinectes maculatus
TCCTTCACCCAAAATGTGTGAAGGAACGGCACCGCAGGTCCTTTCTTCCAGCAGCGGTCAGACTTTATAACCAACAGTGCTCCTAGTAGACCACAGCATACAACACACACAACACACAAAACCCAATGCTGCTATATGATTGCACTACCGTATTTTTGTATTTATTGTATTGTTGTACATTGTTGTATGTGTATATAGGGGATATATTTAGTTTTTTCTGAGATGTCGTTTTTTGTTGCAATTTTTTATTTTTATTTTTATTTATTTTTTATTCGTTACTACTTTTTATTATCTTGTAATGCACATTTCCTCTTGCTATCCCTGTGGCTGCTGTAAAAGTGAAATTTCCCCAATGTGGGACTAATAAAGGAATATCTTATCTTATCTTATCTCCCAGTTATATAAAAACCATGTTGATTTGACATTTTGAGGTTAAGCAGACATGTCAACAGAACAGCTCTGCGTTACCACTGGCGAAGTGTCCCAAGCTGTTTAATGTATCATGTCCATGAACTTCAGTGCCTCATGGTGGCAATTATGTCGTGACAGTGGTGAGATAAACAGTTCTTTTTACATGTGGCAGACATTTCTGCTGTTGTGATAATTGTCAGCAGCTGTGAAATCGCTTCTGTGCTGTCATCCTGCAGTAAGCTGAAGGTGTTGCTAGACTGTGATTGGTGTAAAGAGTGTAAAAAAGATTCAGGTAAATTGATGAGTCTAGAAGGAGGGATAACAATATGTAGTTCAGGACTGCTGAAATCTCCACAATTTCCACAATAGACCTTGTATGCTATGGTATCATTTCAGGTAAAAGGGTTCAGAGTTCTCAGCCCATAAAAGTTGTGCAAAATCCCTCACATATTAGCTACCACAACTAAAATATTTTTTCTATGTCATTATAATCAACAGTTAACACTACTGTATGTATTTTTGTTTCCTCATGAAACATCCCACATAATTTGTCTGAGCTTTAACATCACTGGAAATTGTGGGAGTTATAGTTTAGGCTACAGATGCTCCACACACTTTAAATCATATATATTTGCACTTCCTGTTTGTTGTAGCGGTGGTACTGTACCTGGCAACATGCCACTTCCTCTCCACCAGCAGATGAATCTCTTCAATGCGTCGATTGTAAGCATAGTGCAGTCTCTTAGGCAGGTGCTGCTTCAAGTACGGTTTGAAGTGCTGCTCTGTTTTCTTACACTGACACAAAACGGAAACAAAAACATGATTTAAGGTTAATTCTGACAATAGTGAAATGACCTTGTCATTAAAGCTTTACGAGTTTTCATTTTGTTTTTTTACATTCACTGAGCCCTCACATGATTCATGCAAGCGTCATACTTACTGTCAGATTTGCAACAACAGCCTTAGGGTCATCTGGAAAAAAAGAACAACAATCAGGAGTGACAGCTGTTGCACAACAACAACAGCCAACAAAGTAACAAACTTAATATTTTGGTCTATTGAACTTCATCTGCTGTATAACAAATGAACAGAATAAATAAATGGCAAGATTAAAAAAAGAAATAATACAAACATAGAAATGAGTATCGGTATAAGTGAAAAAGAAAATGACATGAACTAAAAAAATGTAACATTTTATCCTAGTCCCACATATCACTCTCTCACATTTAGGGTTGTTTGGGTATCTGGTGCGTATTCTGCCGAGGGACCCAGGGATGAGAATGATGTCATCAGTACTGGACATGTAGTTACTGAGGAACTCAGTGCGGTCACAGTGGGCCTCTTCCATACCTGAAAACACACAGAGACACTGTTTCAACACCGAGCAAGCAACTCCTCTATTAACATAAGTTCAGAGAGCTCTGTTTTCAGATTAAAGTAGCCTTTACATATGTGTGTGTGTGTCTTTCTGTACCATGATCCCCCACAAGGATGATGTTGACACAGCGGTGCAGTTTAATCTGCTTGAGTCCATCCATCAGCTGGCCAATGATTCTGTCAATAACCCTCAGAGGGTTGTTCAACTGAAACACATGAAAGGGTCACTGAAACTAAATTCACATGGCAAAGTCTCCGAGATGCTCAACAACCTACCTGCCAGGTAGCAAATGCACCGATGAGAACAGATGTTGTTTTAAGACTAAAGGGAGTCGGTCACAGTGAGAATGGATTTGAATGATGTTATTTTGATTTGACTGTGTTGTGTATTAATCTTTTTTACAGAATCCTTACTTTACATTTATGGATTAAAACATCTGGATTAAAATTAGACATATAAATGCAATATACATGCAATATACATGTAGATACACAGTACTCACTTCTGTGCTCATTGGCCCCATTTTGTGTCCATATGTGTCTGGCTGTTCAGAGTGCATGGCATAAACGTAGGGCCTGTAACAAGACATGTTGGAGATGTGTTACAGCTGAACTCCCAGTGAATACCGATCAATTAATAGCTGAGGATCAATACAAACACATCTTACAAACACACAACATTTTGCTGAATGAAAACATTTTGCAATTTATTACAATATGTTAAAATTTGTATCTTGTTTAAACTCAAACAGCACAATAATTGCAATGCTACAAATAACACATGCAAATGTTGACAGAGACAATAAATAAAGACATCAAATACAGAATGAGAAGAGAGTACAATGCAGATAGAAGAGGAGAGAGTGCATTTACCTCTCTCCCTCAGGGAGGTGCAGCCACTGCAGCATGGTCAGTATCCTTCTCTCCAATGGGATGGCACTGCAAAACACACAAGCTCACACACTGATGTTATAATTATCACGCGGATGTAACAGTTATCATTTGAAGGAAACCATAGCTGCTAGTGATGAAACAAACTACAGACATAAACACAGAGTTTTCTGTGATAGACTGATTCTGGTATCCTGCTGCCCCTGAACCATTAAAACCATAAACTGTTCCTTTAACTTGCCGAGAGCCTCATAAAGTGGAGGGTTGTAGAGTATAACACATTTAAAGCCTTTTGACTGTTCAAAGTTGGCTATATACTGTCTGTGTAGTGATGAGGCCACCAACCACGCTGCTGGCTGTCATACAGTCCACAGCTGTCAACCATCAAGCCCAGGGCAGAGGCCCTGAATGGGGCTAATGTACGAGGCGGGGGGTTTGGGGGGGTGTTGGCATGGTGGAACATGGGGGAGTAGTTACACTGTGTTCAGACTCCACAGCATGCTTTACTTTGACTTCGGTCCACGTTCACACTTTTTCCTTCATCTTTCATCATCAGTCTCTCATTCGTCCTCTCTTCACTTCCCCTCTCTCCTTCCGTCTTCTGGTTTTGAGGGGGAAGTCAGAGACGACAATGTCTAACACACAGCTTCCACATTTGCTACAATCCCTGGTGCTACAACACTACACGTTGTAATGTGTTGTATAATACAGCTTTGTTTTACCACACGAATGGCAGCACAGACTCGCAGTCTCCTTGTCTCCCTGTCATACACACTATTTATTTCTCACAAGCCTCTGTCAGTGCCAAGTGCAAGAAAAACAATGTAAACCACACTCCGGCCCCCCCTGGTCCTACGGAGTGGCATGTCTGTGACCCCCGCTCACAGAGAAACCTTGCAGTTTCAACAGGCCCATTTACACAAATTGCTGTAAAAACAGCCAATTGCCACTCCTGCTGAGATCTGCCTACTTCTTCATCAAAGCCTTCTCTGTGCTGATAAATGTTGCTTCCCCTGTGTTCTGCAGGCTAGTAGTGTGGTGACCTGACAGAGGAAAAGGAGGATGGAGAGCATGTTCTGTCGATTTGAAGAACTTTCACCACCAAGTCATGTACAGTTTCTGAAGGATTCAGAGTTTGTGCATCTGCAGTGTTTTGATGTACATTAACATCAGGACACGTTTATTTGAAGTTTCAGATTAATTCATAGAATAATTTATAGAGTTGAGTTGTATCTGTTGTTCAGTTATACTGCTATGAATTGCAATAGCTGTCACTAACAGTCCGGCCACAGTGCATGTTAAATTTTTTATAAACCAAATATATTTGTATATATCCTCTTGGGACCAAAGAAAAATAAGTATCATCAAATTTCTTTTTCTTTCTAATTGCCTACCTCCATTGGGTCAAATAAACATCTCATTAGACTTTTAAAATTTATCAATTATTTATTAAGTTATGGGGGGAAAAAAGAAAAGAAAAAAAAACAGAGTTCCCAGATTGCCATAACCAGTGTCATGGCTGCCTGTTTTGATGGAGACATTTTGCTTGGCACAGATATTAGTTAGATATTAGTTTTATGCGCATGTACCTGTGTGTGTGTGTGTGTGTGTGTGTGTGTGTGTGTGTTGACTTACATAGGCCAGAAGAAGGTGGCAGCCTTTACTCCTTGTTTGAGTGCTGTAATCCAGATCTAGAAAACAAAAAACAAACAGTACAGTCTGAATATTTTGTCAGTTAGACGCAGATATTGAATTAAATTAGAATAATGTAATACAAACACATACATACATTTGTAGCAATCATACAGTATTTTAAAGGAAACTGGTACAGTCTTAAAGTTACAGGAATATTGTTTTTCTGCTCGATCAGTTTGATGAATAACACACTGACTCCTGGCACAGACCAACTCAAAACAACAAAAAGCCCTCCAGGACCCTTGATGTCAAAACTGTCTTGTCAGAACGGAGTATGATCTCAGACCAGCCTAATAATTGATCACATACTCCCATCTGAGATGAATCAGTGTGTGATGAAGCCTATCAGGCTCAGTTTGTTAGATCTCAGTCCTGCTCTTTAAACTGCAGTGTGCTTCAAAGGAAACATCTTTCTTACTTTTGTTGGCTTCTGATCTGTGACCTGACAAATTCAACAGAAGAAAAGCTAATGCTCAAAAGCCAAACAACGTTTTTTGTCATCATTGCAAGAAGAAAAAGAAAAAGCTAACAAATAAACAGTCACGCGGATGATCAGCTGCAGATGGGGAGAAGAGAAGAGAAGAGAAGAGAAGAGAAGAGAAGAGAAGCGAAGCGAAGCGAAGAGAAGAGAAGAGAAGAGAAGAGAAGAGAAGAGAAGAGAAGAAGAAGAGAAGCGAAGAGAAGCGAAGAGAAGCGAAGAGAAGAGAAGAGAAGAGAAGAGAAGAGAAGAGAAGAGAAGAGAAGAGAAGAGACTTACTGGTTGTCCTCCCCACCAGCGATGATTGAGTTTCTCTCTGCCTCTCAGGGTGAAGGTGGCATTGAATACCGGGTCATACATGGAGTTGCCGACAATACCATGAGACTCTGGGTAGAGACCCTACAATTGTACAACTCAAAATTAACATCTCTCAGGTATTTAATATTGTTTAATTTTCTCTGTGGTCACAGATCATAATACAATAATAATACAATAATCGCCCCCAATATACAGTAAGTGCTAATGGACCTTGTACAGCTGGAATGTAACCACTGATTTACTACATTATTATTTACTATTATTATTTTGAGGGACCTGAATAAGTATTTATTGACATCTCACAGTGAAATGTTGTTCACTTGACTCCACTAAACCCACCAGATATACACTACTCACAACAAGTTAGGGATATTTGGCTCTTGGGTGAAATTTATGGAAAATGTAAAAAGTTTATGCTACGATTATATAATATCATGAAACTAGGCATTACAGTAGAAGTGTGTGCAAAAGTAATTTCTTCACATCAAACAATTTATTGAAACAAAAGCTAACAACAGTGGTGCGTATACCACAACATAATGTCTCAATAACTTGTTGTGTGTCCTTAAGCATCATGGTCTAATGATGTCAACATGTGAACAGCATGATGAAGAGGACTGTTTCCATACAAACTGTCACTGACCCAGAACATTCTGTGGTCCATTCATGAATCAGACACTTGTTGTGATTTTTGCACTTAATAACCATGTTAGAGAACAGCATGTTACACAACAAGTACTGAAACAATAAACAGTTGGACAAGTGCGTTCAAAGGTTTAGAGAAGGTCAAATTAAGTTCACCTGTAAAGGTTCTAGCGCATTTCAGGTGCATTCTGAGATTTCATCCCTGAATAGCCGAATAACCCTTTTAGTGAGTAGTGTAGTTCCTTTTTACTTAAGCCAACTTGCTTTCATATCACACAAACTGTGTGATATAAACCGCCACTAACTGTCAAAGGTAAGTTTCTGAGGTAGCAGTGCCTCTGTGTCATACCGTAGCCAGTGAGTAGAGGTTGGGGAAGGTTTTTGAGGGATAGACTGGTCTCATGTACGGAGCATGAGTTCCACAAGTTCCTTAAAGGAGGAGAAGAAAAAAACATACACCTGAATGACTACATTCACCCATTCATGAGACTACAATAAGGATAATCTAATTACAATGACTTCTCCAAATATACTATTATTATATCATGACGCCTCAGCCATATCTACCTCTTCGCCACTGAAAGAACATTTGTAAAGATCTACTTTATTTACTGAGTTTGTCGATGATGGGTATGACAGTGTTTCCTCTCTTCACGTAAGAGGCTCTAAATCCATCCACAGATAGTATGATCAGTGGTGGACGCACGAACCTGTAAACAAAATTAGTGATGATATGATTGTTTGAAGTTTAAACAAAATTTATTTCATTCCTAAGCGGAAACTGCAGATATGTGGCAAAACACACTAGCTGGATTATAATCACTATATTCTGCTTTACTGCTTAGATGTAACATACCCAGCTGGACACTCAGCGTTTCTGATCTCCACACACTCATCCTGCAGCCACGGAGTGTCTCCTGTAAGAGAGATGTTCATTTTCGGCCCAGTAGTAACAATGACTGTAGCTGTGTCAGTGAATTGGCCCATAAAGGTTCACATACAGTAAATGCAGTGTAGTGTAAAAATCCCTACCTTAATCTTACATTTACATAGATGTTGACTATTAACTGTCAGATTTGAATAAATCAGAGTGAACAGTAGGCCAAATACACACACACACACACACACACACACACACACACACACACACTCGGCTAAGGGTGCCGAGAACACACACACACGGCTCAAGGTCACAGCTGACAGAACAACCAGAGCTCTACACATTCCGTATCAAGTATATGTAATATAAGATCCCTAACTTGGTTTTACATTTTTTACATTTCTTTATTTCTCTTATCTTACACAGTTTGGTAAAATAGAGAATAATGTTTTAATGTTTAAAGCTTGTGTATATGAGAGCCCATGTGAAAAGTAGGCCAAGGGGTTATAGGAGGGCAAACACAATTTTGGATTTGTGACAATCCCCGAATTTGTGACTATCCCTGTGAGTTTGTGGCAATTCCCAAATTCTTGACTATCCCTGTGAATCTGTGACTATTCCTGAATTCATGACAATCCCCAAAATTTCCTGACAATGCCGGACACCCTGGTCGAAGATTGGCTGATTACCCCACGTGCCACCATGGGTGGGGGATCTCAACAGTATATAAAGGGGTGTTTGAGTAGCAAAAATCAGTTGGTTCCGGAACAACTCAGAGATTATTGTGCTTTTACACTGTAATTGTCAATAAACTCTTATGGTACTTTGGTTCAGAGAGCATCCAGTGATTTTTTAATTGTTCATTTTTTGAGTCTAAATACATTTCTTGAAGACTTGATAGAGGATTGGATTACGAAGGGCTGGACAAATTACAAGGCCATCTGGCCCAGCCTTGTTAACGGATCCACGCCACTTCAATTGGCGAGCCAGCTAGGAGTGAAGAAGGTCAGATCCAGGGACGGGGAGAGGCTGGACGAAACAAAGTGAAATAGTTAAAAGTGAGTTAAAGAGAACAAGTTACGGCCCCTGTGGATACCGCTGTATACTCCTGAGTAAGACAGGAGTAAAATTCAAAATTCTCACGAAAGAAACAGGTCTGAACGGGCAGGATAGGCCAAAAATAGCGCTAAGTGGCTTTTTGTGGATACCGCTGTATACTCCTGAGTAACATTGGGATAAAATCCAAAATTCGCACGAAAGAAACAGGTCTGAACGGGCAAAAAGACCACTCAGTAACTCTTGAGGGCAAGAAGTTACAAAACCGGTTATTATTAAATGAAGTAAGAGATTTTTTTAAGGACTATAGAGTTGATCAAAGTGAAATAATTATTGTTTTATTAAGGGACCACAGAGCGGGTCAAAGTGAGAGAGTTTTTTTTTTCCTTTTTGTGTGTGAGAACGGCCTTGGTCGACCAGTGTATAAAGTGTACAAAGAGCTAAGGAGGAAGGGAGACAGTAGGGAGGTTGTAAATTTATCGCGCAGTATCAAAAGAGTGTGAATTAATTAGATAAGAGGCCACATAAGAAAAATGTACATAGTGTAGTGAACAGAACAGTAGTGTTATAGTAAATCTGTATATAGTAAGGATAAACTAGAATAAATATATACCTTAAATAGATATAATAGTAACTAATAATAATAACAACAATAAAATTATTGATATTGTTAATAATAATAATAATAATGATAATAATAATAATAATAATAATAATAATAACCAAGAAGAAGAAATAAGAAGAAACTGGAAGTTTAATAATGACTACAATATATGATAGAAGTAATTAGTTAAGAACACCTTTTTGGTTACATAGACCTATATAGACCAAAACGGCGTTGAGCAGTGTTAAGACGAGTGATTAGCTCGGGCAGCTCATAAGATTTATTAACCTAAGAGAAGTGCAAGAGGAATTCCTCAATCTAACGGGGAGAGCCGTGCTGGAGTAGTATTGAACTCCCTACGGTGCGGCGTTATCCCTACCTCTAACCGTACAGCAGCACCTGGTGTTTCGCTGCATTTAGAGTTATTAAGAGTGATTTTAATCTCAAACAAAGAATTCAATCCGTGAGCAAAATTACTGCCTTGCTCAGAAAAGTCCAGAGGTAAATAAGAGAGTCGGCCTGTCTAACTAGAAAAAGTCAGACTGACAGTTCAATAAGTTGAGAGCATAAGTACAGCATACACATAAAACACATAAAATTGAGATAACTGTTAATAAATAAATAAATAAAAATAACAATTGTGTCATGGTGGTTTTGTGTTCTTCCCCCTCTCACCCCTTTCTGTTCATCATTGAGAGCAGGTGTGTGGCAGGAGGCCTAGCTGGTCTCCCAATTAGCAGCAGACGAGGCACACCTGATTTTGAATCAGCTCATCTCCTGCTCTATATAAGCCTGGTCTCTTCTCTACTTGTTTGCCAGATGATTGCATGTGTTGGGTAGTTCACCTCTACCACCTCTTGTTTTCTCCTTGTGGTTTTTGGATTTGAGTTTTGGCTTGTTTTTGCTTTTCTGGACAATACTACAGCTTCACGTCAACCTGCCTGACTCAGTCTCTGCTTCGGGGTCCAATCTACAAACGCTATCCTGACAAATTGCATTCATACGAAAATATAAATTTAGATAAATCCCTAGATTAAATACAAGCTGACAAAGGTTACATGGGGGCAAATACAGGAAAAATGGAAGCTCATAGCCTGACCCCAGTACAAGTAATAATAAAACAAGATCCAGACAGGAAAAGAATCCTAAAATTCTTTTCCTGTCCGGAGTCTGGACAGTATGTTATAACAAGAGAAAAAAAGGGAAAGAGATTACAGGGACAGTTAGAGGGAAGTCATCAAGAGTCACTACGACTCTTGATGATGAACCAACCAACCCACTGCTTCAACCACACCCTTGACTTAGTTCTTACATATGGCATCAATATTGAACAATTGTTAGTACTTCCACAAAATCCCCTTTTATCAGATCATAGCTTATTAACCTTTGAGGTTATATTATTGGACCACAGGCCTTTAACCAAAATCTCTCTGTCAAGATGCCTGACTGACAATGCTGTGGCTAAATTTAAGGAAATTATTCCATTAACGTTGAAGTTTCTACCACAGCCTCATGAAGCAGAGTCCATAACTGGTTTTAATTCTTCACAGATCGATAATTTTGTCAATAGCACAACTGAATCATTATGATCAGCTCTTGACTCGATTGCGCCCCTTAAGAAAAAACTCATTAAACAAAACAAACAAGCGCCCTGGAATGATTCTGACACTCACAAGCTAAAACAGGTGTCAAGAAAATTAGAAAGAAAGTGGCGCTCCACCAACCATGAGGAGACCTACATAGCCTGGAAAAACAGCTTTAAAGCTTATAAGAAGGCACGCCGCAATGCCAGAGCTGCCTTTTACTCATCGTTAATTGAAGACAACAAACATAATCCAAGTTTTCTTTTCAGCACTGTAGCCAGGCTGACTGGAAGCCACAGCTCTATTGATCAGAGCATTCAACACTCCCTTACGAGTGATGATTTTATAAATTTCTTTAATGATAAACTTATAACTATTAGGGAGAATATACACCACTCCCAAACTATACTAAATAGTTACATATCCGTGCAAACAGAAATAGCAAGCGCAGCACACATAGACTGCTTTATCCAAATTGACCATAGTCAGCTAAAAACAATAATTTCTTCATCTAAAGCAACAACCTGTATTCTAGACCCCATCCCAACAAAACTCTTTAAAGAAATTCTACCTCTATTGGACAGTCATTTACTAGATACAGGGGGTCCTCGAGTTACGTCGGTCGCGAATTACGTCGTTTTCGT
>JAFBJQ010005315.1:0-144906 GCA_016785345.1 Trinectes maculatus
GGGGGTGGGGGGTGGGGGTGGGGGGGAGTTGAGCACGCTCTTCCAAAATATGTAGAAATAAACTTCAACATGCTCATGCCTACGCACATACGCACGCGCGCACACTCACACACAGCGGTAGACACACATGGATGCAGGGATGCACAAACAGTGCTTAGTCTCAGAGGAGCAGACAGTGAGCACATTATGCAAACAGAGGCTTTGTGTGTATGCCGCTGAATGTGTCTGTGTGTTGGAGAGAGAAATTAGACTGATTAAAAATCAGGAGGAGAAAAAAAATAATCAACTGTTAGATGGATCTCCTAGGGGCTAATTAGCGTGTTGAAATTTTCAGCCAGAAACACTGTTCAACAAATCTGAAAATGTAGGTGTTTGCTGAAATCCGTTTCAAACGGCGGACACGTTCACATTTCGAAATCCAAACCGCTACCATACAAGAGCAATGGAGAAGTGGTCTGCATTTCTGGAGCATCACTTTTTGTTTCCCTTCACATGATTCATTGGAAAGAAGGAAGAAGTATGAACAATGAGCAGAGGTCAGTCAGTCTGCAAGGATGAGGTCAACGTCCATACTGAAACCCAGGTAACAGCAAAATGCAATATTTATTTGCACCTTTACGAGCAGGAAATTAGCCACGGTTAGCGTTTTCCGTTGTAAGTTATGCAATAGAAAGAGCTAGAAGAGCCCGCAGGGGCAAAATGAACTGGCCCTACTCAAAAAACAGAATAAATATTTGAATTCCAGCCGAAGAATAGACAATCGCGGGATGTTTTGTCCTTGACCATAAGCTGAGCCCTGGAGATATTAGTTCAAGAGAGAGAAGAATCGTATGCACACGAGCCAATTCTTTTCACCTTCTGAAAGGGAAATCTGAACACTTCCCCTGCGCTTCAATCCATCTTTCATAAACCTAATTTTTTTTTATGCACCTGCTATCAGCACAGTCAGCGACATGAATATGAATATATTCAACAACACACAGAGGCTGCAGAGAGCGGGAGATCTGTTTTATGTTTTGAGTGGCAGACTTTTCCTTTAATATTTCAACTGTCTCTCTAAACTGTAAAGCTTTTTCGATATACTACGCGGCGTGAGTTGCCTATACCTCGACGTCGTCCTTGTGTCAACAGAACAATGGTGCACAGTAGGTTGAATGGCGACGATGTGACAATCGATTGCACTGACATATTAATTGCGGACAGAAAGGCTATGAAGTCAATGCATAATACATTCCAGCTCGGTTTTAAAATGATTTAAACTGGAAGCTGAATGCATGTGCAATGAATTGCACATTATTCTTTTACCGTGGTTTCGCAGCAACAGACACTGTGTAGTCTTTACTCCAGTGACCCCCGGCTCACGCTCGACAGATTGGTCCACAGCAGCACACAAGAAAGCGTGCGATATACTGTGTTTTCAACACTATTCACTCTCTCTGCTGCGATGGCTTGGAATTCTAAAGGAAAATCTGATGATTGCAGTGGGCGATTTCATTGGCTGCCTCAAGTCTTTGCTGGGAGCTGGTGCCTCTGGTTGAAGCCGTCCCGACCAGCAGGTGCTCACACCATGCTTCCATTAAAGCCACGAAGCACACCTGCACCTAATTAACCTTTGTGTGTCTGCGTGTGCATGTGTGAGTTGGCGCGGGGGAGAAGGCTCAGGGCCGAACCTGGGGCACGGTGCACAAGGCTATTAGTACAAAATGTCACACTTAACCCGGCAAGACGAAGAGTCATCCAGGAGAAAGGAGCAGCTATACAATCACATAGCTTGTACATAGTAGCCAGTATCTATCATACAGCCTGGGTTTCATATATCTCCTCATCTAATACATGAATTCATCAGTGAGCCGACACAATTGAAATGGCATTGACGCAATGTTACAGTGAGTTTCATTGATGACGTGAAAGAGCTGTGTCAGCAGAAAAAAAGGGGACTGAAACAGAGGAGAGCGATACTGACAGGAGGTTTACCACAAAAGGTCAGAACATTCATTCTTTGTGACCCAAATTTACCAGCACACGCTTCTTCTCCATAGCAGCAAAACCTAAGTGGATATTGTCCCTGTGCCCACAGTCTGCCACCAGCGAGCCCAACAGAGTTGGTCGTTAAATATTTAAAAAGCCCCGCTGCTTAAAAAAAAAAATAAAAAAAATGCAATCCAGCAGATAATAATCTGCGCTTGACTGGAGATGCAAGACACTGACAGTTAGACGGGCCTAAAGTAAATTATTTCACATGCCCTCTGGCTTGTACACACTGGCTGTTTCACAGATGTTCACCGGGCCCGGGCAGCCACAGGTCTGCAGGACCTCAGGGCACAGGAATCACTCCTCAAGAACCAAAGCCAGGGGCCAAACATGGCTTTATATTTACTGCATATTAATAAAACATCACATGTTGTCCATGACTGTGGTCCATGACCCAGCTGGTCTTTTTTCTATTGATTTTAGATTGCTCCTCTGCGCCTTTCACTAATACAGTACATCCAACGACACGGAAAAGGCAGCAACAGCTAATGGGTTAAAGACACATTGTCAGGTAACAATTAAATAGTGCAGCATAAGATGCGACCTTGTACTTCATGTATAGTGGAGTTAATATTAAGACTCATGTAACATATGGCAGCATTGAGTGTTGGGCTTGAGACCATAAGGGTTCAAATCCCGCTCTCGGCACTACCCTGGGCCCTCAAGGCCCTTAACGCCCCTTAATTACTCTCTGGGCGCCTTGTACTGTATGTACTGTATGTATGGCAGCCCACTGCTCACACATGTGTGTGATGGGATAAAAGCAGAGACCAAATTTTGTTGTATCGTGTACTGTGACAACGACAAAGCTTTCTTCTTCTTCATCGGCAAAGACGGCAAAATCTGTCCGCAGCCCCTTAAAGGGCCCGACAGTTGTGTCAGTTCATGTTTAACTCGCCAAAGTGTATTTTGTTCAAATACTTGGAAGCTAAACTCTCAGGCCGCCGTTTCCTACCTGACAACTCTGAGAACTGTCACCGCCTGTCACCAGGAAAAAAAAAATCAAGCCGAGACTCTCTTGTCGGCCTAAATCACTTCCTCTGATGCTCCCTCATGTTCCGAGCCTCCGTCTTGGCTCTGTGTTTGCGTACAAACTGCTGTGCACAGCTAGACGCCGTGAAATCTGCGTGGTTTGCTTAGGCAATGCAGACTCGCTGTGAGAGGTGATGCGCCGAAACGACCCAACTATTCAGATGCTCAAAGAAAATACCCTGAGATTTGCTTTTGGATAAAGGGCTGATCAGCTTCGATGCTAGCTGGTGCAAATGTTGATAAAGTACTCAAACCGGGCTGGAGAAACAGCTGTATGAACTCATATCTGCTCGCCCGCCAATGTTTTCCCTGGTAGCTTCTTTTGAAGATGCGCACAAATCTTCTCAGCGCCAAAAGACATTTCCAATAAATTCTTCATAGGCCTGTCAAAATGCCTTTCCTCTCCCTTCAGCACCAGCAAGAGAGCACCGCGATCCACTATGAAATGGCCTCATTGTGCAGGGCATCAAAGATTCCCCCGCTTCATCTCCGGGTGTGCTCTGAACTGTGAATTCCAGATCCCGACAGCCCAGGCCCCAAGGCCATGAACCGCTAGCGCTGCCGAAGCACGCTGTTGCTTTACACGTCTGAAATTGGCTGACATGTTTCAGTTTGTTCTACCTTTGCTCAATCTTTGTGCGATTGCACTGCGGAAACCGCGAAATAAAGAAAAAAGACAAGCGACTCAAGACCGACATGTGTCAGGGCAATGACTTCCCCTAATATTCCCAATATTAGTCTGTATTTCCACAAAGTGCCACATGCACACATTTCGATGACATTAATAACATGTACAAAAAGACTCTTAGACATGTCAGCATGTAGCATGGCAAATCTGAGCGAGGATATGTGACAGATAGCTTTCCATTCGCTCTCAAATGGCGCTGTAATCCCATAATATCTCACCAATAACTATTAAGGATTTAATGTCACTCGCACCCTGCTGGTGTTTGAGCTGATCCGCTCTCAGTTATCCTGAACCGACTACGCAGCAGCTGAGACGGACTGAGCCCATAAAAATCGTGGCGCGGGTCACAGAAAATCAGCCACGCCGAGACGGGATGTGCACCAGGAAGTCAGGGTGACCATTTCGACCAGAGTCTGTACGCCCATGTCAAGTTAACCTCGACTGATTCTTTCGCTTCCGCGGAATATGATGTACTACTCGGCCTTTAAAGCCTCGCCTGAAATTAGGGCTGTGTAAAAATTCACCACCGTTGTACTGAACGAAGCATCAGCAGCCAACCTGCTCACATTCAGGCTCAGACTGAAGTCAGTAAGAGTCTGGGAAAATGTAGATCACACCAACTGAGAGAAGGGGGGGGGGGGGGGGGGGGGGGGGGGGGGGGGTTGGGGAGTCCACATTTTAACGCTCTTCAAAAAGACCCCAGTTAATTTTTCATGGCCGTACCTTTTAACAGACACGTCAGTTTGATTTAATGTGCGGCTGACAGTTATTGGTTTTCGGTGTTTACCTCTTATCACTTCAGAAAACTGGGGAGGCCAATTTATACTCGGGGCGCACATAACGCGGCATCAAAAATTAAGATCTTGACGCCCTAGAAACATTATAAAAGCTTTTTTTTTAATGCCGCTCTGTGTGTAATTGGTTATGTTCTTTGTGTGTGTGTGTGTGTTGAAAGGATGGCAGGGGCTTTAAAATTTATCAGTATTTTCTCTATTCTGAGGTTAGACTGACATGCCGTCACATAGCTCTCAGCTATTTCTAATGCCCCCGTTTTTCTTCCTACAGCCTCATCTGCAGCTTCACTCCCTCACTCCCTCACTCGCTCACTTGCGCACTCACTCGCTCACTCACTTGCTGGATGATGGAAGTGCATCCCGCTGTGCATGTTGTTGTTGTTGTTTTTTTAACTCCTATTACTGATGCCTACACTTTGTTTTTGTCAAGTTAGAATTTTTACATAGCGAAAAAAAAACAACAATCAAGCTACAATAAGTGCTCGTTGACATACATGCTAAGAACATAAAGAAACCCTTTCAGAGCGGAGCTGTACAGTGAGGAAAGTGTCTCAAGTGGTGGGAAGGATTTGAAGTGGATGAAGAGAGGATTGATGTTGGTGCTGCGAGCCCTGAGCAGAACTGGCCCAGGGTCTAATCAGCGACCAACAACGCGGCTACCCCCTCCTCCCCCTCCTCCTCCACGCAGCCATAGGATTTTCTCTCACTATTCAGTGGCTGATAGATGAGCCTCTCTTTGTATTTCAACCATGTACTTTCTTAAATCTGAAAAGCCAATTCATCTTGGGCAAAGGCTCGAGGAGGAGGGAGTAAAGGGAAAACTTCAAACCTCATTTCTCCCCCTCACTCCTAGCTCGCGCTCAAGTGCCATTCACCGGCTTTCCGAGCACTTTGTTTGCCTCCCCCTCATTAATTGTCCTGTGCTTAACCCACATGGCGTCACGTGCCCTGACTACAGCCCAAGCTGAGACCATCGAAAGTTGGCTGTTGCCACCCCATCCCCTTCTCCATGTTTGTAGGTTCGCAGTAGATAAGCGAAACCAAAAAACTGGTTCAATGAGGACGGTTAGAAGATAACACACACACACACACATACACACACACACACAAAGGAGGGGATACTGTGTTTGTTTCCTGATGGACTGGATTAATCTTTGCGTTTCAGGTAGCGTGCTTTTCCAACATTCAGGCGTCCGAGTACTTTATCTATGCTCGCTGTCAAATTGAATTCGAGCATTTATCCAGCCAGACAAATAACCAGTGTAATAAATCATCCCTTTTTGTGTGGAGGGCCATCAGAGAGGGCGCTGTGTGGACAGCCTGTTTGAAGTTTAGGCACTTTCATTACACACGTGTCAACAACCTGTGCAAAGTTTAATGGTCCGGTAGTGAACTCTGGAGCAAAAATTCTTTACACTTCTAGCAGCACAGCGAAATCCTATTTTTCCAAGCAGATTATCTCGCAGCCAGAAACATAATAACGCACCAGAGTGTAGTGTATTTTTTTTAAAATCCCAGTGTCTCACCGTGCCCATGTGTTGAGGAAGCAACGGTGTCGTGTTTAATTAGTAAATTCTCACAGCGAATGTGGACACCTTGTTGACACATCCATTCCGCATGAGCTATCGCGGATTCTTTTGAAGGCGATTTACATAATTATACCTCATCCAGTCCTGTGAATCACACGCCTCAAACATCATGTTGCTCGCAGCAAAACAGCACGAGGAGAAACAGCCATATTAATGCTTGTGGCAAGAAAACACTAAACGTTGAAGCCACTTCCCCCATCTGCGTTATAGGAGACATGATGGTCCTGCCGCATTACAGATACCCCCAAACCCCCCCTCACATAAATACACCCATAACACTTCCTGCTCTTAAAACACACACACACACACACACAAAGAGAGAAAATCTCACTGCCTGAGAAAGATGACCTAAATTTCAACAATGCTTAGTACTTACTGTACATATTTAAGTTGATCCTCCTGCGGTATGCAAAACCTATAGTGTATCACCTCATTCCAAACCATAAATTCTCATTTAAATGCACAATATTGTTAAATGAGCCTCATTACTGGTGACCGTGTATGCTCTATGGTAACATTCAGAGTCAAACAACACCCATCTTCCCCAAAGAACAATGATGCATGACAGTTTGAATTGCCAAAAGTACCGTCAAAGGGCTTCTCCAAAGCTCCCAGCATTGAATTTCCCTCTGAATCTTGTCTTGCTTGTCTAATAACTTTGTTTATGTCTACTGTGGGACATGTCTGGTGAGACACCATGAGCAGTGGGATACAGCTCTCAGTCCAAACATAAAGAGAGAAATGAAATATTCACTCGCCTTATTGTCTCCAAACTCCAAGAGCAGAATCAATAAAACATAACATTGGCTTCTCTCTGAGTTTTAGGGCCTCCGATGAGGTTTGAAACCCCCACGTGACGTCGGCGGCTCCGCTCTCGCATATGAAAACACCCGAGTTTTATTTTGATGTTGGAATTAATCAGCGGAGAGCATCATCAGAACAAAAAGATCTGATGTTGCCTGTGGGATATGCGGTCATCTGAGATTTCGCGGCCCGTATTTAAAAGCGTGTTTTGAAGAACGCACTTCAACAGCCCATAATAAGCTAGGACGATCCAAAGTGCCTCACATATTTGGTCTATAAAACCCAGCCAATCTTTTTCCCCCCTTATAAACCACAGAATTTTTTTAATGTCCTGATCTATCCCTGTGGTGAATAAGACGGACTTCAAAAGACTCCTTGAAAATGGCAGCGCATTTAAACACAACATCCATGTGAAGGTTAAACCCCTGTGACGTGTGTCACCCATGACAATACAATGGGGCAATTATGAGGGCCGGGTCAACATATGTAGATACCAGTGGAGGACAAAGCACACAGCGAAACAGGACGGGAGTGTGACCCCATTATCATATTATCTCTGATGTCAAAGCCCCAACTCCAAATAACAGTTTAGAAAAGACAGAAGCAAACAGACTTTGTTTGTGTGAGCAGAGCCCGGGTAGCTGTTTCCAACCCCCTTTTTATTTTTTTCTTGGTGTGTGTGTTTAGCTAATCCAGCCGTCTGCTGGCGGCAGATCGTATTTACACGCAGACATTGGGAAGAAAGCGAATCGGGCGTCGTTCCCCCCAAAAATATCCAGTCATTTGACAATTCCTCAAGAGCAAAGTACGCCCCAGATCGACCATGTGCTCATAGCTTATTGCTGCAGCTTGTCAAAAGGCCCGCGCGCTGAAACCTTATTCATATGTCATATTTTAACACCAGGATGAATATTTAGTGTCAAGTTGAAGAGAATGACTGACGGGAAACACAAAGAGAGAGAGGGGGGGTGGGGGTTGGGGGGTAGAGTCTGGCTTCACAGAGTATTGAGTTCTTAAGGCAAGTGATCTCCCACTAGAGTAATATTCAGTAGAGCTGAGCTGCACCGCACTGTAATTTGCCTCTGATTTCTCATCTTGGTAAAAGAATGTGAAGCTAAGTGCCTTCCACAAATGCAGACTATCATGGCCTTTCTTCAGGCACGTTATGGACCGGAGTGATTAGAGGACTTAAAATGCAAAGGCATCCCTTGAAACTGAATGCATTTACAATCCCATTAAATATGGAATTGTGTCTGTGGGCCAACAGTAAATTCAAAATATCTCTTCCTGCAACTGTTTTTTTCCCCCCCTCTCATACATTTTCCATTTGCGACTCACTCCCTTCACTCTCTTGGAGAGTCTGTCTGAAGCTCTGGATAACATGCCAATAACTTTCATGGAAGCAGATGCAATCTGCACAATTATATTGTGTTAATCACAAATATCTTATTTTGAGTCCCCATTAGCTTTAGGACATTTGTACTGACTGATGATAATGATCGTTGTTTTTAATGTAAAAAAATAGATATAGTCAAAAAGATATTTATGAATAAAGATTGTAGGTCGAATTCAAAGCCTGGGATGCAGCGTAATGTCTTTCGAAGAAGTGACTTTCAGCTCAGGTATTAGAATATTATATATATTTTTTAAGTATCACATTCTGCTCTCTGTGTTATTACCACCTCCAACTGTGTTATGTGAAACTCGTTAAAAAAAAAAAGCTGGAACCTCTGGCAGGTCATAATGAGCGAAAAAACCCATCGGTGCACAACCATTCGGTATAAACATTCATTTTAAACCATCAAACAACACAGTTACATGTAATATGTAAATGAAGCCACAACAAACTGTGGAATTTGCACATCACAATGAAAACAACCATCTGCTAAATAACCTCGCTCAACCATAAACAACCATTTACTTATCATAAATTCACACAAACTCCTCCGCGTCCCAGTTCAAACTAATGCCGCATTGTAGTGCAATAATCCATCTATCACCAGAGCCATTTGACCTGGTTTAATGTAATCCAAAGAGAATCGCCCACACTGAATCTATGATCACCTTTGTTCTCATTAGAGTAAAAATCAGCCCACGTAATGTGGCTCTAAATTCAGCTGAAAGAGGAAACATCTGTTTAGCAACCTGTTTAATGAACCATCCTCAGTGGTTTCAACCCTTCGCTTTGCCACATTAAATGTACATTATATTGTTATTTTGCCGCTCCGCACTGAAACCGAGACCTTTTCCTTGTGTGAATTTGCTGTGACACAGGAAAACATTATCTTAGGCTTTGTACAGACATTGATGGTCCTAAAAGAGTGCATCCTAACATCTTTTTTAGAAACCCGGCATTAACTCTGTAAGGCTCAACAGCCTGGACGGCCATTAAATCTGGTACCGACACTGCAGAGTTCAGTGGGCGCTTTTCAGTGAAACTGCTGTCTGTTGCTTCTGGAAACCAAAACAATGGCGCTCCATAAAACCAACTGAATTAACAGTTTCATAAAAAATACTCAAGACTCAAGCAAAAGCTCAAGATGGTGCCGGTTCTTTTGAACCATTGAACCACCATTGATGTAAAAAGAAAAAAAAAACCTTGATTTGTGCAGCTTTTTTTACCGAATGTATCTATTACCACGCCATCCCATCAAGTGTGTAGTCAATGCCAGTGTTTTTTTCTTCTCATCATCAGTGGAGCACTTTCAAATTTAGTCTTTAATGGCAACATTAAACATTGAAATGGAGCTGGTTGTGAACAGGTCCTTCACATATGAACGCACTGAGGAGACTTCATTGACAGGGAAAACAAATTCATAAGTTTCTATTCAACTGACTGTATTAAATTCTGGGAACTCAAAATTGGACTTAACAATACTGAGCATGGTAGAAATTATTCTGAAAATGAGATTAAGATAAATACATTTCATGCACTTCTGAATGAGGTCTGCATCAGTGTATATGTATTGCATATCCCCATAATATGGGGATAATACATATATTATATGAAGTATTTACTTGCTGAAATTCAGAAACCGACAGAGTAAAACACAAATGAGATGTCGTCTTCAGCATCTCTCCTCTACGCAGATGGAGACGTTAGAGATCTATGTAAGAAATTATTAACAGATTTCTATCAATGTGCTGGGTAAAGGCACACTGATGCTCCATTTTCCAGTAACCCAGCAGAACAAAGGGGTGCAAAATTGTAATTATACTGCAGAGGGAAATCCACTCCGTCGACTCTAATAAGCTCCACTAGAGGTTTGACAGAACATCTACAAAGAAGGATTGGGCAGGCACACACATTTTATGGGAAGTAAATCAGATAAAAAAAGAAACAACAAAAGGAAATGGGCCTATTACATGTTGAAACTGTGCCAACACTCAACAACAACACAAACAGGAGCACGTGTGATCCAGCCCAGTATTCCCCCAACATAAATGGGATAAAAGGGATTCAATACATTTTTGCTGAGAGAGTATAGAGACTGTGAAAACACACACAGTTAGATAGGTAAAGACAAAAGTATATGGACACATGAACACCACAATGGAGATAGACATGGATTAATAGCCAACATGTGTTTCTTATAGACAAGGAAGTGTTGTGGTGCTATAAGCAATACAGCCACCTCTATTTCTGTCTTTTTTTGTACATATGAACAGAAGGGGGGAAAAGATTCTCCTGCTGTTATATCCGGGGATCAATCTATCATCAGTGGATGATAATTAAGTTGTTCTCAAACGAGCAGAGTGAGTGAGTGAGTGAGTGAGTGAGTGAGTGAGTGAGTGAGTGAGTGAGTGAGTGAGTCTCTTCTCTCCTGGATGGAAAAGAAACCATCCAACATGAAAAGGAGAAGAAATGAGATTTGGCTCAGTAAAAGCACCACTGGCTGCTGATGGCTGTGATGAGATGCCACAGAGTGCAGGGACTGCATCTTCATCTCTCTGCTCCTTCTCACATATTTGCTACGTCTCTTTGTGTGCGCTCTGAAAAATACTTTTTTTTTTTTTTTGCCATAATGGGATATTTTTTAATTCTGGAGTGAGGGATTGGTCACGGTCGGTCTCATTAGCATGAGGAGCCGTATAAACCCCGCCACGGCAGAATGTGGAGCTGTGTTGAAGAGGGGAGGGGAGGGGAGGGGGGGCAACAAGCGTGTCTGACTGTCTGCGCGCAAGGAGCAAGTAACTTTCACTCTGTGCACATTTCAGTCCATAAAGGCTGGAGCTGCATGGAGAGCCCGCTCCAGACGCTGCTGTGCGCACAGTGAGGCTGCCTGCCACGGGGACGCTCAGAGCGAAGATGATGCGTGGTGGAAATGTTGTAACTTATTGGTACCGGTGGATTTCTATATTCTCAATCCATCATTTTTTATTCGCCTCGTTGGCTCATGGCGAGGGAAATACTATGCGATACCAAACCAGCGAGGAGGGCGCACCGGGCACCGTCATCGGAAACCTCGCCAAGGACATGTCCTTGACTCTGTCTCACTCCTCCAAGAGCAATTTTAGGATGATGAGACAATTCAACGATTCCTTCGTCAGGGTGAGAGAAAGCGACGGGGAGCTGAGTGTCGGGGAGCGGATAGACCGGGAGAGGATCTGCAGACACACGCCACAGTGCCTCGTTACTTTTGACGTGGTGAATTTCTCCAAAGAGCGCTACAAGCTGATCCACGTCGAGGTGGAGGTGAAGGACGTGAACGACAACTCGCCCGAGTTTCCGAGCAAGGAGTCTGTGGTGGAGATCTCGGAAAACGCACCCGTGGGGTCCCGTGTCCCCCTGGACCCGGCCGTGGACGCGGATGTCGGGTCAAACTACATCCAAAGCTACCAGATATCTGTCAACAGTCACTTTACCATTGACGTGCTCCTGAGAGCGGATGGGGTTAAATATGCGGAATTGGTGCTAATGAAAGAGCTAGACAGGGAGAGTCAGTCATCGTACACAGTGGAGCTGGTCGCCACAGACGGTGGGAGCCCACGCAGATCGGGGTCCACGAAGATTACTGTTAAAGTGACCGACTTTAATGACAACAGTCCCGTGTTCGACCAGAGCAGTTTCTCGGTCACTTTGCCGGAGGACGCGCCGGTTGGCACGGTCATCCTGAGCCTGAACGCGGTCGACGCGGATGAGGGTTCGAACGGGGAGGTCGTCTACGGCTTCGGTAAACAGGTCTCCCGTGAGATCCGCCAACTTTTCCAGGTGGATCACAGGTCGGGTCGCCTGGCGCTCAGGAGCCCGGTGGATTTCGAGGACAAAAGCACCTACGAGCTGGACGTGCAGGCGACCGACCTGGGGGCCAACCCGACCCACTCCCTGTGCAAAATCATCATCCACGTCACCGACGTTAATGACAATGCCCCAGAACTCAGCATCACCCCGATGACCTCCATCACAACGGGCATCGCGTACATCAGCGAGGCGGCAGACAGGGACAGTCTGGTGGCGCTGATCAGCACCTTGGACAGAGACTCGGGTGTGAACGGCCAGGTCCATTGCACACTATACGGCCACGACCACTTCAAACTGCGACAGGCTTATGAGGACAGCTACATGATAGTGACAGCAGCTGCCTTAGACAGGGAGAGGATCAGTGAGTACAACCTGACGGTCATGGCTGAGGATTTTGGGTCCCCCCCGCTGAGAAAGATCACTCAGTACACCGTTAGACTCAGCGACGAGAATGACAACGCCCCTCACTTTGCCAGGGCTGTGTATGAAGTTCCAGTGGTGGAGAACAACGCCCCAGGCGCTTACATCACCACAGTTGAGGCCAGCGACGCGGATCTGGGCATCAATGGCAAAATCACTTACAGACTTGTGGACGGTCTTATCATGGGCTCCCCAGTCAACACCTTTGTGTCGCTCAATTCCATGTCTGGCTCTATTTACGCCCTGAGGAGCTTCAATTATGAAGTGATGAAACACCTGGACATACGCGTCCAAGCCAGCGATGGGGGGTCACCACAGCTGCAGAGCACAGCTGTCATCAGGCTGAAGATAGTCGATCAAAATGACAACCAGCCTTCCATCACCGAGCCAGCCCTGTTCAAAGGATCTGCTGAGGTCTTCCTGCCCAGAGACGCACCTGCAGGTTATGTGGTAACCCAGATCAAGGCCACAGATGATGATGAGGGCATTAATGCACAGCTGTCCTATAAAATCACCGAAGGGGGGCACCTGGGTTTCTCAATCAACAAAGAGACAGGGAAGGTGCACGTGAGCCGACAGCTGACGTATGACCTCACAGACAATGTCAAAATCACAGTGTCGGTCAGTGACAGTGGATCTCCTGCCCTCACCTCCACAGCCATTATACATTTGAGTTTTATAGAAGGAGCTCTACCTAGCTTGTCCTCCTTTGCCCCTAATGGCAGCGAGGAGGTTTTTGAATGGGACATGTCCATAGCTATAATCATAGTGCTGGCAGGGAGCTGCTCTCTCCTCCTGCTGGCTATCATTCTCATTACAACCATTTGCAGCCGCAGGAGGAAAGAGACAGGGGAGAGGGGGCGTGATGAAAAAGAAGACATGCCAAATGTGGAGAAAGTGGAAAGTGGTCATATTGATTCGGTGATTGCCAGCCACAAAGGCAAAGCGTTTGATGCCCATCCATTTCCAGAGAAGCCTCCACTGGCCAGCAGCAACACAACAGAGACAGCGTGTGAAGATGGCAGGCAGACAGCAGGCGTCTTTGAGCCAAACAGCAGGGTGGTGGAGGGAAAATTAAAGGCAAGTTTTTATTTTTTTTCAGAGATGTTTCAAGTTTGTCACATTCTGGCTGTGTTGTTGACTTTTGCATTTTTGACTGAAAATCTGTGCAATTCTCCATTTCTGCAGGGTTATTCAACTCTGCCGGGATATGGGAAGGAAACGGTCCGACCCATAACGATATGGAAGGGTAACTCATTTACGACAATCTCAGCAAGAGACCCCCATATCAGTGGCAAGGACAGTGGGAAAGGGGACAGTGACTTCAACGACAGTGACTCTGACTTAAGTGGAGATGTGCACAAAAAGGAGACACCGCCAGTGCATAGTGAGTATCGCAAAGGCACAATGAAAACAGCGTCAAATAACAGTATGCAAAGGTGACATCACACGGCTGTTACATCCATGTTACATTCTGACAACACTGTCATTTTCCTCAGGTCTCTGGGCATGCACAAGTGAGTGCAAAGTGCTGGGACACTCCGACCGATGCTGGAGCCCGTCAGCTACAAGGCCTAACACGAGTCTGGCCTGTGGGCCGCATCTGTCAACCTTCTCCAAAACCGCGTCTCTCCCACGGGACACCAGAAGAGAAAACTACTACCCAGCTCACGTGACCAAAACCAACGGTCTGCAAAGTGTCTACGAACAAGTTCAGCACCAGGAATTCGATTACATTCTCGTCGGCCCACAGACACCGGCCAGAATACAGGAAACAGATGAAATATCAATTCCAGAGTACACAAACTCTTAAATGAAAAGATTTTGTCTTTTTACTGTACAGTACTTTTCTCTTAATCGACTCCGTGTTGAATTGTCGCAGTGTTTTGTAGTACGTCATGTGTCCTTTGGCCCATGCAAGACTGTTCAGTTTCTCATGTGTAATATGCAAGATTTTGTACATTAATAATATATTTTTCATAATGACTCAATGTAAAGAACAATTTTATTATGAATTTTCAAGAGCATGCATTATTATTTAAGGGGCATGACCTGAGGACATTGAGGCCGGATTAAGGACTTTCTGCTGTGGAAAACAATCATATGAAAGATTACCATGTTTGTGGTAGATTTTGTCACATTGTTGCACAAATAAATGGCTTAAAAGGACTTGTTTTGCTTTCCAGCACATTAAAACATACATTATCCAGGCTCAGGGTATTCAGATCTTATCTTACTGCCTTGAGGCAATATTCATAAAAGACAGAATAACATCACCTTAAAGGTCTATAAGCCACAATAAATCAGATGGTCTTCCTCAGCTAAACTGACAGCCGCGATAAATCAATGTCATTTCCTCTACATGCCACACAATGTAGTTACTGCATAGTCTCAATTTGCATGCAAATACTACATTTCCGATCAAATGCTCTTACAATTACATATTTTCAAAGGTCAAAGAATCCCATCACCTCCTCTGATTGCCTCCCCGCTCACCATTATCCCAAAACTGTGGCTCAATCTGTTTCCAAGCAACAGCGACACTACACAATTTCAATATCCTTTCTTTGTGCGTTTCTCCCTCTTTATGTCATAATGACGACCATGACCAACCTTGACCAACAAAATTACATTTCTTACATTTTCAAATCAGGAAATTCACAATTAAGGTTATGTTTGCCATGATTGTGTAAAATGTTGCGTATAATATTAAATGTAGGAATAGGACAACTATAAAAGACCAAGACAAGTTTGACTTCTGGTTGTGCTCACTGCTGCTCACACCTGTAACCAGAACAGGAAATGGCAGCTAACATTACTCCTCAATAATTTATGCAAGTCAACATTACACGATTACAGTTTAGTCTTAAACGTAAGTATTATTATTAGGTCTTTGAAAGTAGAGCTGTACTTCACAGGTACCGATTTCCTCAAACCAATCAGTGAATAAAATGTTAGACAAAAGGTTTGATTCCAGACATTGCATCACTGCCTTTAAACACGCGACATCAGCTGATCTCTGAACCGCTTTAGAAGTCCAGTTTTAGTATGGTACCTGAGGATGGCCACCTTGCCTCAGGCAACCTGGACCGACAGGTCACGTTCAGACGAAGAATTTAGCTCAAAGAATTTATATCAACTGTGCGTCATTCACACACAAGCGCAAGACGGTCTTTTGCTGGATAAGCCGATCCTCCAAAGAGAAGCGGCAGTACCAGAGAAGGAATTATCCAGGGCATCATGAAAGAAACTATGGAAAACGTTCAAAATACCACTCGTGGATACGGCTGTTTTGAACCCTGCACTCCTCTGGTAAGACATCTTTAATACGTTTTTGATCAGAGACATGAAAACATGACATATAATTAACTATAAAGAGTTCCAAGATTGTTATGTTTATCCTGGCCATAGTTCCCTGTGTGACTTTTCTCACTTTAAGGGTCAAAGCACATCCGGCTCACCCACTTCTACTCCAGTCAGTCGCCTCCTGAGATTCGGGGCTGTGGTTCTTATTGTGGGTGCTGTGTTGATGCTGTGTGCATCTATCGCTGCTCTCTACCTGTGGAAAGTCACTGATAAAAATGTAAGTGAGTGCCCTCTTCAATAAGAAAACATCTGACAGTGAAAGCCACGAGGATGCTAATAGTGGACATTAATGGAACGATAATGGAACTATAGGCCTTACATGAGTTTCTGTCTTCAACACATACATCATTCCCTCCTGGAACTCTTCCTTGTCTTTTTAGAATTAGTGCTATGTTTATTTGTGTCCTAATGAGCTCACCTGAAGGGCAAACAGCTCCCATCAAGGTCTGCAATAGCATCGCCTGTGGTGTTTTGCTCAAATTCTCAGCGTGCTAAATCTACACTGGATTTATGTAGGAGACGTAACAACAAAAACACCGTGCAGGGGAACAGCAGAAATAGCGTAACGCTGATTTTTTTTCACTTCATTTTGTTTGCTCCTGTGTGATTTACATAACAGGACTAATCAGTCATTTCAACGCTCCTCTCTGATTGCTGCCAGGTTTATAATGTTCGTTACAGTATGAACATCAATGGGGAGGTGAGGGAGGGCTCCGTGGAAATTGATTCTGACAACAACCTGGAGAGATTTAAAACCGGCAGTGGAGCAGAGGAAGCCGTGGAGATCCATGACTTTCAAATTGTGAGTGCATTCGTCCTTGTTCTCTCTTCCTGAGGTAGTTCAACTGAGACTTTCTATGTGTTTCGCTGTCAGTGTGAACATGGCATCTCTGTGATTTGGTGCAGGGAATAACCGGAATCCGCTTCTTTGGAGGAGACAAGTGCTACATAAAATCCCAAATCAAAGCCAACCTTCCACACATGGGGGCTCACAACAAAGCATCGCTAATGTTCGACCTGGTATTGACATTGCAAATTGGAGACTGAAATAAAAAATCTGTCTGCACTTTACATTTATTTTTCCATCTGAGTAATTAAATGATATTATCTTTTTTTTTTTGTCTTGCCAGGCAGATGAATTAATGCCAGTGAGGTTTGATGAGGACTTCCTCGTGTGGGTCGCTGGAGAGCAGCCGGTAAAGGACACCAGTTTTCTAAGCGACAAAATTCTGGGACTTTGTGGGGAACTTCCAATTTACTGGCTCCAGCCCACATACCCTAAAGGTGACCTTCTCCCCTTCTTCCTGTCCTGCCATCATACAGCATGGTCTTTTCCCACATGATTTACTGTGCATTTCCTTCCACACGTATTGCTGACACTGTCTTATTGTTGAAACACCTTAACATCTCGAACAACCAGAGTCATACAGCAAAAAAAAAGAATCTCCAAAAGAATGATCTTGAAATATGCAAGACCACCTGATATCACTGCAGCCAATTTAATTATTCACCACATCTGAGACAGAGCCAGCTATACGGGATGGAGCTCTGAGGACATGCATGTCATCTTGTGGATGTTGACCCAATACTCTCGCCTCATGTGGCCGCTGTAACAGATGGGGAACGGAGAAAGAGAGACGCAGAGCGAGCCAAACGGCAGTTTAGCATGGAGGAGCCGGAGGCAGCTGCCGAGGAGGGAGACCAAGTGAGTCACACGGAGGAAGACACCTCCAGAGTGGGAGAAGAAGAGGAGGGGGAGGGGGGGCAGTCAACTGCAGGGTCGGCATACAATCCCGAAAACCCCTATCACGTAAGTACCATGTAAATCAACAAGACTATTTATGATGAAACGACTCCAGAGCTGATTAATAATCAAGAGGCATGGCCAGGAGCCTGGAGCATCCCTACCAGTAAGACTATGAGGTGAAGTTTCCATACTTTGTCAACAGTTTCATAGATGAACGCATTAGGAAGGAAGCCTTATAGAAAAGACTCTTCTCACAGAAGAGAGTCTCACAGAAACAGAGATATGGAAATGTGTTAACTTAAATTCATTCTTTCTGTGGGTGGTTGGGAAGGTGTCATATTAGTAGCTACTTCTGCAGGTCAGTGGTGTAAACAGCCACTATTCCAGGTTGATGAACTTACAAACTGAAGTGCTGCCAAACTAAACCGAAGCCAAGTGCTTAAGTGGAGGCTGTTTTCAAAAAGCTCTGAATTGCAAATGCGTGTAAGTTTAAAACAAACAAACTGCAACATTAATTTCTGCTGTAAAACTGCAGCGCAGCGGAGCAGCAGGAGAGGAAGGCGCCATGACCTTTGACACCATGTTGGACCACCAGGGGATCTGCTGCTCAGAGTGCCAGCGCAGCTACACTCATTGTCAGAGAATATGTGAGCCTCTGCGTGGCTACTGGCCTTGGCCTTACAACTACAGAGGGTGCCAGGTAGCCTGTAGAGTCATTATGCCATGTCGCTGGTGGGTGGCGCGCATCCTAGGTGTTGTTTGAAACTATATTTTCCTTCTAAGAAAACAAAACGGCTCTAAATTTCCAGGTATTCAGATATGCACGCAGATATTTATTCTTCTGACTGTCAAACGTGTTAACATGAAACGTGGATCACGCTGCATTATCTGTATTATCTTTCTGTAGACATGCTTCTTTACATAGCTACAGCAAAAGTGGGATATATATATAAATATATATATATATATATATGCCATATATGTGGCATATTCCTATTTGCAGCAACAGACTCGCAAATGAGCACGGTTCACTTTGCATCTTGTAATACCACGGCTTAATGCACTGTACTGCGTTTAATGGAGGGTATGGGACTGAATCCAAATGCTCGGCAGATCATGTACCTTTTCTGACTGAATAGGCTTCAATAAATTCTAATTACACTATATGCAGGCTTTGATGTAGCACTTGTTTGTGTACCCGTGTGTGTGTGTGTATGTGCGTGTGCAGTATAGGTATTATGTTGTAGGTACCTAAATCTGTTCACTTGGTCACATAAACAAGGGATTTTGCTCTTTATGGGAACAAAGGGGAAAATATAGGGTTACGCGTAGGCTAAGGGTTTGGAAAGCAGTGGTTATTGTTAAGATGAGATATAATGGTCTCCTGAAGTCATGGAGATGCAACTGTCTGTGTGTGTGTGTGTGTGTGTGTGTGTGTGTGTGTGTGTTTGTGTGTGTGTGTGTGACATGTTGTTTCCATGGTTCCACAGGGTGCTTTTCTGATAAAGCTGAAGTGACAGCAGCGGTTGCCATAACTTAAATTCACAGCTCGGAGACGTTTTGAGGGAAATGCAATTTGCGCACACTGACATCTGCATTGATGTGATGTAATGTGAGATGAGTGTCATGGTAATGATAGAAACTATTTCCTCAAAGTGACATTTCTATTGAATAAATAAATCAATATATATATAAATACATTTCTCTATATAAAGAGGGGTGTCAGTGCTATGCGGAATAACACGATCACAGAAACGGCCCCCGTTTTTTCCCCCCGTTGCACAGATGTTATTGGGACTTGTGGCGCAGCCAATCTGAAGGGCTCAAAATCAAAAGAAATCAGATTACTATCTCTAAAGCCATATGCCAACTTTCTAAATAATTGAAAGGACCCATGTTGCGATCAAGACGATTTCACAGAGGGTGATCCAGGCACATCAAATTACAACAGATGTGAAACTGCACCATATCTGCCACTAAAACCACACTGAAGCCATCAAGCCGTGTGAGGAAACAACACAAAGAGATGCTTGTCTCCCTGCTTGGAGATCTCTCCTGGTTTTCACGGGGTAGAGGTGCTTATCACATCTGCCGTGCCGATAAGACGGCCTCTGTGCTTCCGTAGGCTATATAATATTAATCCCTCTCCCACGTCCGCCGATGCACTTAAAGGAAGGTGACAAGCATGACATATCCAGGACCTCCTGATGGCTCCTGCTCTGGAGTACAGCCGCTAAAAGAGCCCCAAGTACCCTCAAGTGATGTAAATTTGCAGGGGGAGTCCAATTTCCATCACAGCGCTGTCACTGCCATGGTCATTAAACTAAATCATCCCGCTGTGTGTCACACAGCTCCCATTTTAAAGTCCCCTCAATAATGGAGTTATACTTGGACCGCGGTTTGTAGCACAACAGTAAGTGACCGAACAAAAGCCAATGCGATTTGCCCACACATTATTTCACCCTCAGGAGCCACACACAGAAAGCGTATAAGGGTGTGAAAAATACAGTATACAGGGGGTCCTCGAGTTACGACTGTCGCGAGTTACGTTGTTTTCGTGGTTACGACACATCTCCCGTGAACTTCCTTGTTTCGGCTTAAGCGGTTTGCCCCGTAAATACGTACAGACTGCGCACGGGAACTAGTTGCTGAGCGCTCTCTCTGTCTCTCAGCGCGCCTGCCGGCTCTCCAGCACCTCCACAGCACAGCTAGGCTACTCTGCCTTGTGTTTACTTATGTGAAATGGACGGCTGGCGGGGGGGAGATGCACACGGACACATATGCGTTCGGGATCGTGGCGATAACAACACAGGGTCTACACGGTTGATATCAGAAATCTAAAGGAAATGCTCATTACACTTGCGATATCAACCGCTACTGTGACAAAAGGCAATTCACCATAGTAAACTCTTATTGTAGGGTGGTGTTATAGCGACATCTATTGGCACAATGTATGCACAATGGCACTATGAATGTATGGTCCGACTTACGTCGAAATTCGGTTACGACACATTCTCAGGAACGGATCCCCGTCGTAACTCGAGGACCCCCTGTACAGACATTGTTAAATAATAGAGATCTTTGGGGGGGATTTTTTTTTTTTTTTTTAGTAGCGCCACAGCACAAGCTGCAGTTCAACAAGTCTACTTCTAAAGTTAGCAACTGCAGCAGGAATTTAAATACGACGTGTTATGTGCCCGTTGCTGTCGGCAGTTTCCTTGGGTTTTCGCTCGGAATGTGTTGATACAGCAGCGAAAGACAAAGAGCTCGGAGTGTGTGCGAGGGAAAAGAGAGGGAGATGAGAGACGCGCAAAGCGAAAGGGGGAAAACAAAAGCGCGCGTCAACACAAGCGACAACTCAAAATGGCATTTAAAAACTGAGGAGGGGGGGAGCAAGAAAAAAAAACACTTTGCTCAAAACAACAGCAAGCTCTGTTATCCCGAGGCCTTGTTGCTAAAAAAAAAAAAAAAAAGAAAAAAAGAAAACTTGTTTCCTTTGACTATTCCTCTCCCAAGAAGAGAGGTGTAGCCCCCAATGAGTGGGGAAGACGAATGTGTTGGAGAGCAGCTCCGGTGTGCGAGACAGTGGTGCCTTTTTGTTTGTCTCCCCTCTGGAGCCAGGCTCACCCTGGGAGCCCTGTGGGCCAAGGAACAAACAGAGCTTTGTGAGCACTGACCCACTGTGCCCAGCAGCCAGGCTGCAAACCTCCACTCCTGCACTAATAGGAAACCACAGATGAGGGGGCCACAGCAGGGGGAGGCTTCTTGCATTCACCTGTGCTTTCATCATCGCCCATCAAAACAAGCGAAGGCGGGTGGGCGGCCCTGGTGACCACTGAATCAAAAGCTTCCCCCCCCCCAAACATCCCAACTGGCACAAACACTTGGCTGAATACATTTGGTAAACCATAGCTGGTACTTTACCTCGTGCCACGGGTTTGTGCTAATCAAACCCGTGCACCGACGAGAGCGCCCTATAAATATGTCAGGCGGCGTGTCAGAAATTTGCCTGTAGTTTCCCAAGAGGCATTTAGACGTGTGAATGGAAGCGCGAAGTGAACCACTCCAGTCAACGTGTCCTACATTTGATTGCATGTTTTTTTTTTCTCCTTTCTTTCTTCCTTCCTTTCTTTTTTTTTCCCCGGTCGCATCCGGACATGAAGGAAATAAACAGTAGTGACAGTCCATTTTGCACCTTAACCAGAACACAGAAAGCCTTTTAGGGCGAGCTCATTATGTTTTTCCGCAAGAAAGCGCCGCGATACGTTTATAGACGCTGGCGTGGAGGAAAACCTGTTAACCGCAGGTTTGTTTTGGTTTTTTTTTTTTTTTTTTTTGCACTGGTGGTAACAACCCAGCCACGGAATATTTGTCTTTTCTTCTCCCCTGAATGGCCAGAAATAACATGGCAGGACAAAAAGGGGGTGGGGTGGAGTGTGAGTGTGTGTGTGTGTGTATGTGGTGGAGGTGGTGGTGGGGGGGGTATGGGGTTGGTACACGGCTTAAATGCTTTTTAATCCCATGGTTGAGTGACCACATGCAGCTCTGCCCAGTAGTCTGACTCTGCTGCCATTCGCAGGTCTCTCTGAAGTTTCTTTGCCATTGGCTCGAACGTCCGCTTCACCCTCTCTCTCCCTCTCTCCTCTATTTAGTATGCAAGCTCCAAATGGCCATTAATTAAATGCCTGCTGGTACTGTGCAAAGACCTCTGCCTTGTTTATTTATTTATTGTAAATAGTTTATGGACCGGCCGGTACTACATCCAGTGAGTAACGCTTTCTGTGTAATGAAACACGATACCAATTCTCCCAGGCAACTCAATTAATCTGCACACACTGCAGGGATTTCTTTTTCTGTGTGTTGCACCTGGTTGCATGGTGTCCTTGTTGCACTCAAATAGAAACCCTGCAGTGTGGTGTAGGTCTAAATTGGAATATTCACAATTCACAATCCTCGAGACACTGTGTATGTGACAGTGGCGGCGGCATCCGACCTGCAGTGTTATGTCAAGAGTTGCCCGCCACAGGTGGGCAGTTATCTTTACAACCCAGCAGGCGAGGGCTCGCCGAGAGGACACTGTATAATCAGCAACATCAATTACCATACCTCACCCATATCATTACACTCACACAGTCAGTGAACTTTGATTCGAGGAGCCGCGCTAATGAGATCAATATTGAAAGAGTTCCCATCAAAATATGACATTTGCGGCAAAACTTAAATCACCCCGGGATGGAGCCCCGAGCTCGTCATATCCTCTGGCGACGCGAGCTATAGATAGCTCAAAGCAGATTCAAATCAAGACTTCACATCTCCAAACTGTAGAAGAAGAAAAAAAAATCATCATCACCATCACCATCAGCCCCTGCACAAAGCAATATCAAGAGGTTTGCCACATGAAAGCAGAAGTTGTCCAAAGAGTAGCAGGAAGTACTGACAAAACGTATGAGAAAAAAAAAAGAAGTAGTGTGTTTTTAATCCTTAGCAGCACAAGCAACAGTGAAGGAGCCCGGGTGCTTAGATATGCCACCCCGGGGGCAGGCTCTATACTTAAGGCTTACAACAGCCTCATTATCTCCCTCAACTCACATCAGATCCTAGCAGCAGTTTGTCACAGGCAGGCTCCTCTCTGCCAGTAGGCATCACACCAATCCTTCTGCAACACTACTGTACATAATTGCCATATGGACAGCAGTTTGAGCCAGACTGAAGAATAAAGCCCTCCAGGCAGATTCCCCAGATAACTAAATGAATATTTTATCTCATTTCCATCTCATTTGCACCGCGTTATTATACCGAAGTGAAATTTTTTAATTAATTGATAGAACAGATCAAACACAGGTTTACGCTTTGATTTTCAGGGGAGCTGTTATTTTGATAATCCGCACGACTCTTCTACCGCACGCCGAGCTCTCTAATCTCCCCCCCGAAATTTCGGCATCTCCACATAAAGCAACGCCATAATGAAACATACAGCAAATTAATAACTGTCGCCGCGCATGAGATGCTTGTCTTGGTTGTGTGAGCGGTTCCGAAGCGAAGTTCTTTTACCTGCCACTTGACTGATTAATTAATTTCACACTGTTTAATTAAAGCCACAGTCTGGGGAGTCTGGGCAGCGCGGCGGGAAGCCCTATCTGTGCATTGTGTGTACAGAGATTACTAAAGAAGCCCTCAGACATCCACACTCACACTGATGTTGACACTGACGTCACCCTTCTCCATCTCCCACAGCCTGATCGTGTCAATGTCAGCTGTACGTTTTTACTGCTGGGGACATAATAGCATGGCAATGTGAATGTCAATATCAATGAATATCTGCTGGCATTTGCAATAACACAGGACGCTGGAACGTTTGACGTTAGCATTTGACACTGTCTTCTGAAATGTGTCAGTGTTTCTGTGAAGTCGGTTAACTGCACAAACACAAATCTAAATCGCCATTAAAACACAAGTGGCCTCAGCGTAGCGAACACATTGGACTCCTGCATCCTGTCCGACGCCGTTGTGTCGGTCAAAGCTTCAGAGGCACAGAGACACTCTCATGTCAGAACAGAGGTGTGTGCCAGTGTGAAGCACAGCGTGCAATACGACTGCGCGGGCTGGGAAACACACACACGTTACTGTCTCTGCTCCTTTGAAACATATTTTTGGCATCTCTAATCACAAACAAACCCATTTGGCGCACGGATCAAATTTAGCATGGGATGCAACTCCATCAAGATGATATTCAAATCCAATATGATTTATCAGTTTCCACAGTTTTAACGTTTATGTTTATACTCTTTGCGCGCACAAACATTTAAAAGGATTATATCGATTCCTCGTCTTGTATCCATCACCATAAAACAAAACCCAGCTTCTTGCTGTCATTTGTTTCATCTAATGTTTATATATTGAGGAAAGCAAAGATAATCGATTAGGTACGGAAAAACTGCGGCCTGCTGGTCTGATGTGATGTGATGTGGTGTGGAACCAGTATTTGCTTGTGCTCTCTATTTGACGTGCCAAGAGCTATTATTGCAACAAACACATTGCACAATGGCATAATACATACAAGTCACCATACAATATGAACATACCATTTTTTTTCTTTAACTGATTTCAGACATATGGGATTTAAATGAGTCTTCTTCTCTGCCTATGTCCTCAGAACTGTTGGAAACAATGGCGGGCACCACAAGCAGAAGGTTTAACAGGAAAGACATAGCACATGGAAAATGCAATCAGCTTCTGTCAATAGCATCGTCACGTCTCCGCTTCATCTGCAAGCATCACAAATACCAAAGGATCCAGACCCTTCAGTTCAAATGAGCGGCGGAATCGTCCCTAACTGCAGAGAGTTATGCTCATCACTCAGACAGGAGGAACCTTTAATAGGCATTCCAGCACCCAGCATCGCGACAGCTTTGGCATCTGATGCAGCATTAGCTGGAAGAGCAGCCCTCTATTTGTGCTTGCCTTGTCCTGTGACAGGAAGACCTATCAGGTGCTCACTCCCACCACCCCCCCACCCCCCACCTCCCTGCACCCCTCCTCCTCCACCCATCCATGTCTCCTCCTGACCTCATTCTGTCATCTTTGTTTCCCTTCGCTCCCCCTCTCTCAGGTCTTTTATAAAGTGTCTCTATGCATTACACATTTAACAATGCATTCAGAATAGGCCGCCATCAATCAGTCGTTCAGCGGCAGAGGTCGGATCTACCTGTGGCAACCAATATGATTTGGTTCTCTCAAGGTTCCATAATGAATAAAAAAACAAAAAACAAAACCAAAAAGAAAAGAAAAGCCGTAAAACTCCTCCACTGCAATGCGTATGGGAAACGTAAATGAGATGAAGACACACATTTATATGCTAATAACGCAACACGTCCCCACAAAACGCGCCAACATAATTTTGTATTCCCATTTGCTCAGTATCCTGTGGCACAGTGTCTTCCCGGAATCCGGAAACAGAAATGAAAATAACACGCAGACGGTAAGCCGTGACGAGATTTGTGTCGAAGGGTGCCAGCTTAACGTGGTGCCCGCAACAAAGGTTTGAGAAATGCGATGCACGGTACAGGAAAGGTAGCAGGTATAAAAAATAAATAAATCTGATGTAATGGCTGAGAGTGAGTCAAGCCCTGAGGTAAAATAGTCTCAGCAGTCTGACTCCAGGTTGCTCATGCCAAATCAGATGTTCAGCTGACGACAGCGGCAACAAAAGACAGCACAGCGTGTTAGTCACAAGGTATTTTATCATATGGAGATGGCACTTTGGTTTCTGCTTCCATAACACAATATACTCACATACATATATATTTGATATTGAATCACCAGAGGACACATGGCTTTCTGTTAACACAGTAAGACGTTGTCCTGCTCAGGCAGAGGTGTGGAGGTCTGCTTGTGAGTTCTGATGTTGCTGCTCCGCTCAGAGGCTTGATCCTGCAATCTGGACTTGGAAACAGACTGCACTCCGTCACGGGTGACAGCTTGAAGAGGCAGACACAGACTGCACAGGCACACCTGAAGGACCACACAGACACGCACACACATGCACACACACACACACACACACACAGACATTCGGTCAGCAGACAAAACACATTTGCCGTCAGCTTCAGGGGGAGAAAATTACGCCTTTGAAAAGCTATTGTGTGCAGTGGAAAGCAGCCGTGCTAATGATGTGTTTAAAATTATCCAATGTATAAAGACTTAATTAATTTAAATGGGGGAAATAGAGAACGGTTTCCCCTCGTTTCTGTGCATACGCTCATGTTTCGAGCAGTTTTTGTATTAGAGGGGATAAAAAAAAAGCAGTTGATTTAACATGTGGATGTTTGACGATAAAGAGAATTGCAGTAAAAAGCTGATTATAGCCAAAAGAAAGCAAACTGCTCCTGAGCAGGTGATACGATAAAGGCTTTACAATCTTGTAAAGTACCTTGAATCTATGTTTTCTTCCTCGTCGTAAAAACACATCACTCACATTCAGTGACAGAATGTCTGGCATGCTGTCAAGTGGGTGGGTGTTTTCTTTCTTCCTGACAATGTTGTTCCAGACCATTCCTACATATTACCCCCCACTAGCTCCTGTCTGGCCACGTTACAGACATGACACCATATGTTCTTGATGACACATACAATCCCTCCTCCAGCAGAAATCAAACCGTTCCCACAGCCCCCAGCTATGTCCAAACACAAGAACGGCTGTATATCTTACCTTGAAACATTTCTGGAATCGTTTGCTGACTATGTACAAAGCGATGGGGTTGATGCACGAGTTGAGCGATGCCATGTTAATGCCAAAATAGTCCAGGACGAGGAAGACACTGGAAGAGCGGGATCATTATTATTAAGTGGATCAGCCAAAACAGGTCAAAAGCGACGCAAGGTTTAACGCTCACCTCAATAGTTGACACCTATTCGGGTCTTTCTCATCGTATAAGGTTAATTTCAAGATTCTGCTGAGGTACAGAGGCAACCAACACAGCGCAAACACAATCACCAAGCAGAAGACGGTTTTTGCCACTTCAATTCGCTTTAAAAGAAAAGACACATTATTAATATGAGAATTTATGTCAAGGAGATTGAATGAAACGCAACTGGATTGTTGGTTTTTACCAAAACCAACAATCCAGTTGCGTTCCATTCAATCTCCTTGAGATAACTATGACCTGGATGAATGAGAATATTCACAGGCATGAGAATTTATATGAAACCTTAATTCAGAATGAGGTTAACGCACACACACACACACACAGTGAAAAGTATTTCGAAGTGGAAGGTGAATTATTAACCTGCTTGGTGTGGTCGCTCTGTATATTCTCAGTCTTTCTCAGCATTTTCCTGGTCATGAGGGTGTAGAAGAGAGCTGTCCAAGCCAGCGGCATGCAAAAGTAAAAGCCGAAGAGCCACCAGTCCTTTACTGATTTATAAAACTGTGGATTAAACATGACAGACGCCCCCAGACAGTCAGACGACGGGAAAGTTTGCACTGAGAATATATATACAGTATATTCCTGACACAAACAGGTCTACAACAATGTGTTCGTATCATGAAGTTTCCTCTCGGCTGCTATAAATAAACCTGGATGTGCTATATGAAAGCACAGTCAAATCAAACCCGCGTTTCATCCGGGTGCACGCCGGGAGACAATTAAACACCTGCATGAACTGTGTGGCTTGCATGGGATGAAGCAGACAGATCCTCAGATGTTTGTCTTTATAGTTCATCGTTATCATGTCAAAGCCGACAAGTTCAGGCACAGCCAGCAGAATCGAAACCGCCCATATCAGGGTTATTTCAGCCGCGGTCCAAAGCGAGACGCCAATGCCTTTGATTCGATTCCAGGACACCACGGCTCGGTACCTGCAAAAATCAATGGGGGAAAAAAAATATTTTGATGACCTATTTGTCTGGAACAATAATACACTGTAATCGCTAATGTCTAACAAAGCTGTCTTACTGGTGAAATACAAATAGCGACGTGCAAAAAAACTATTTTCCTGAGGAGCGCAGGACGGCGCTGCTTATTTTCTCACCTATCAACACTCAGAGCACAAAGGCTCAACACAGTAACACCAACTGATGTTTTCTGGAAGAAGGGGACAAGTTTGCACAGCGCTAAACCAAATGGCCAGTCCTCCGCCATGAGCTGAAACAGACGCAAAGGGCATTACTATGCAAAACAAAGAAAAGGAAAACAGGCACAATCTTTTCATGCTTAAGATTAAACAGCGTTTTAAAAGCTTCTAATCAGTGTTTTTCCCTCATTGCAAATGCTTCTCATGAGGTGGACAAGCTCACCCTGTAAGCGTTGATTGGAATGTCGATCACAATGTGCATCAGATCGCCCAAAGCAAGACTGGCAATCAGGATGTTCGGTCCACTTCTCATGCTTTTGTTTGCATGGATGATTTTGAGCAAGGCAGCGTTCCCCACGATGCCCACGACAAACACAAGCAGGGACACCACAGTATTGACGTATTTGAAGGTGTCCCTGATTCCGGCCGGCTCTAGGCACATGGGCAGGTGTGGTGCTTTTGGTTCGGATACTCGTGGTGGACGGACCGAGCTGTTGCATCTCTGATTATCCAGCAATGAAACACCAGGAGAGGCCGTTTCAGAGAGTTCGGTTACGGAGAAGTGTTCTGAAAGCTCATCGCTGGCCTCTCCCCTCATGAGACCATTTCCCAAACAAAGAGCAAGAGCCACAGTCCACATCGTTGACGACGTTCCCAAAAGGCCTTGGAATGTTTTTTTGGTTTTTTTTCCTTTTTGCCAGCACTGGATAGAAAATGAGAGTGAAAAACAATTAACACAGCACATCAGCTCCGAGAAAATTCCAACAAAGCATTCGGGTGATGCAACGGACTCGTTTAATTTACTGATCAAATGAAACACATCAACAGCACTAATACAGCGAATAATGCCCGCTTACCTTTAGATGCACACTCAACTCTGCATTTAACGAATCCCTGTAATACCCATTAAACAGGCTGCATGTTTAACAGACTAGTCTTTGTTGCTGTGCCTGCTATAAATGCTGGAACCCAGCAGATGGAAATCAAGGTTTTATAGTCTACAGTCCTGCTGTCAGCATCAGTCATCGATTTGTCAGCGGCGACTATAATTACCTCCCATGATACATCACCCCAAATGAAAGGATGGCGTTGAAGGGTATTGTCTGTTATCACAAAGTGAGATCATTTCATAGGCTTCAGTAGGATGAGACTCACTTTTTTTTTTGTTCTTAACTAAAAAAGAAGAGAGAAAAAGGTTTCACAGAAAATGGAAATGTACTATAATGTCTATTATAGTGGAGGCTTTTGTTGTTGTTGTTTTTACAGTCACAAAACTTCTATCACTGATCCATTTAGTTAATATTCCAGAACATGGAAAAGTGTGGATGCACATGAGCCTGATGCAGCCCTGCCACACAGGAACAACAGCACAAATGGAAACGTGCATTATTCAGCGAGTGTCCCCCAGAGGGTTTGCTTGACTTGTCATGTCACGTTTTTTAAAACATGAGTCAGTCTACGTTCTACCAGAGACATGCTGCCTGTACATCTCCAGAGAAGAAGGGGGAAAAAAAAAAGGTGATTTCTCCCCTCAACAGCTTGACATCCTGAAGAGCCTGAAGGAACATGGAACATGTGACGACCACGAGAGCCCTGAGGAGGGTGAGATATGTGACGGTCAGAAATTTCTCATCGTTAATACCATACCTGACAGCTACTGCAGCTCTCTTTTGATCCTCTTTTGTTCCGCGAGCAGCGAACGACCTTGGAAAAGTGTTTTTAAAATGTTTCCATTAGAGCAAATGATCTAAAAAAAAAAAAAAAGTGCGACTGTTCACAACTATAAATTCCACATTAATGCTAACTTTATTTTTTCCCCCAGTGGACAGAACCAATATGCTCAAGTGCATTAGCTAGTAAACAGAAAACCTAAAGACCTGTAATTTACAGTAGCCCGACTAACACAGCTAATAAAATGGCAATAAAATTCAAGTATCAGTCCCTTAAGAAATCAGTCTTTTTTAATGACTATTACTGGCCTAGTTTTCTTCTCTTTTTTTCCCAATTCAATCTCCTGCAGTACTTTTTTTTTTATTATTATTGTTGCTTGGTTTTACCCACATTTAAATATACATGCTGTGAGTTGGTGATGCTGGCCATATGTTGGACATCTTGCAAATCAAACTGGCCAACAAATACTATCCAAAAAATACATATGTCTTTAGAGCTTATAATGCTCTCTAGTGAGTTTCAGCTGAATGTGTCAGAAAAGAGATGTCTTTAACCAACACTACTCCATTAGACAGTAATATGTCTTTCCAGAAACGTCTCTGATCCCAGGAGGCCACAATCAATACGGCTCTAAGATGAATACAGTTTTTCTGGTAAAGCTTGTTGTCGCTGTAATTCTTCTGTCTCCTGTCTCCGCGTCCTCAACCGCCGAGTCCCATCAGAGTTCAGGGACATACGTGCGCCGGATGGAAGATGTACAGGTTTAATGAAACTGGAAAATCGACAGTTTGTTTGAGACGGAGGCGGGTGAGAATGGATGCCGTCGATGACTCTCTAGAGGTAGTCTGCTCAAGGAGAGAAAAAAAAATAATGTTATGCACGGCGAGTTCAAGTAAGGTTGTTTTCATTTCTATAGCCCAAAATTAAGAAAATAATCTCAAAAAGGGACTGAGCTACCTGTACGAGAGTTGTAAAAAATATCGTGTAATCTACCTTATATGAGTCTGCCTCCTCTCAGAGACACAGACCAGAGCCAAAACAAACTCCTCGTGATCAAAAGGTATCAGCGGCTTAGTGCAGCATCTCGATATTGCCCACAGTGCCCAGAAATGATGATGGCCTTTTTCATTCTCCCGCAGTAATAGCAGTGTGTGGAGGCTATAATATCAGAGGTGGAGGGGTGATTGTGAATCTGCTCTCTGCTGCAGTGCAGGTTCCAGAGGTCTGAATCTAAACAGGATGTGCATCTTGCTTAGTGTGACTATTGCCAGCAGCAATGTCAGCCCTTCACACACCATGAACTGCTGGAGAATGAAACCGACGCCGACCGAGAGGGCGAGGGCTGGTTGTTTACCACGCACGCAAATAAATGAAAATGAATTTATTAGCGAAACTGAGTGTTCGGATAACCTTTACCGCCGAGACGGAATCCTCTCCATTTGCAGTTGGGTTCAGAGGACAGAAGATCTGCGAGTGGGAAAAGAAAAAAAAAAAAGAAAGGTTTTTTTTTTCCATTATTGTAAGGAAGCAAAATAAATGAGAGCACATAATGTGGACAATATAAACCGGAGCAGGAGCCAGATAAAATAAATAAACGTGGGCCTTGGTGCACTCACGGAAAGTGAGGAGGACAATATGCAGCACATACAACACATTGCACTGCATTGCATATGTTGATTGATTGTACAACACCGCTCGCCATAAAGAGACTCCACTTCTCCTTGAGTTCACCGTAGCAGAAAATATGAAGTGGCACCAGAATTTGATTCTCAACACGCTCTTCTGTTATTGCCATTGTATTTCACCTTGTTATTATTATTATTATTTTAATAGAGAAAATCTAACAAAGCCTTGGCGACGTCTATACTGTAGCTCTAGTCTTGGCAAATTAGCACAAGCAAAGACACTAGATATGATGTCCTTCATGCCTCTCATTGGGAAAATATCAATAAGTACTTATCCTTTGTCTATTCAGGCCATATTACACAAATTACATAAACAAAAACAACTCTTACAGGCTGTCAAAAGAAATTCCCCACACAATTTATGAGCCTCAGAAGACTCAGATGTGAAAAAACACTACCGGCATGTTCACACTACAAGAGAAGACAACCGGTGAGCCAGAAGTCGTCCTGCGCTTTTATACCGACATCATAGTTGCCAAGGAATCGGGTGCTTTATCATCAGAGTGTTGTGCAGTTATAAATAATCTGACTAGTTTGTGTCGCAGCGAAAGAGGATATCCGAGCCCTTGTGTCCAGATGTTCCGCATCCTTTTAAGTGCAAGAAAAAAAAAGTGTTGAATCTAAGACTGTGTTGAAGTACTGATGAGAGGGTACGCATTTGTTCTCTTTAATTAGAGGTTTGCACATTGTTAATTACACTAACAGAAAAAGTTATCCCCCTGGGAGAGCAGCCATGATAATACCCTCTGCAGAAGCTGCCGACTTCTCTTACGTAAGATCTGAGAACAAGGAACTAAAGACCACTTAACATGCTGCTGTCCCAGTGCAATATTAGTCGTTATAACCATGATGCCATGATGGTTATAATAAATTAAACAAAAGTCTTATTAACGTTCAGCTCTTACTTCCAATTTAGATAACAACCCCGAAGGGCCACAACAGACTCCTGAAAACATATCTCCAATACAGCGACTGCACCTGCTTGTCTTTGGAAGTTATGATGATTTTTTTTTTTTATGGTTTTCCAGAGGGTCATTCAATCTTGAGCGAAAAGGAGTCGTTGCAAGAAAAAATAAATCAATCCTAGCAGTACGTTATTTGAAACAAAGATGTGAAGTTCAGTGCATATTTCCCCCGGATGGAAAAATCCTCAGAGGGGAGGGAGGTTGTTGTACTGCACATCAGCATGTGCATAAAATTTACAAAGAAACGTGTGTGTCTTTGCCCACTGGGTAAACACTGTGCACTTCAATGGGGTCAGTGCTTAAGGCAGGTAATGATAAATGCACTCGAACCTGTGCATGCAGAGATTCACTGCAAGTCTTCCGCTTTGTCCTCTACATAAATGATACAGGAGTATCCATGTCAAAGTGTAGCCTCCGCAGCAACTGACGGCAGCCATTAATTTTGCAATACGCTCCGAGAGAGGAAAACAGATTTGAAAAGGGAAATCTTATTTTTCTGTTCATGTAGCTCATTTGTCCAGAGAGCTGTGACAAGCCGAGACAAAAGGCTCTCGAGATATTGTTTCCAAATGAAGAGCTCAGAGATTTAACTCTCTGCTTGGCCTATATGTCCAAATCTCCCTCTGCAGCGGCAACACTTAGCCACACAATAACAGTCCCATCTGCAATTCCTAGCAGCTTAGCAAAATGAATGAATGGATAAGTAAATCAAACAACAGAAGTGAAGGATGGCTGCACAGAATGCACATAATAGGGTTTCCTGTCAATATGAACAAGACCTTGAACACCTGAAAGGAGACATTTCTGTGTTTTAAATGAAAACTAAAAGTGATATAAATTATGTACACATTTCTTTGTACGTACAAAGATGACACCATCACATCTCACATCTGCCAATAGAACATTGTTCCTCAGTTTTCCTAACTGAGACTAATTGAGATAGGAAATCCAGTAACTGAAAAACACCCAACAGTTGTAATAATAATAATAATAATAATAATGGTCACCTTCCATTAAATCCTTTCTCTGCACTTACTATTGGCAAAAGGCAACAATTTGTTTGAGTCCCCTAAGAGAAAAAAAAAATCTCAATTCTTCCAAACTAATCACTTGTGATCTTCATTTCAGTGCATTTTCTATTTACCTTCAAATGATGGCAACAACTTTACACTTAATTATATAGCTATAACTATATAATTAAAATAGGACATATACACGTCCCATATGGCTGTTAATTAGTATTATTCCCAGACCTCTGACTAATTGAGCTCAAACGGTCACTGAACGTGGGTGTATGACTGACTAACGCTTACACATGCGATTACAGCATATGCAGATGGTAAGACTATGTTTTCACATGTCTTTAACTTCTTTAACTGACGTACACTGGCTTGTGGCTCATTAAGTAAAGCATTGCCCAGGAAACACGGTTTGCAGTGTCACTATAATATATTTGATCTTTAAGAAAAAGGACAATAAATGGTGTAAAAAAAAGAAAAAATGAAGCATACGCACAAAAATGTGGAGTTGCATGATCATTCAGCAGCTTGACAACAAGCCCTTAACATGCAGCCAGGGTGTGAGCCAGAGAAAGAACCCTCCTCAGCAACTAAACAAACAATGGGTCCTTTAACAGATGGTCTGGCCCTCAGCATCATGAGCTCACAGCATCATGGAGTCACTGCGGAATCATTTGAGGAGGACAGAAAACACCAAGACAGACTAAATCCACAGAAGTACTGCGACACGCTAAGATGCCCCAACCAACATAGATATATCAATATAAAACAAAGATGTAAAGGGGCACAGCAGTATCTCAGCATGATGGACTGACTTCGACAGCTGAAGTAAATATAATGCAATGGTGAGCAAAGGAGAAATATAGAAGCGATTGAATCAGAGAGGTGGATATTTGTGCAGTACTCTGTGCTTTTGCTCTTTCTCTCTCTGTCCTAATCTAATAAAGCAACGTAATAATGTATCTACCACAGGAACCGTTTCTTATTGTTTTACGGTTGCTACGCTACACGACCGGAAACACACAGAGTTTGCGAGTGTCTAACAGAGAGACACGTTCCTCCATATTCTTGAAAAAAAAAAGTCTCACAGAGATGTAAACACTCGACTTGGAAAATCAATCACAATGGACTCAACAACAATCTGAACATAGTGACTTGACCTTTCCTAAACTAAAACAGGTAAGGACAGACAGACACATGCATGTGTGTGTGTGTGTTGTAACTATTATTTAGATAAACACCTATGTTATTAGGTCCCAAAAACACATTTCATGCTTCCCATAAAGTACAGAGCAGTTAATACAGGGCGCAGGTGGGATGATGGATTGCATTAAATTATATTATACAGGTGCTTGAGTTATTGCACGTCACCCCCTGTGGCTTATTAAGCTGATAATGAAGAACTGGTTCCAGTGCATACCCGATGATCCATGCATTTGATGGGAAGGTCATCACAGTAAACAGTATTGGTAGGCACACTAGCTGGAGAGATGAGGGACAGTGCAGTCAAGGTACAGTTTCTTCATATGTCATAGGAATGGATCCTGACCTTTACTGGTAAATAAACACAAATGCTTGGAATAATTATAAATTATTTTCTCAATTTGTAGAAAACAAATAGCCATATCAAGAAACACACAGGTGTGTATGTACAGTATTTCTTCAGAGCATTTCTGCAAACATTAATTCCGACCTGGAGATATCCCTGGATAATAAAGAGTACTATTCACTCAGCATGGGAAACCCCTTCAGCCTGCCAAGGAGAAACATAAGAGTCTTTGACTAATCGGGATAAGGTACAGTGGAAAACTGTTCTATTTCTTACTTTAGTATAAATACTATTTTATTAATGGAACATGCATTTATTCTGTTTGTCTCGCATCAAAACCTGCCTGTCGCTGCTGCAGCTTATTTCAGAAGGTGCCGGATAATAACATGGTTCTTGAATACCTCATTAACTGGAGAATCGGACACGAGCTGTGTGTTTCGGTGACAGTGGCTTTTTCAAAGCCACTGAAGGAGAAAGAAAAATAGAAATCCCTGCTTTTTTCTTTGTTTGTTTTCTTTTTCTTTTACAGATCTCAAGTGGATCAGACTCATCAGAGGAGTCACTTGTTGAAGACTCACTGTGAGCACTGCCAGCAGCTGAAGGAATTCCCAGCTACCAGCGATCAGACAACAATGGTGACCCAAGAGAGCTAAGAAAGTGGGTTTGCACCTACCATAGAACAGCACTGTTAACAATTTATCCTCAAATCTAAACTGACTCTATTGCAAAACAAAAATATGGTTGTGCTCATTACAACAATGTCAGGATATTTACAAAATATCCATAGGGCCAATTTGCCATAGAGGTATCTTGTGCAATCTGCTGCAATCAGCCGCGTGTGGTGGTCTAAGGACACAAACATTGATAACATTTGATATGATTGTTTGTAACATCTAATTGCATAGTACAGATACAACCACTATTAAATCAGTGTATCGGGATAAATCGGGATCAAAATATATTTTATCACCACTCACTCTCTTCAAGCTTAGTTCAATTATGGTTCAAATTGGCTGCATACAGGAATGAAAACCTGTCTGGGTGAAACAATAAACCCCAAGGGACCTTCTGTACACAGGCTGCCTGTCTTTATTATGGTGACTGGGACTCTTATGGGGAGGCAGCAACTGCAGTGACACAGGAGATTTAATGAAACAGTGGAGCTGACTGAACAATAGGGATCATGTTCATACTCTGCCCCAACCAGCCCCCTCTGCCCAACACTGAGCTCTTACCTCATCTACATCATTAGACTACATATGCATCACATGTACATCTGGCAAACTCAATATGCAGCTTAATGTAAAGGTTAAAGTAATGTTTATAAATGAATTCAAATGTGGAGCAAATGCAAAAATACAAGATAAATTAAATCTAGATACAGTAGATCATATTTTATTCCGATTAGTTTTGTGTGTCACTGCTAAATCAAGGCAAACGTCAGTGGAATCTGCAGCAGAAGAGCCCAGGGATCAATGTCCTACTCGAGAACATCTAGTTTCTCATTACCTATCAAACAACTGTCAGTCCAGTGAAGGTCAAGCCTTAGCGAAGCCTCATCTCACAGATTGATAGACAGCAGATGCCAATAAACCCGCAGCGGTTTGCCAGTTGAGAAGTGACTCCTAATGTTCCCTGAGTTTAAATTCAATGACAAAGCACTTTTTAGTAATAAAACCAATGATCATTAATCTTTTTTTAATCAGAATGTTCATAAATAATTTAGCTGTACACATCATTTTACATAGGACTCGCCAAAGCAAAAGTTAGACAGACAGTGTCCTCATACCTTTGTAATTCACCCATAGATCATATACGGTGCAAAACTGCTGGGAAGAACTGTCCATTGGTTTGACAAATTAAGTTTTTAAACATAATTATAAAAAAGAAAAAAAAAGGGTATAAATGTTAGATTCCATTGCCTAGTTTACACATTTGCAACAGCATAACAAAAAGATTCACAAAAAGTGGAAAACTCTTTAAGAAAACGTCCAACAGGGATGGAACAGCTGTAGGGTATTTGCTATGATCAAAGTTGGACCTGAGCATCCTGTAGCACTTCAGGCCATCATTAAGTTGTATTTCATGTATTATGAAGACAATTTAAAATTGAGAAATAAAATATTTTGCAGCATTTTTTTTTTCATTTTTCCTTTTCATTCAAACCCCAACAAGGGAATCAAAGCATCTGAGTGCAAGCCTGTGTACTGGCCAATAGCTACCTGATGAGGAACCCTTTTAGTGCCTTTTGTTTGTCCACACAGTGTCCTAGTCTGAACACATTTAAATAATGTGCCCCCATCCTCACACAGTGTGAAAATTCTTTTACGTCTAATATTAATAGAAATGCAACCGTCACCCAATCCCCACTTGTCAAAATTGATTTCTCCTTCATGAAAACATCCCTTTTCACAGCCTTTCGTTTTAGTCAAACAAAACAACTGGCTCAGTACCCAAAATAACACCCTCCACTTCCCAGTGTGAAACAAACTTCAAGATTAATACCTGAACCTTTTCGTACTGGAAACTGCTGAACGTCTTCCTGATAATCTTTGGCCTTGTGCATGGGTGTTTTTTATTTTTTTTATTTATTTTTTTGCCATCCGTTCAACGTTCCTGGTTCATCTTGCAGCTCGGGTTCACTGGTCATGACTCCTGGTCATGGCTGGAGTTGGAGCATCACTGCTATCCAGAGGGTGTTTGCCACCACTGCTACACCAAACATTCAGGCATTACTTATTCACAGACAGCAGTAGGTTAATCTGAAAGAGATCAGTGGAAAAATGATGAGTGCTCACTGTGGCATACATAATCCAGCGTCTTCCGACTGAAGTTGGTCTTAGTAGTTTTGAAAGTCTAAGAAATATTATCATAACTCTCAGGTGCCTTTGGGCTGGGCAAATACCGTACCTGCTCCATAGATGGACATGCAATTATTTGTAGGTCCTCTCCACTGTATTCCTCCTGAAGCAAGGCAAGCAGTCTTTGGAATACCTGCTGGATGTTATTCTGTGGGGGGAAAAAACATCCTATTACTGAGTGCTGGAGGGAAGTTAATACTACATTTCCTTTTATCCTACTTCCTCTCACTATCTTGTTTCCATGTCAACAGCATAATTTTGTTTTTCTCTCAGCTTCACCTGGCACCTTGACGAACAGTATGCAGACCGGACAAGACTTTCTCTATTAGAATAGAAAAATCTACAACTACAGCCACAATCTTTATAATTCAAGCACAGAATTATTATCCATGTTTCCCTTAATTCATTGACAGGACTTTTACTACAGAGACAAACACTGATGAATAAATGTATGCGAATAATGATTTCTGGTAACGCAAGAAGTGTAACATTTGGTAACACCTGAGTACAACAGATATGTAATGTCACATGAGCTTGTTAAGCTTGTCAGTGATACATGCAACAACTAATTTAGTAATTAATAATTACATTTAATAATAACACTAATTATTGATCTGGCCTGCAAACCCACAGAATAGATGCTTTGTAAATATTGTATGAAAGGATTCATTTAGCTTTAACGATGACTTGAAAAGAAATTGACTCGTGCAGTGCATTTACACCCAAGCGTTTCTGCCACCCACCCGGACAGGCTTGAAAAGGATGAACTCTGTGTCTCTATTGGCTAAGTACAAGGACATGCTCTGTAAAGTGCTTGGCAGCTTGCTCTTCATCACACGGTAGGTACTCATCACTACATCATTGATCTTTGCTGAAAAGAGGAGAAAAAAAGCAGTGCTGAGTAGAAAAAAAAATAAAGCTGTCTAGCTTTCGACATACCAGTTCTGATGAATTGCATTGTGATGCTCCATGTTTTAGGAAGAAAAATCTTACCGGGCTGTGCCCAAGGTTGTTGAGACAGACTGTAGGTGGGACCTCCTTGGTTAGCCATAGTTTTAAGAGCTGCAACCTGCGCACAGCAGACAATCAAAACAAAATGTCTCAGTTTGAATAAACGTAACCTCTGCTAGTTACTGTGATCAACACAAAGACGCACGAGAGGCCACACTGCTATTAGCGACAGTTCATCTCAGTCTTAAGTGGAACTGACAAACAGAAAACTAGAATAAAAGACGAGGAAAAAACAGATTTATTACGCAAAAATAATTTAGAAGGCAACAAACAATCAACACACATTCTGTTGGTACAGACAAAATACCATGCAAACGAGTGAACAATAAAAAAAAGCCATTTTATTTTGAGTTGTCAATAAAATACAGTAAAGGTCACTGATCAGTAAATGACTTTGTGATAAAGTTTTGTAAAAGGTAAATGCTGAAAAAACGAAGGTCAGAATGAGACACTGCTGCCTGAGGCAAAAACTGCATCCGCTTTATCACTTACCTTGGTGAGAAACTCCTCAAGGTTTCCAACAAAGATCTGAGTCTGCTGTTGGATGAATTGCTCACAACTGAACTTCAGGTGTCGATCCACATCCTTCTTAGAGTCAATGTAGTGCTCCTTTATCTCTGGTGTTCCCTGGGGACCACAAAAAAAGGGGTTTAGGAAGCCAAAGTAGATCAAGTGCACAGTATGTTTAATAAGATAGTGGGGAAAAAAAAGAGAAACACACTACCTCCAACAGGAATTCAAGTATGGCATTGTGACTGTTAAGTCGAAAGAATTTGGGAACAGCCTTAGGGTTGAAGATTCTGAAGGCAGCATCTTAACACAAAGCAGAGAGAATAAATCTTGGCTGATGTAGAATTAGAGTGCCCTCTAGTGCTACAAATTTCATATGACCTTGACTGAGATGAGGGTGATAGGAGGAGCGAATCTGCCCTGTGAGCCATTGGTTATCGTACATTACGGCACTGGATTACACTGTAATTTCCACATTAATTGTTGCCACTGGTGCATGTGATAGGCACAAGTTGCTTAATGAGCATGAGAATGTAATGACTGGCTTTATGAAGCTGAACACCAATTTTCCCTCCACCTTTAATTATCTTACCTCGCGTTTTCTTCAGGTCCAGTGAGATTTCCTTGATGGCAAAATCGGTGTGAAATGGGGCAATCTGTTCCCGCATTATCAGCAGGTGTTTGATCAGGAAAAGTTGCCCATCTATTTGTGTCTACAGAAAGGGGATAGCACACTGTTAAATCCACACTGCAAGCTGCCAAAACAAAAGGGCATCTGCTGACTTTCCATGCAACAGAGAACATAAAAAGCACAGGCTCGGAGACGATAAGAAAATGTTTAATTAATAACCGCTGATTAACCATTGCTGGCAAAGGACATATTTCGTTGGCAAAACAAGCAGCAGAAACCATTTATTGCTCAGCCAGTGACTAAAAGGTGAGAAAAAGACATCAACATGGGATGGAAACACATCTGAGATTGATGCCGCGGCTGTAATTTAAAGTGGAACGTGCCAGTTAACGCAGATATTAACAGCAATTTTGAAGATGAGAGGAGCCAATAAATAAAGGACGGTTTGCTGAACACTATATAGAGCATAATGAAGCTATTAAAGTAAACTGTAAATGACATTCCAGCTGTTTTCACTTAGAATCTTGTAAACCAGAACAACTTGAGGTTGAGTGAACTGCTCTGCTACTTATCGAGCCATTCGGATAGTAATGCAAATCTGCAACGTGGCAAAATGTAAAACAACACTTTTGAGCCAACCTTGTTTTTAAGGATGATATCTGAAGCTTTAAGGAGGGAGTGGATGCAGGCAGATAAGGCTTCCTGAGATAAACCCTGGAAGACTGCTCTCTGGAGAAAGATCAAGTCCCAGAATAGAAACAGATGAATACAAAATGCAAATGTGCAAAATCGATATACACCACACACCCTGCTATGTTCGGTGGAAAAGGAGTGTGTTAATTAGTAAAAAATGACGACTCACATCTATACATCTATAGAGCTTGGACAGACAAACCAGTGTTCGTCTGACAGTGGGGTACCACATGCCGTGCAGATCAGCAGGAGAAATTGATGTCTGCAGGCGTGATGCTTCTGCATTGCCTGTAGACATTGTACAAAGAAGGAGAAGATGACAAGGCATCAAGCAAATGACAATAACACCAAAAGTGGCAGAAAACCAAGTGTCACTCTTTGGAAACACAGACCAGCATTACTGTTTCTTCTTCCATCAGGATCCTCCAGCTGTACATCAGAAAATGTCAACTCCTGTGACATCTGCTTCATCTTCTCTTCCTTTAAGCTTTGAGCAATTCTCTGTTGATCACAAAAAAACGAGTTAAGAGAGAAAGTGTTAGATGCTGCAAAGTCTTAGTTTCCCATTTTCTCCTCAATTGGAGGTCTACCGGTAAAATTAACTTATAAATACACTATAAATACACTATAAAATTCAACTTCCAAACCGAGCCTGTTGAGAGACAGAAAGGGAGATAAACATTCAAATATGTCAAGAGAATTAAGAAAGTAGTATACATGCAACACATTTAAGCTGTTTAACATAAGCAGATTAGGTTAATGCACATTTAACAACAATTATAGGAACACCAGATCGCCACAAATTTACAAAATTCAACTTAAAACATTAAGAGAATACAAGAGCTGTAGACAGAGTAAAACGTTGTAAGAGTCAATTTATATCCTTTGTGTTAATAAGAAACCCACAAGTTCAACATATTGAGACAAAGGTTCAACATAAAAAGTTCAACATTTTAGAGAATATACGAACAGATAAAAAGGAATCATCAGGTTGATTTGATACTGATAAAACATGCAAAACATTCACAAAATATTATTTCATGGCAGATAATAAATTCAACAAAGAATTTGAATAAAAGGAAATTAATGAAAAAGATGATGCAAGAGATAAAAAACAGTTCTTTACACCAACATTCTGTTCCGAATACAAATGTTCTATTGCATGAAGCCATCAACAAGGAGAATTTATATCCATTGTGAGCATAGAAGACCTACCTCCATCATCTCCAATTTCTCAGGATAGGCCAGATCCCCTGGAGCTGGGTTGTATCCTATGATATCTGTCTGGATGTAAATGTGAGTTCTGTAGACCAGTCTCTCCTGGACATCCTCCAGCATCTGCTTTATAACTGCATCAAAAGCCCCCAACTGAGCAGCTGCATAGATGCACACAGAGGTCAAGTTACAGTTCAACCTTCAGTTCAACTTCTCCTTGCTGCTGCAAACAAATTCAACAAATATATTCGTGTTCGATCAGAAAGTATACACATGTCAACGTGTGATGTACACCCGAACATAAGATCGCGTTCCTTTGCTTCTTTTGAGTACATCATTGGAGTTTGTCTTCTGAGACACAAACTCACTTCACAGTGCACACTCCGCTAAATGGAATATGAACATTTTATATTTCAGTTATGTTTTTGGGGGTTTGACAAAAAAGACTAAAAGGTTACATGGTAATTGAAAAACCTGTTGCTACAATAACCTGAATATCTGTATTGTCAAAATCAGGCACTGGGAATAAGAAGGACATCCTTTTGAATAGCCTATTTTCATTTATTGCTAGCGCCTTCATTTTGGAACAAATATATTTCTTTTCTTGGCAGTGTCTGAAAAGCATATCAAATCCAAGTTCAAACTGTTTCAACAGGAAGAAAACTTACATGGCACAGAACAGAAGTCCAAAAACTAAAATGTTTCCCAAACAAACATCGATGGTGCTGTAGCGAGCCTGAACCGCTCTGACACAGCTGCATCCTGGTGACTCAATTCTAAACACCTCACATGAAATACGAGAAGCTTACAGGAGAACAAAAGTTGGAACCTACCATTGTTATGAACATGGTCTTCAAGCATCTCATTCTTGAGAATGCTACAGAGTTCAGACAGTGTCTCCAGGTGATTGATGTGAATGATTAGAGGCCGGAGGACATAATACAGGGACAAACATAACGTCTCAAGCAGCTCGCTGTTAGGAAATAAAAAAATATATATTTATTTTATTTTATAAAAGTGTCTTTCTGTTTTGACACTTTCTGTTCAGGGTTTCCCTTATGGGTTCTCCAATATTTACACAAACTGTACAACCTGACAGTGTAAACTGGTACACACACCAAGCTAAAATGACACATCCATGGCTGTGTTACATCATCACACCTTAAACAAACAGCCATAAGACAATGACTCCCTGTTTATTCTCAGTGATCATGAGAGGCAGGCATTACTCACTCTAGCTTAGGGGTGGCTTTAGAAAAGAACTCATTGTATAGCTGGTGTTCGTCCTGGCAAACATGAACCATGAAGGCGCAGCCACTGCGAACCTGTACAAACACACATAATGATCACCCGCTGTAGTGATCATAACAAACCCAAATACTTTGCTTAAGCTCCACTTCAAACAACCAGACATATCCTCCCACACAATTGCCCACAAGCACCCACTGTAATAAAGCAATAATTAGCAAGATGCATAACCTTTCAAGTTTCATGAAAAGAAAAAAAAAGTCAGACAGGTAGTGTAGCTGTTATGTTTCATTGCATGCAATTCTGACCTTTAATTAGAGCATCCCCATCAAGCCAATTAGTGAAGTGCCTTAAATGCCACAACAGTGTTGGACATAGTCAGTACAGGAGCCAAACTTAGATCCGTTTCATGTGATGTATCACATTAAAATATTTCACCATTATTTCAAGCAATTAAATTCTCTCACAGCACAATCCACTGTGGCCTTATGGATAAGATATAACTAAGGATGCACTAACAAGACCAAGTCCCAACACAGCAATTCACTTGTGAACAAAACAGCAGTAGTCCGGGATGCCGTCTCAGCTTGTGCTCGTTTATCTTGTGCGCAGCTTTGTGTCTGTACCAAACACTCCAGTAAATTTCCCAAAGGGTCCATACTGGGCAGTCTTAGCAAGCTCAAATGTCATTTTACAATATCTAAAGGGCAGTTCCTGCCTTGAACTAGTCATGCCTTACCAGAGCACAGTGGTCTTTGCTGTTTTGGTTTGTCAGGTCGGTAATGGTGGATGTGATGCTGGGACTGAGGAGCTGCTCTCTCTGGTCGAGGTAGCACTGGTGGATTTCATCTAACAGCTGATGGTATCTGCTCACATTGAAAAATGTAGAGATGAGTAAATTTCAGCCAGATAAATCAAAGGAAAAAAAAACTAATATTAATGCTGCTGCTTTGTTCCGGCAAAATGTCAACACTCACTCAGGAATCTTCTCTGCTCGCTGTTCTATCTGTTCAATTAGTGACTGAAAGAAGAAAAAAATGTCAATGGAAATGTGACTGATCACAGAAGATGATCAATGTAAATGATGTACTTTACAAATTCTGTAGCTCATTAAACACTACTCACTCTAACTTTCGGTGCAGACGCTCTGAATTTAACATAGTAAAGTGTAAAGGCATTGTCTGCATTGGTCAAACCCATTGGATCCTGGGGGAGAACAAGAAAACTAATTAAGCATGGCATATTCAGTATCTATTTGCCCATTAAGAATAAGAAAAAGTACATTTTGAGTTTTCTTACCCTTTTTGTTAACTGGCCTGTAAGATTCTGCATAGTGTTCACAATGTGGATCTTCATGTAGTGCATAGCTTTGGAAAGACATTGCTTAAACTTTGCCATATAGACTGGGTAGTCCTTGAAATTTGGCTGCAATCAACAGAAATAAACAAGTGTTAAACGGTTTTAATTGTGGTCACACACACACACAATATACTCTGATGCATAGATTATATTTCAAAGAAAACACTTATTTTGTTTTAATACAGTTCAATATAATATTGTTACTTTCTTTAAAAGATACACAATACAGAAACACAAATATTGGCGCCCGAATGTCATTTGTGGGAATAAATATGCAATTATTATAAAGAAGCAACGTCAAAATAACAATAAAAACAGACAAAAGACAGAACTAAAACTGTGTGAAGACTGCTATCTGCTTACATGTGAAGACACATATTCAATGCAGTCATCCAATTTTGACAGCATTGGTATGAAGCCCTCACTATTTACAGACAAGGCTGGAGAATTCAGTTTCTGCAAAGACAAAGAAAAAGTTAAGTTTATATTTGAAACATAAGAGTTATCCTCCAGCTTTGGTCTTTGGTAGCAGCATTACAGATAGTGTTTCCCCATTTGTTGGTGAATCATGCAATACATTTTTGCAATACTATAATACACGCTAACATCAAAGTACTTCAGAATCATGTATTTAATCTGGGACATAGCTGCTGATTCACAATATTTAATTAGGCTCACAGACAATTAAGCAATGACTGAGACATAATTTACGGGGCATACATTAGGATAATAAATGCTTCAGGATAAAGAAAATCCAGCCTACCGTGTTGATGTTCTCTAGCTCATTGAAATATGACAACTTCTGCTGTATGCTCTCTGCCAGGTCAACGAGTTCTGACTGCAAAGATAGACAATAACAAACCTCAGTGGACACAAACATCAGCAGGATAGTTAAATTTATACAGAGCATTTGGGAAAATATTCATTTCAATAGTCACTTCTTTGTTATGTTGTAGCCTTGTGCTAAACTTATACAGAACTTATTTTTTCCCCATCATCTACCAATGAGAGGACAGCTCATATTATTCCTGCCTTGTGACCCTGTAATGTGTGTTTGTGTGTCTTCATATGTGTCCTAAATTCATCTACTGAAGCAGTTATGAGAACCTTTGTGGGGGTTTTTTTTAATTTTTGCCTCTGTACACCACCTCAACGGATTTGAAATACAGCAATATGTTTGTTAACGCTTTAATCTCAGGAGTTTAACATAATGCTCATATTGATTATTTAGGAATTATTTAGGAACAGCCCTTTTCTACTTTTATACACATTTTTATCATCTCCTTTCAGAAGCTTGAAACAAACTGAACTTCATACATCAGGCAGTCAGTTTCATGGCAGAGTGTGGCCTCTTCCCTCATTATTTCAAGACAAATTAATCAGACAATAAACTCTTGACTTAATTCCAAGTATTGAATTTGCATTTAGTAGCTGTTCAGATCTTTCAATAAGTGGTCTGAAGAGGTGCAGATGCAAGTGAAGGAGGCCATCATGAAAATGAAAAACCAAAAACAAACCTCTCGGGCAGATGGCAGAAACTACGTCAATTTGGTACATATTTAAAAAGGGGGAATGCACTGGCAAGGCCTGAGAGACCACTGAATTCAGAGGAAGTAGATGTCTGCAGGTTTCTGGAAACAAAACCTTTTACAAGGACCAGCAAGGTCGACGAGAACTCTCAAGGTAGGAATATCATTGTCAAAGTCTAAAATTAATCAAGGCCTTTATGAATGTAAATAAAGTGAGTTTAATGCAAGACGCCAAAAAATACTGAAATGTTAAAAAACAATTTCACCAGGTGAAAAAAAACAGTCACAATAATACCCATTGTATTAGCAAGTCTGGGTGTAAACAAAGAAAAAGAAAAAAAAAACAGCAAGCTTCTGACCTGTTCTTTTAGGAGTTGTTCACAAGCTTCATGTAGAGTCCCAGTCTTATTGGACACAAAAAGGTACTGTTTCTGAAGAGAGTCCAATTGCTCCAGAGCTGCACTGACATCTTTCAAAATAGCATCGCAATGTTCCTGGTAGCAGTTAAGATCATCTCTGGTTTTTCTGAAATGGAGCAAATATATGCTTTTGCTTTGGTGGAGTCTTTGTACCTACTGGTTTACATACAATGTACAATGCAAACACTGATATTATTTTACATGTATTCCATCAGCAAATCACACACTGTCATCATCATTATTTGGTGGAGAGTGTTCAGAAAAAAAAGTCATGCATCTGTGTTGGTTCAACTACATGTAACACTCCACAAGATGGCCTAAGATCTGTCAGAACAGTGTCAGCACTAAACTAACATCAGACTCCTCTGTTGTTTACAAAAGTTGCTGCATATGTTTGGCCATGAAAGTTTGTGTCTCTAGATTAGATCAGATAGATGAGGAGCAATTCAAAGGTCTGAAACAAGGCTAATTTATGTCTGATGCGTGCAGGGGATGGATTTTTATGGTATATGAGTGAGTCAAAGTTGGACTGTCATGCTTAACACTGTGGTCAAGACTATAGTTATTTAGTCATTTGTTTCTTTTTCTTCATTTGTTACTTTTTAGGAAACACATTGAGCACCACCATCTTGGATGAAGTACCTGTATTTTGCACTCTCCTCCTGGTCCATGTTGGCTTGTAACTTTGCAAACCAGGAAAAAAACTGCAACATAAGAAAATGAATTTAAACAGTACACGCTGTTACAGTTGGTATATGCGGATACAGCATATATACACCGTCATGGTGACAAAGACAAGTCACCTGCTGTGCTGTTTCAATCCTATCATTCTCCATGTCCAGCATCTGGAAACCCTTGAGCAGGACGTCCTCCGTCGAGGCAGGCACAGTCGTTGTGAACGGGGTCTGCAGGGACCGGGACGACAGGCTGCACAAGTCCTCGATGGGAAGCTGCAAAACAAAACAGGGATCTTTGTTCATAAACAAACTCAACAGGGCTGCTTATTAAGCTAGCAGGACAGCTCGACGTGGCGACGCGCAACATGAGGTGCAAGCCCACTGAGCAGCTTAAAAGTTATTATTCCGCAATATATTAACTTAAACATGTTGTTAACATATATTTCGGCCGACCGAGTGAGAAGAGAAGCAGCCTGGTGGTTGAGTTAACCTCAATTTGCTTAGCAAACTAAGTTAGCAACTCTGTTAGCTAGCTAGCTATCTCACCTCTGAGGGGACAGAAAGCGTTTCGGCTGCAGCACGGATCTCCAGGACAGAGTCCATTTGCCTCTCCGTGAGGGGAGCCGTGGCATCGGTGCGGCGATCCCATAACGACAGCTTCTCCCGCGTCTCTTTATCGGTAAGGTCCAACAGGGACTGATCGGTGGTCGCCATCGTCGATTTATACAGCTGCAACGTCAGCGGCAACGTCAGCAGCGTTGCGCAGGTACTTCCTGTCTCGGGAGCGTGGGCGGGGCTTAGCGTGGAGGCTGGTCCAGATTCCCCCTCACCGATTAAATGAGATTTTAAGCAATTTTATCCCATAATTTCCAATTTACATTATAACTAAAGATATTAATTCAAAATCATATAGCGCATATGTATGTCACTAAATATAAATAAGTAACATTTACTTTGGTGTCTGATTTTATTTGGGCAAATGTGTTATGTGTTTGTTTGTTATGACAGATCAAAATCAATCAAACAGTTAATAATAAAATTAGCCACTGAAAATCCCACTGAGAGTTTGATCAGTGGGATTTGTGGGTGTTTGCTAGCAGCAAACAAGTCACAAGAAATACAAATCCCGGTGGTGTACTGTTTATGCAAAATTTAGGATTCGGTTCTTGTTTATAATGTTGAGAAATTGCTTTCTTGTCTGAAAAAAATCACATTCACACAGTTGTTATTTTCATTATGTATCTGTGTTTAGTTATGTAGAGTTTGAAGCTGTGAACAAAAAATGCTTTTTTTCAAATTATTTTTTGCTTATTTGTCACAATGTGAAGCAAATACCATTGCTCATAAAATTATTGCATGTGCATGCACATGTCTTGAGCGGCAAACAGATACAGTATATTATATATCAAGCTGCAACAAGCTGTGCATGATAAAACTGTAAAAAAAAAATGTTTAGCACTAAGCTTCTGTGGTCGCAAGCCATTATCAGCTGAATTATGTTGACTGGTGCGCTAATTGTTTTTTGTTTTTCTCAGTCAAAACCAGAACTGTGGGGATTAATTATATTAACACAAACAGCTCCCAGGGTTGCTTTTGATACTGCAAATTCCTGTTGGCATTGCACGTAGGTGGTAGCATTCACACTCTCTGGCTCTGTCTGCAGGGTGTCTTATGGGGAGGTCACGCAGAGTTCAGATTTAATTTTTCATTGTCTTTTTGCTGTAGATTTTAAGCCACATTACTGCGGTACAAAGAGAAATGTCAGCGCGAATCTTGTCAAAAGCTGTGTTTAGGCTTTGGAGTGCGGGTCAGAGCGAGCTCTGTAAAACAGGACTGACACTTTTCTTAATGGTGGTGGTGATGGAGGAAGTGCTTTGTTTTCTTAATGGCGCTGTGAGAGGCTGTTCAAGCATCATGAGACATCAGGTAAAAATGAGTCTCACAGGAGGACAGTTCACAGTGGTGGTCAAACAAAGTCATTTTTATTGCTTTTTATCAGAGAAATTAAATGTAAAAAAAAAAAAAGTGAGATGCTCGTCTTTAATCACACAGTTACAATATGAAAATGTATTGTCTCTCACTGCTCAACTGTATAAGAGCATTTGCATGTTATGACTGGTCTGACTAACTTCAAATCAAAATTTCAACGTGAACCTACTGTTATCTTGTGTATTCAAGTGTGTTTTCCTTACAAAAAACAATGACAAGCAAACATGTTATGGTACAAGTGGCTTAGAAACATATTTTATAGTGACAACATTGTCCCTTCAAAGTGCTATGAATTAAACAGCATTTAAACATTTTTTAACATCATAAGAGGCAAAGGGTCCGCTTGTCACTTGTGCTTAAAGGTTTATCATCATCCATAAAAACACAGGAATGGGAAGGCATGTAAAATGAACATAATATAAAAAGGAAACTGGAGCTTATTTTGAAATACCTCCATACATTTAAAACCTTAAACAAACCCCTGAAACCACCCAGCTGAGTATTGTACATACATGTGCAAAGCAAAGAAATACATTTACAGACAATTGTAAATCTTTTTTTAAATAATAACAAAAGTCCTGTTAAATTGCATCTCCAATGCGTTTACATTAGCCAACGTAGAATACGCTCATTACAGTCTGGTGTCAGTTGTTAAAATCTGCCCCCTCTAAGTGATCAGGGATGGGCAGTCCAGTGAGGATTGTTAAACACCTGTTCCACACGTTGAACACCGGGCAGACTGGCTGAGCAAAGGCAATGTCAAATGTATACAAGTGCTGGGAACTGATGGCGTCATAGAAAGACAGAGATCCAGAGTCATAGTCCAACAATACTCCAAGACGCCGCAGGTGGGGTGAAGGATCGACTGGCATCTCCTTGCTGTTGTGGCGCACCACCCATGAGTTGTTGCAGCGAGACAGAACCCAGGAGGCGGAGTTTTTGCCAATCCACTCATGTTTTGGCGCTGACTTGTACGCGATGCCCACTGCAAACCTGCACAGTCAAGGAAAAGTAGAAAGGAAGATTCCATAAATACTGTCGCAGTTGATCTGAAATGTTTTCCATGAAATCAAAAGTACAAGTCAAGAGCCATGATTGCATCTATGTGAGACTGTATTAAACCCACGATTGTGTTAAATGGCATATAGCTTAAACTTAATATAATTATTTTGTAGAGAACTTGAAAAGTCCTTCAGGTTTCATTAGGATTCAGGCAATAGTTGTTAGCATAGATTAATGTTTTTACCAAGTGCTTCCTCCTATCAGGACCTCCCAGTAATGGCGGCCGCTGTCGATGTAAACATTTCCTGTGACACCGTAGCTGCTTTGGCTGGTGAAACGGTCCTGACTATGGCTCTTCTTGGACACCGTCTCGTCCCTCTCTACGGTCAGGTTGTCATGGGACACCCTCAACTTCCGATGAGCCGACTTGGGGTCCAGCTTAAAGGGCTGACCTTAAATGAAATATACCAGACTTATGAAACACTTTGAAATGCTGATTTGTAAAACGCATTACAAGTCTCAGGGAAAGTTGAGTAAATTTAAAGTTTTGTGGCGTCGCTGAACTTGACATACTGTTTGTTTTGAGTTTCCCTGGTTCGCTGCTGCGGTTTCCAGCCTGGTTTATGGCCTTCACAATGAAAATGTACTTTGTGCCACATTGTAGTCCATGCACAGTGTAGTGATTTTGCTTGATGTTTGGTACAATCATCCAACTATCTGCAGAATTACATAAACCTGCAGTGCAGACAAAGCAAATGAGTCGCTGGCAAAGAACAAACCAATGAATCATTAAAAAAGCGTAGTTATTTTAATGTTTGTAATGTAAGGAGACAGTGGGTCTGTAGATTACATCATACTTTACTCCTACAAGAGAGCTGCATACATATAGTACTTACTGACAACATTAGACTGGCTGGTGAAGATGGCGTACTGAAGTTCATATGATACTACAGAGAACTCATCATCTGATGTCCAGTGAACTGTGATCGTGTCATATGAAGCTGTACACAATTCCTCGCGGATTACAGGCGGATTTGGTGCTGCAATCGGAAAACAAAAGACAAATGTTCATCTAAGACATTAATGAACACAGAGAGGATGCCTCTCTGTCTACAACAGCATAAAATTAAACAGGAGAAAATCAACGCATGATGATTTTGCGGCGAGACCAGTGGCAAATCGCACTTTCCATTTGTGTTTTTATCCTGTAAAGTGTAATTAAGCAGCTCCTGTCGCTATTATAGCAACGGCCCTCATGCAGCGTTAAATTCATTCTGCACAGCAGGCGCGGAGCATAAAACAATCAAACCTGTTTCATTCAGCAGAAAAATAATGTTAAGTGCTGCAGAGCATTTCAGGATTATGGTTCTGTTTTTTTTTTCCCCCCTCCGGCACAATTAGAGTTGAACTCTAAACTGCTTCTATTCATGCCAAAACCATCCAGTCTTATGAATCCAAAACGCGCAGTGACTTTTGAGTGCACTGTTGAAATGGAATTAAAATGGATATGTTTTATCTGAAACCATCACTCACCTGTGAGGTAATCCAAGCTCTCTAGCATTTTCTTCTCCCTCGTGAAGTCCAAAACAAAACTGTCAAAAGTGTCATTCAGATTAATTTCTGGTAGCAGGATTTGAGAGGATGCCGTTGCCATCGATACTCTGCATTAGAGACAGACAAACAAGACCTTTGTGTTAGTTACTGTATAGCTCACGCTGATGATATTGCCTCGCGCTGTTCCCTCACCTCTCACAAATACTTTTAGCCGTCTGAAGGAAGCGAGCATGGTCTGTCTCCTTGACGGTTTGGTCAGCCTGGGAGATGAGGGCGGAGGACCTCTCGATGCACTGTTTGCAGCTGGCTATCTGCTGGGCCAGCTTCCTCATCCGCACGGACTGGACAGATAGTAAGACATGTTCCTATATTAAAAGCTGTTGAATAAACCCGTTGATGTGCAGCCTACGGTATGAGGCACTAATCTGCCACACAGTAGATATGACTTCACTTTGCCAACTCATTTACACCTAATACAATGTTAGTGTGTTATTTTGGTAATAATGTTCTAAAATCTATACTGGAGAAAGTGCACACAGTAACCAGCCCCTCTCAACCCCCCACCCCCACCCCCCACCCCCGTGCATCTCTGGCTGTAAGCAACCTCACAACTTGACATGAGGCACGGGGTGAGGAAGGAAAGAGTCCTCCTCCAGAGGCGGTCATCACAGGAAGCGGGAGCTGATCTGACTCTGACACTGAACACAGCACAGCATTGCCACTGCCTCTCTAATGACATCTGACAGGGGGAATGGAAGGCAGAGGGTTCAAGAGGGCATAGCACATACACAGTATATGTATGGACACCATGCCAGCAACAGGAGCATCAGCATCAGCTAGAGTAACTGAAAATATGGGGTTGAAACCAGTGTAGTGCCAGGATGTGTTATACTGCTTATAAACTCACCGCATTGTTTTTAGAAGATATATAAGCTCAAGACGCATAATGATGAATACGATTTTGAAGATATAATGTTGACACTGTTGAATTTGAGTCAAAACAGCTGTGCAGGGGGAGGGGTACACATATCAGGATACACAAGGTGATAAACTAACATAATGTTTCACGACACAGAAGGTGATAAAGCGTACCTTTCCCTCCTTTATCTTAGTGGCTATGATTTGTCTTCGCTGGGAAGGCAGAGGGTTGAAGAGGGCATAGCACATACACAGTATATGTATGGACACCATGCCAGCAACAGGAGCATCAGCATCAGCTAGAGTAACTGAAAATATGGGGTTGAAACCAGTGTAGTGCCAGGATGTGTTATACTGCTTATAAACTCACCGCATTGTTTTTAGAAGATATATAAGCTCAAGACGCATAATGATGAATACGATTTTGAAGATATAATGTTGACACTGTTGAATTTGAGTCAAAACAGCTGTGCAGGGGGAGGGGTACACATATCAGGATACACAAGGTGATAAACTAACATAATGTTTCACGACACAGAAGGTGATAAAGCGTACCTTTCCCTCCTTTATCTTAGTGGCTATGATTTGTCTTCGCTGCTGTATGATATTAATCAGCAGCTCGCACTCCTCCAGCAGCTTGTTTTCCTGTCGCGACGCATTTACCTAGTAGACAGGGCATGGAGTATATATAGATAAGAGACAGTCATTCATTTATCCTATACCATGCATTAACCATGCTGGAAACGCAATTTGAACACTCACACACACACACTCACACACACTAAATTTAAAAAATTCACAATAAAAGGACAACACTAAAACTTTAATTTTGTGGCTAATCAGTGTAATTCACTGCCGTATACACTTGATCTGGAAATTTTCACCAAGCCCCATGCATAATTGCAGAAAATAATTAGATCTCAAGACTAATGAGCAATTAATCTTGTTGACATAATGAAAAGCCACTCGGAGATACAGTAATTCATCACGGTGGTGTTACAAACCCAATGAGTTGTTCGTCAGTTCAGAGCCACACCTGAGAGGTAACAGACAAACAGCCTCACCTCAACATGCTGGCAGGTTTGGATAAGTTTACCCATCAGACTTTCCAACTCACTGGTCCTCTTGATTAGATTGCTGAGGTTGGAGTCCAAAGCTTGCTGCAAAACAAAATTGAAATGGCAAATTTCATTACACACTACGCCCCTCCCCCTTCATAAATCTGTAAAGGGCTGAATAAATCTTGGAGGACAGTTAAGTGTGTGAGCGTAAAGGGCATAGGAGGCTGCCAGTGGATATGAGCCCTGACTCCCCGAACCTCCCCAACACAAGCGGCTTCTCTGTGCGCCAGAGATCCCATCACACTGGCTGCCGAGGCCGTGGAGCTTCGCCGAGCATCTGCCAGTGATTTGGGCAACTAAACCCCAACTGTGTTAATCACTGACTCAGATGAAAGGCTTGTGTTTCAAACGTAATCTCTAAATGTAATTGGGTCGCATGGTGCCTCCGTACTACGATGGTTCAAAACGTCTTCTGATATCTCCAACAAAAGACATCATTGTTTTAAATGAGAAGACTTGTCCAAAATAAAACAGATTTCTGAATGCAGAGTTTGTGTCTGAGACGAATTTTCTTTTTCCCCCTTCAAAAACAGACTTTTGAATATTATCTTTCATTTACTTTTACCAAGATAAAAATGTGCAAATTTGCCTCTAAAGACCCAAAGCTTGCAGAAAGGACCTTTCCCAGCGTAGATGTTTCACATTGTGATTTTATGAGATGCACCGAAATAGCAGAAACTTTATTTTACCGCTCTCACACTCTTACTGTACAGTATGATTTATTAATATGGTAAGGAAGGTGATGAAAGCAATTTCACATGCAGGTAAAGGGGAAGTGGGTTCAAACCCTTTAAAATGGAAACATTAAACATAAGACATTGATCAGACTGATACACACACACACACACACACACATATATATACATATACAGAAAGAGAGAGAGAGAACATGAGGAAAAGACAGACGGTATGAGAGACAAAGCGAGTTCACACTCACATTTCGGTGTATTCCTGTTTCACAGTGTGCATAAAATACGGCCTCTCCTGCAACATTAATACTCTTCATGTGTTTCGAGAGCTCTCTCTTTCTAATGGAAGTCTCTTTCCTAAAGCCATTTAAACCTGATAAGAGGAAAGAATAGCAGCTTCCTTTTGTATGCGAATGCTTCTGGTCCCACACCTTTGCTTTGGCCAGTCTCTTTTCCTTCCTCTCACAGTCCTGATAGGTCACTGTCAAGACCTGGCGTTTTATCTTGCGTCAACATTCCAAATTTTTATCCATTGTAAAAAATCATTTCGATATCCTGTTCACGACGCAGGCCCAAAAACTCAGAGCAGACGTGCCATTCTAGTGCGTAGATATTTTACATCTACACACACACACACACACACACACACACACACACACACACACAAACAGTGACTGGTACTGTTACCACATTGTTGGGTGTTAGGGGTATGTGCATCATTCCAAGTGCTTTATGAGTTTCTTCCCACAGTTCAAAGCTATTTGAATATACTCAAAATCACAATTTACAATTTACACAACATAACTAATGAGTGATGAATAGATGATAACAGATGCCGCACCAGGGTTTTGTCATATAACGCCAAAACCAACCCGTGTACACACACAGACACACACTCGTGCCTTTGCAATGTCACACTATGCCTTTGCGAGCCACTTTCAGAGAAATGTGAGCCAGTGTGGCTGTAAACATGTGTTTGGTTGGAAAAACTATGACCGAGCTCAGCTGCACGCCACCTGGGCTCTGCCCTGCGTGCAATGAGCAAAACACTATTTCTCTCCAAGATGGAAATGGGCTTTTTCCTCTGTCACTTGAGGCTTTTAACAATGCAGCGAACTGCACATGATAAAAGCATCAACAAGACACATTAACTAATAAAGACATGGATTTGTGGCTCATATCCCATTATAAACATATCATCAAAAATCTACTATAAAATGCATGACAGAGGAAAATAGGCCATAACTATTGGCTGAACTATAAGTCATTTAAATAAAACCAAACACTACTGTCTTTTAACACCTGGAGAATATACTTGTAAAGAGAAAGCACCAATGTGTAGGAACTGCTACATCAGCAGATTATAACTACATGAAGTGGCGCTCTTGATAAACAAGTAACATTCAGGTTTTAGATTGCTCCATAAACAAACGTCCCTGATTGTGTAATTTAAAAAAAAGAAAAAAATGATGCTGATCACCTGGTCTGTATCCTGGTGTGAATGATCACTCCCCACACAGACAAAGCCTCCAGAGGATTTCTGCACCACGACAGCATGATCAAACAAAAGAGACAGGTTAGGACCGGTCCACTGACCAATCTCGGAAAAACGCTGCGACAGATTGTTTGCATCCCAGTTCCACTGTGACCAACCACTGTGAGAACAGAGGCGCGGGCACAAAAGGGTTTCGAGTGATACTTGTGACACAGTAAACCGTCCCTTTGTGAGTCATGCATGGACACAGTGTCCGTGAGAAGCTGGACCCTTGCTTTTATTTCATGCAGGCCTGTTCCATGCAGTTCTCTCGGGATTCTCCAGGATGAACAAACTTTGAGCTACACAGCTCAACACTGCTGAGTTTAGTCAGTAAGTGAAAAGAAGTTCCTTTGCTTGCTTGCTATTATTTGATGTGATGCTCGTTTTATCGTTAATAGTTTAAAATAAAGCTCCACTGCATAGTTGACTTGTCATGGATATAATAAAAAAAATCCCATGAGTGCAAAAATCTCCTATAGGAAAAACATTCAAGTCTACAGGGGTAAAAATGCAGAGCCACCTTTTTATGCTCCAGCAAACAGCAGCCTCTCATGTGTTATTGATGTCGGCCCATCTGCTGAACGTGAGCAGTTACCACTTAACATAAAACCATGAAAGCAGCCTCTGACTATGGCTGTCATTATATTTGAGCATGGATACAATTAGAGCTTCCACCTGATTTCACTGCATATTCTATACATATGCATTTAACACGCACACATTTAAGTCGAAGACATAAAATAACAAAAAAAAAACCCTAATCTAACAGTAAATTGTGCTTTTGCTGAGGACTTTGATGTGGTATTAGATGCAGATAAAAATATATGTTGAGAGAGAGAGAGGGAGATGGAAAAGGAGAATCATTTTCCATGAAGAAATTCAGAATTGCTGGGAAAGAAATGGAATATTTAGGCCAAGAGGTGTAACGTGCAACTATATGTTAATGGTTTATGTTAATGACAAGAGCTCTGTTACCCCCCTCTCACCCAGCTCCGTTTGGATGTACCCCCCCCCCCCCCCCCCCCCCCCCCGCCCGCCCCCCCCCCCCCGCAACCTCCAGACAATAAGCAGATGGGTTCAATATGCTGATGGGTCCTGTGGTGGAAGGACAAATTATATGGGAATGATTCAAAACAAACTTTGGTGTCTTGCTTTATTGTAGGGCCGTGTCATCCAGTGCAATAGCATGCCTCGTTTATGTGTGGTTAGACACCAAGGATGTCGAGGGAGCACGGAGGACTGAAGCTGGCTATGCAGGTTCGTTAGAGTGTTTAATCACTGTTTTTTGTTTGTTTGTTTGTTTACAGCTAGAAAAATAATTAATTAGTAGTCTGTTTTAAAATCTGAATGGCCGTGTCCCTTTTTTGGGATTATTTATTTTCTGTGCCACTGTAGATTTGCTAACACTCCCTTCACATTTGATTTCTAACAATAAACAAAGTTTGAGGTTACATATGATATAAAAATCAGTATTCAGTGTTAATGTACTTGCAAGACAGATATTTCAGAGTGGCTAAAATAATAGCAGGAGCAGTTTTCCATGGAGCATTCATCAAACTGTAGATCATGTCTTACCTTGAGTTTGTCATATCGGTCACTGAGGGCTGCCACTTGGTGGTCTCGGTGTCGGCCGACCAGCTTGCACAATGCACAGATCAGCTGCTCATCTGTCACACAGTACATGTTGACCTTCTCGTCCTCGTGCTCCAGACACATAAGCCCCCGCAGATGGGAATCCTGCAAGGGCTCAATTAGACGGTGGCCCGTGAAGGGCTTCTTGTTGGGGTGTGTGGCCTTCAGACACTCGTCGCAGTACGACACCTCACAGGTGATGCAGGTCTTCACGGCGTCCTGCGGAGGGTCCTGCTCGCAGAACTGGCATTGCACATGGACAGTGGGCGATGTCATGGCTCTGCTGTCGGGCGTGGCTCGATCGCGGCGAGTCTCGCTGGGAGAGTTAGGTCCACTCAGAGAGGCCTTCTGGTAGCGGTCAATGATGTTTTGTAACGTGACGTTGCGTTTGAGTCCCTCTAGGCCCCTCTGGTTGAGGGTGATGACATAGCGACAGGTTGGGCACTGGAAGGCGTTGATGGACTGGATTGGCTCGCTGGGTGTGCAGTGGGAGACCAGGATGCGATGGGCACAGTTGAAACAAAGACTGTGGGCACAGGGCAACAGCAGCGGGTCCTCAAAGAGCTCCAGACAGATTGGGCAGGTCAGCTCCGACTCCAGTGTTTCCATCTTCAGGCAAAACAAAGAGGAGACGTCTGCGAAATCCAGGGAAGCTGATCAGCTATCTGCAGAGGACAGGGTCACTGTTAATGAAAGAGTTTTCACTCCAGCTAAAACCATGATTTTTTTTAAACAATTGACAGAAAATAATACAATAAATTTCCTATTTTTTAAGTAAATATATTTTCAAAAATATATTTCATGTTTCATTTCAGTAATAAAATGTGAATATAACTACTGTGTAAATAGCAGTTACATAATCGGCTGACTTAAAAAGGAGCGAGCCAGACAAAAACATATGCATATGCATGCATGTAATTACAACTTTGATAATGTAGCAGCGGCTCATTTTCATTTGGCACAGGAATGGAGTCTGGCTTGTCCCCATGTGTTCCTCTCTATACGACAGGCCTGTGACGAGTGACAGCTCAGCCAAGCAGAAGTCTATTGGCCTGCTTGCTGATGGCTGGGGCTCCACACCATCCCAGACACTGAGCCTTTGTTCCCGGGCGGCTCGGACACCCCAGCTGCGAGTGGACACACTGTGCTCACAGCGTCTCTCGACGCGAACCCTTCTACCTCCGCTCATTATGTGCATAGAAGGCAAAAGCTCATTATCAGGACAGTCGCACACAAGTAGCTTTTTGAAGTCGCGAGGATACAGCAATTACCTCTGAGCTCCAGACCTGGGCCTGTTCTTTATTCTCGTCTATTCTCTTCTATTCAGATCTACACAGCCATTCAGCTATTCCACTGCCACTGTACAAAACAAGAGGTGATTGTTGCACTTCTCTCTAGTGACCGTGATGCATCTGTGGACCTCTGTTTCTCTTGGATGTAAAAACAAAGCAGTGAATGGAAGTTGTTACAGAGAATGAACAGCAACTTCATCATGCAAACTTCTCATTCTTGGACTATTTCCTTTTTTGTTTTTTTAATATCCCCTTTAGAATATGTTGCACAACAAAGAACTATGAAATCAAATATTATTCTATACACATCGTCTCGAACAACGCCATCAGCCACAGCATAGGTACATGCTGTATATCTGCAAGTCTTGTCAAACAGGTTGTCAACAAGTTGTCGATTCACCCAGGCTGCCCTAAATCCAAAACGAAGAATGAGCTTTGTAACACAATGCAATTAAGCCTGTCCTCTGATGTCATCACCGGTGGTGTAAAATACCCCAAAGTTACAAAAGGCTTGTAAAAGGACACTCTTCCACAGAGCCAATCGCACATTGCCCCCGAGTAAATGATGCATTCCTGAAAGCTCTCCCATTCATACACAGTTTACTTTACCCACCGATGGATTTCGCCCCACTTTGCTCTTCCGAGACATTTCGGCTGAAGGGAAGGTTTAACCTGAATCACAAAAAAAGCGTATTTGTCACAACAAACGCGCACAAGCCCCAGTGTGCTGTGGAGAGGGGCATCCGCACGGCCCCCAGTCGTCTACACGGCCCCAGTAATCCTGCAGCCGAGCTGTCATGAAGCAAGAGGTTGAGCAAGAGGTAGCAAGCACAACAGGAAAAGTTGCCCGACAATTCCAGGAAAGCCAGCTCCACCTACAGCTGGAGCGCTGGCCAGTACTGGGAGAGAGAGAGAGAGAGAGCGAGAGAGAGAGAGGCTGAAAATCAGCAAATAAGCAGAGGCTGAGGATTGTGCAGAGTCCCAGTCAGTGTCCTCATAGGCAGGTTAGTGTCCTCTCAGCCCTGCCCATTGAGAAACTCAGAGCGGTTCAAGTTTCCATCTGTGACCATCCCTCTGCTTCAGGAAGCACAGTGCCGCAGCCTGAAACAGTTCCTGGCTGCGTTGCAGGCGAGTCAGAGGAGGAAAGGCTGAAGGCACCAGCACAGATGAGATGAGAGGCGGCAGGACTCGTTTGGACCATGCAACAAGACGTCTGCGTTTCTCTGTGCGTCCAACACATGGGGTGAAGTTGGAAGCTGTTCATCACATCATTGCATAACACAATGCATCATTATAAGATAAAACCATCCCCTCGTTCACAGCCACAGACAGGAAGACACTCTGCTTCCACTCTGGCAGACAAGACTCCAGATAAAAGACTCTTCATAACATCATCTGCTACATCCTCATCTGCCCCAGTTGGCCCGTACGCGGGGATCGCAGAGATACCATCTGCTTACCATGTGCGTCTATTTCCAGACACACCCCTGCTGTGCTGCCATTCACTTCTAATGGCATTCAGACCACTATCTTCTGCAAGGGACAGATGTACACTCTGTAAATACTGAAGACGCTCAAGTTCATCTTCAGTGTTGGTTTATTTCTGCTGCTCTCAAATGCCTCTTCCTTCATATATGGAGGAGTAACTGTACATATACGCCCACATCAGTACTGCATCAGACTGATGCAGTGTACTGATGCTTTTTAAATGTCACTATTCTCATATTCAGATACTGCAAAAGTAAAACGTGTTAAAATGACAATGTGTAAGATATAAAAAAGCAAAGTGACTCAGAATCACACATTAAATCTCAGTGTCATATCACAGGATTAATAATTTCTCAGTCAGATTATGACGGCAGATGCTTTAAGCTCTGTATCAGCACATGTGACAGGCGCGAGTCACACAGGTACTTAAGTGTAAGAGGCTTTGTCAAGTCATCCGCTTGAGTCCTGACTTAACATTTGGAGTTTCATGTGACGAGATAATAATAACAATACTGGAGTCATTTAGAGATTAAATAATTAGAGTGTCTCAGATAGGGGAGCGATTTCCTGCGCAAGCACTTTCTAATCCCTTTGGTTATGGTTTTATTTTTTTTTTTATCCCTCTTAATAATGGCTGGGAAGTGTGTATGTAATGACTGAGGGAGTGCGGTTGCTCGTTGTCTTCTCTCCCGGGGCAGACACCTAACATGTTTATCTGTAATCCTGTCTTCACAGCGTGGCCGTGACCAGTGTGTGGCCTGCTGCTGCTGCTGCTGCTGCTGCTGCTGCTCTGTGAAGCAGCCGGCTCAGCAGCGGCACACAGCGGAATTTGTGGAATTAATCGTTATTAAAACAATTAATTCCACAAATTCAAATGTATGATATTGTAACATAGAGTTATATGTTTTGATGTCAGTAGTTTTCCTCATGAAGAAGTCAAAGATGTTGGTTAGGTCACAGTTGAAGAACTGGGAATGGGCTCTGTTTTGGGCCTTTCGTTCCTCTCCTCGCCTCCAGTTGGCGCTGTGCAGGTCATGTGGTCAGCCACAGACGCTGCAGCAAGCGCTCATTTCCTCTCCGCGGCTTGGCAGGTGGGATCAGCGGGGAAAACTGTGTGTATCCCTTTCTGCAACCACAGGAAGTGTGCGGGAGAAAGAGTCTGTGCGAGCTGCAGGCCGCTACACAGAGGAGTCTCAGCGGGATCACAGCCATGGAGGATTGTTTGTCGGTGTCACACAACTAGAGTGAGGCTTTTATTGCTCTGGGTGGGGTGGAGGGGCATTTAAAGAGCGACATCTTGTGGCTGATCTATGAAATATAACACATTGACCCTGTCCTGAAGGTGACCCCTCTCAACACAAAGGAACGGCTTTTTTAATTTAAGCTATTGCTAATTTAAGTTATCCTATTAATTCTTAACACATACACACACACACACCCGCCCCCCCGCCATCTATAAGTAAAATCAATATTAACCATCATTACAAGTTAACCTGACCTCACCCTTCCTTTAAAACCAATGCAGTGTTTTTTCAGTGCTGCCATGGTGACAGCTTAATATCTGTTTGTCACAGCGGGGATCAAAGGCGGCCCGCTTGGCTGGGAACATGTCTAACATTCCTTGTAAGGAGAACGAGATCAGTTACCCATTAATAAGGGATTCACCAGACCCAACTGCACTGTCCCAGTTTCCCTCTGCGTTATCTCCCCGCAATAAGACTCCGTCATGCTTTTCCTGCCGTGGGCCTGTAACAGTGTCCACTCACACCGCCAGAGCATATATGGTAGTTGCAGGCGGAGAGACGTCGCTATCTTTGATCTTATCAGTGATGGGGATGGTCGTTTGCAGCCAGATTACGGACGTTTTTATCTCCGTCAGAGCTTTTAGGCTTAGAGTACAGGTAATAAATTAAAAAAAAACACTTTTATGAGGAATGAAGGAAATGAATCGCCATGCTTTAACTGTGAATTCAGGAATAATCCTGCAAGGCACACCTCACTGATTGCTCCAGCAAATGATATCCTTTTAGCCCGAGCCAGCGTAGTAGTGAATATTTTAGAAGGCCCCACAGAGAATACAGATTTACCCAAATAGCTGCTTTTTATATTGAAAAGCTACTAGCTTCTCTCTTAAATGCTTTTTAATCGCAAAAATTCCCCTCGGCCTTCTCACTTAGTCGTCTCACCCCTATAAAAGAATGATCTGAAGTTAAAAAGCATGAAGGAGCCCGCGAGCACAACAAAAGCCAAACAAACGCAGCATTGCCTGGAAACTTGGAAACGTGGGATGAGTCATTGTTTTTGGCAGCGAAACATAAAGGCACAGTAGCACTGAATAAGAGTGATCTGTGTCCCTCTGACTTACCTGCCACATGATTACATCCATAAACAGGCGGGAGAGGAAAGAGACACCTTTACTGCTGCTGCTGATGTGAGATGTGAGGCTCTGCTCAGCTGATCCACAGCAGTGGTCAGAACGTCTGACTGCTCCCTCTGCTCTCTGTGAGATCCTGACCCTCTAACCCTGTCCTCCAAGCTCACTGGAAGTCAGCAAGAGGATCCAAACTTTCCGCCCCTCTCTTTCCTCTCACTGAGATCTGTACCTATCCCAACTAGACGCAGTGGGCTGCAAACTGTTGCATTGGCCAATCGCACGAAAGGGGCAGGACTTCCCCCGGCTTGGCGTATCACTCGGCGGTATCAGAGCATGAAGTGCTGCCATAACCGTCAACAAGCAAGATCCAGAGAGCTGAGCTGCACATGGCAAAAACAATGTGTGCAAAAAGACAAAAAAAAAACAACAACACATTTTTTGTATAGTCTGGTAGGATGAGATTCAGGTATAGTATTTTCTGGTTGAGATTATTGCAGTTGGATATGTGTCATGATGAAGGCGAGATAATGAAACAGTGCATAACATAGAAACACAAACAATCAATAGTGATTATACAACGAGGAGGAGTGATGTCTGTGACCTAAAATACAAAACAGTCAACACTACTCAAAGTGATCTGACCCATTGGTTTTCTCATGCACCGGCTTTTTACTAAGATAGAAACACACAAGAATGTATTGTGATGGTGACAGCTGACTATGATGGTGTAGAAAGTTCTCTTGACATTTGTTAACCGGTTTCTAGCTGCAAGGAAAAAGTGGCCAAACACACAGCTGGCATCCAAACATTGATACTGATCCATAACGTATATGATTGATACAGTATCTCTGTGTAAAGCAAATGTTCTGTGTTATATGCAACACAGATTGATATGGATTAGTGGCAGTTTAGTGTCTCTGCCAGGAGTCCTCATGTTTCACTTTCGCCTACAGGGTTCAGACGAGTATCAAAGAAAATGAATAGTGAAAATGAAAAGAACTTGTCTGCGGTACGTTCAGGCAGATAACGTGAAAGTCAACGAGCCAGTGCAAAATTCAACTGCATCTAATCCAGTTGCAGAGCAAAAGTGAAACACGGACAACAGATGACCGTAACATTGACAGCTACATTTTGTTTCCAGTGACATTTTCAGTTCTCTCACTAAATCCCACAGCAAATAGTTACTTTTCAAACGCAGACCGGAGCATGCAAAACGGCAAAGGACATTTATATCAAAGTGTAGCAAAACTTTCTCAGACCCTGAGTCCAAAAGAGACTTCAGAGTGTCGCCCAGTGGAAATACACATCATCCCTCACCTCTCTGTTCGTCAGTCAGTCCCACAGTCCATAGGAAGGGTGACAAATGGATTCAGAAATAAAGTCCGGGAAGAGATTTGTCTGAAAACACGGGCTTCCCTCAGAAGCCTCCCTCTGGCTCCTACCTTCTGTCTGGGCTCTGCTGCCTGGTCTGTCTCATCGCTATCTCTGAAATTTCCTGCACACAGCTTCTTCTTCTCTAATCCTCTCCAAAGGCAGCCGAAACAGCTCCAAATGCTCCAACCCGCCACCGACTTCTCAGGCTTCGCCCTCTTTGTATTATTCTGCTGGCTGGGATCATTAACTTAGTCCCATGAGAATATAAGGAGGTAAATAACCCTCCTCCTTTTAGTGGGAGGCTGTCAATCACATGTGATGATGGGGTGGTGGTGGTGGGGGCGAGTACTGATTGGTCACCAGGGAACAGAGGTGCCGTGCATGACAAATGGCGGCTCTGGAATGGGTCGGGGCCTGGAGAGATGCTCAGCTGAGGTTATGTGAACCATTATAAATAGACTTTTATGCAGCTCGCTCCATCGCAAGTCAATAAAGCCGTGGAAAAGAGTGAGTAATCAATGTTGACAGTCCAAATGTCCGTTTAACGCAGCTGCATTTCAGAGAACGCCACTGATGTTGTGCATGGTGAACTAGGTAAATGTTGGGGTCAACGCGAAGACTCAAAAGCTCTTTGAACGTCTCTTTGGTACAGTCTGGACGCTCAGTGGGGAGACTGGGAATTTGGCATAAAGCTTCCGTTGCCATGGCAGTGTGGCAAAAGCAACAACACATCTTGGCACTTGAGCAAGATGCCACTCTAATCTTTTTCACTGGCAAACCTTCAGCTCCCTCTTCGTAGCGTCTTTGTTTCTCAGTCAAGCCCAGCCGCTGCCTGTCACTCTCCACTTCCCCAACAGTGTCCCATGCTTTGTAAGGACAAGAAATGTATGGAGACGCTGTTTTAGCAGGACCTGAGAGGGGGTCACTTTGCTCGCGGTTACCAAGACTAAACTTATTGGCTCTTTGGTGCAACGAGACAACAGACAAATTAAGGCGTGTGAATCCCCTGCATGCCTCATTCTGCACACATCATCAGTGCACTAATGGATTTGTAAACAGGACGGCGCAAATCGATTTCCCATGTAAAACACGCAGACAACTACGCTACATTATTTTCACATCACTAACCAGATGTGAGCCGCCGCTACAGCAATTTACAGCAGCAAGGAAGTCTACAAAGTGGCACTGCCCCAAAGCCATACGATGCTGCACTGTAAAAATGACTGGAATATATCACAGTTTCCCATTGAGATTCATTTCCCTGCAATGAAGTGTCATAAAACGGAGGACATTTACATGGATCATGGAGCCGCACATTGACATTTGAGGCCAGTGCCTTTTGAAGGTGGAAATCGTTTGACACTCCTGGTTAAGTCCAAACTCACGTCCCACTTTGAACCCTAATAAACATTAAGTGGAAAAATATCGTCTTGTGTTTAAGACGTGCTAAAAAAAGACAACTTGTCTGGGCGGCGGTTTCAGCGACTGTCCCCAAACCCAAACTCATCCTCTGTCCAGGCCCACCCACACAAAGATTCAGCCTGAAAAGTGGACAAAATAACAATATGAAGCATCTTCTGTGACTTCCTGCATCAACAGAGAGACTGACTGTTCCAGCTATAGCAATTAAATGGACCCAAAGCCACAATTTAATCCAGTCCAGACATTAGGACGCTGACAATAACAATTTTATTTTATGTTTATGTGTTTGTTTAAGTCACAGTCACGATGTTTATGTGATATGAGGAAAATTACTTCTGGATTTTATTTTATATTCAATTATAATGTACATATATTCTCTTATCAATAAGTAACAGCACTGTTTCAATAATTATTCAAACCAAAAAAAATAATTACCACTAAATAAGGCCATTCGCTGCCTGAGGCAGTTGTCTCGGCGGAGGTTGGCACATCATGTTGTATTAATAGAGAGAAAAAAGACCGGGAAAGGACCAGAAAAGCAGTCCTGAAGGAGATGATAAGAAGTTGGAGCAAAATGGGCTGTGAAATATGATGATGGAGAAAAAAGCTTGAGGAATTTTTTTCAGCCACATCATCGGGTTGCAAGGTTGCACTTTACGCCTGCCGCATGTGCAGAAACATTTTGCACCACCAAACAAAAGAATCCTGAAATCTGTACGTATGTGTAAATCCACATTATCCAGACAAGAGACGTATATGAGGAGGACAGACAGGATATGGTCAAAACAACTTCACCAGAAGAACAGACCAAAGTAAATCATCACAACCTCACTAACATATAAATATATATATATATATGTATACATTTTAAGCCTGACTTACATGTTATTGTCCAGGGTGATCCTCTGAAACACAGCAAGAAGATGAAAGTCCCGATGTCCCAGCTTTTTTTATTTCAGTAGCACATGGATGAAGGACCAAACAAAACATACAGTAGCATCCTGGCTACTCGTCTCTTTCCACGCTCCCTCCCTCATGGCTCAAGCTCCCCACCCTGCCTGAGCCCCAGCCCTATGCTCATGCAAGCGTAAAACATACCCAGGAAGCACCACTTCCACCGGGTCATTTCATGGATACTGTCCCCATTAATGCTCGGGGTCCACCAACCCCTCCCCAACCCTCCTCTCTGGGGTTGAGCTCTGGCCCCTGGCCTCCCACCCTCTCAGCAATAAAACAAAGAGGTAACAAATGGAGAGACTAAAGTGGGGGGGAGGGGGAGGGGGGTGCATAAACCTTGGGGACCACATTTTGATGAGTTCCTGACTACACAAGCAGGCCCCGAACAGATGGGACCAGTCTCCAGGGCTGTGCTGCATGGTTGCATCTAATACACAGCCCTGTGCATCCCTCAGAATAAATTCACTCGGCAGCTCAATCGTCCACCACTAAGACAAGACAAAACTATATCTATATCTATATCTATGTAGAGATAGATAGATAGATAGATAGATAGATAGATAGATAGATAGATAGATAGATAGATAGATAGATAGATAGATAGATAGATAGATAGATATGCATACAGATATAGATATACATAGATATATTAAGATATATATCAGGTCATGTTGGCAATTATGTTTGAAGAGTAATTAAACTCTGATTGGGTTCACGTGTCAATTAACAAAGCACCTGCTTTGGCTTCCAAAACAAACCCCTGATCCTGGCAGAAATCATTGTTTTCTTAACAGGGACAGACCAAAATAACCACTTCACATTATCCCACGTAAACAGTAAAATACATAAAAAGCGGCACAGCCAAGCCCCCTTACAATGGCTTCAAGATTTTAATTGCAGTCAACACCTAAGCGTAGTGCCCATAACTACGTGAAAAAAAAATCAAGCTAATAAAGGCGATTAACACTTGCTGCAGTGCATCTTTAACTTTGTGCAGAGGTGTTATGTGCTTCAAGTGAGAGACTTTAATCGCTAATGCTATTTATTGTCAGCGCTCGAAGTAGAAACTGATGTGTGCATAATAGTTGCTGAAGCACATCAGCCAGTGTCTATATGCAATCAGAGTGTTTTATGATTAGCTGGCAGAACATATAGGGCTGTGGAGAGCAATGACCTGGAATTGATTCGGTTCCTCTGAACAAGCTGCAGCTTTGCTGGCGCCGTGCTCATAGTTTTACCAACGACAGGATCAATTCTCAGCCTGCGTCTCCTCTCTGATGCGGTCAAGGAAACAAATGAAAGATCAAATAAAAAATCACCGGTCGAGTGGAACTTTGTGTCAAATGAAAGAAACAAAAGAAACAGACGCAGCTTGAGAGGTCAGTCAGTCTGACAGACAGGACTGTTTCGTCAAAGTCATTAAATAATAAGTCAGTCTCCTGCTAAGTCATCCACGTTTAAACCGATCCATCATTGTCCTGTCTTATTAAAATGCTAATTGCTTAACTATTTGCGCCCACCGGGGGGATTAATGTGACGTTGTGATAAGGGGAAAAAAAATGAAAAGGTTAAAAATTAAAGGCCAGGAGAAACCTTCAAAAGTGACTTGCAATGAAAACGTGTTACACTTCATGCAAAGCGACTCGACGAGTCACTGCAGCGTCTGGCAGTCAAATGAAACAGTGAAGGAGTTTTCAGAAAGTAAGGTCATGTGTTATATTTAGTCCATACCGCAGCCTCATGGCCTCAAAGTTTGACTTTTTTTTCCTAAAAAAAAAAAAAAGAAGGATCCTTTTGAAAGGGTGCGGTGAACGCCTGCTGCATTCTTCACTGCTTGGAGAGGTCTGTAATTGTTTCCAGCTTCTGAGAGATCCGGAAAAAAAAAAACTAATGTCACATCTTTATCAAGAATCTCTCTTCCACAACCCTTGTGTTATGTTGAGGTGCCAGTGAAGCAGTCAACCACCTCTGTGTCTGCAAACTCCACCCAGACCACAGCCAACAAATACACAGTCCAACAGCAGCAGCCTTTAAAGACATTAACTGTTTCATTATAGGCATCTATCCTCTGTGAGACAATATTCCTCTGTTCTTAAACCTCCCACAAGAAGAAATGCTCGATGAGGTCTGAACATCTGTTGTGGTTTGTTCACGTGTCCAAGGAGACTGTCAGAGCCAAAGGCAGAGGTCCAGCTGTTCAGATCTGGGTCGGCTGCATCCGGGCTGAGGGATGTTTTTGAAAAAACGCTCTATGTCCAGCGAGAGACACTTTTGATGACGTTTGGCGCCTTTGCCATATATCGACCATAACCACCGGTGTCCACGGTGCTTGGATGTAAGAGGTAGGTCCCTGTGGTGGTCCAGATGCCCCAAAGGTCAAAGGACAGTCAGACTGATCAGTTTCCCGCCTGGCTGAGCGTGGCCCTACAGACCGGTCTCACTTACTCTCCATCGACATGTCAACAGAGCATTCCTTCAGGACAGAGAGAACACATTCCTCTGTCTTGGCCTGTGAAGCACATTCTTTGGAGTTCAACATGGATCAAGCATTTGCTTTTCTAACAGAGGTATGGTTCATAAAATTAATATTCGTCAACCGCAGAGATACTTATCCTCACACACACACACACACACACACATGCATGCACACACACACACACCATTTCCCTGAATGTTTAGTGGCTCTGACAGTCCGACTGAATCAGCACTAGCTCACTGTCACAACAAGTAAAGCCTGATATTTCAGAGCTCCTGATGGAGCTGACACTGCAGAGACCGCCATGATTATCATTTGGTACAAGAGGGAAGAAACGGAGCTTTGCAGCGAAAACTAGCATTAGATACAAACTTCACAAGACATGCTGGCAACACTAATGGGAAATGATAATAATAAACTGAAGTGGACTGTTTTCCCAGGCCAGTTAATAAAGGGAAAATGGGTGAATATGATTCACGAAAACAAAATCCAGCAAAGAAAACGCAGGTTACATTCTCCTAAAAAACAAAACAAAACAAAACAAACAAACCCAGGGAACGAGGGCATTTCAGAGCAACAGCAGAACCAGATGCCTGCACGAAGAAAAGTACTGGAAACCAAAATGAATTCACCAGAGTCCCCCATCCACAGCTATTTGGCACAATCACTCCTCCTGTTTTCTCTCAGAACAACTACACAGTGTTTTTGTTCTCGCCAAAATAAAAGCTAAGCAGGAAGCATTCGTACCTGAAAACCATGAGCGGTGCAACTCGTAAAACTAAAGACACGAATGGACGATTCGGAAACAACAACAAATTGTTTCCTTTGCTCAGGAAATTATTATTTTTTTCTTTCCCTTTCAATTACTGTACTTGCGAGCAGTTGTTTTTACGAGGGCGCTGATTTCTCAGAACTGTCAGCAGATGTGTTGCAAGTGCAAACAAGACTTGAGCGTGTGAAGATAACATATAGGGGGTCTCCCTTTAAATCAGACACACGACCGAGACTCATTTAATGTGGTACACATAAAATTCAGTCTTCCTTCTCGTGAACACCTGGTTGCGTACCCCTGTGCACCCATGCAGGTGTGCGTTCACTCGTTTCCTGACTGTGCAGTATTCACACGAGCGGGAAAAAAAAACAAAAAAACGGCATCCAACTGTTACAGATAATGTGAAGTTAATGGCGTGTATCACTGGATCTGAACCGAAGACTTTGACAGAAAGTTAACTGGGCTTAATGTGTAAGCACTGTTTTGATTCAACACAGAAGTGTTATTCAGGAGCCCAATGGGATGGTTTGCATTACAACTCCGTGCAAGAAACCAAATTTAAGCCCTGGCACTGATTAAACTCCATTAACCCAATAGCACTAAATGTCTCTTCATCAGATCTTACCTGCTTCCCCATGGCTGCAGTGTTAAGTGTCTCTCCCTGGTGAATAAATACTGGGCTAATAGAGAGCGTGACTGTGCAGCAGCTGGTGCTTCCCCTGAGGTAAAACAGTCAGGAGACAGGAGGCTGAAGGTGTCCTGTCTGCATGTACACTCCCTTTCACTGGAGTGTGCACGCACACACATACCACACCGACACACTCCCCTGCTTCTCATCTGTGCTACAGGTTTACACAGGAGCATGGAAAGCTCCTGAAGAAACAACACTTAACCCTTTAGTGAGCTGGCGCTGAATGCAATCATTTATTAACTCCACACACCAGCTTGAAAATTAATTTAAGCGAATTTTTTTTTTTAATCACAGACAATTATAATTTTGCTTTGAGTAAGCGCCTTTACGCAGGCGAGAAAAAGAAAGAAAGTGTGGAAATGTGTGTGAGGCTGGACGCGGTCGTGATAAATCTTAAGTGGGCATCAGATAATAGGGATAAAGGGCTTTTCTTCATCCCCACGGGCAAATCCACTGAGTTACCAAGCACAGAAAATAAGTACGGCTCAGGCTTAAGCAGCCACAGAAGCCAGCAGGCAGAAAGCAGCAAAGGAAAAAAGAATTTTAAAAAAAAGAAAAGAAAACTGCCGTTAAGCAAGAGAGAATTGGTTTTCTCCACCCTGATGAGAATAAATCATGAGATAGATGACTCACGCTGAAAACACAACTCCATACTTGCTGTAATGAGATCATATTTGAGGAATGGGGTGTACACCCCTTGGAGGGGACGAAAAAAAAATCAAGAGTGACAAAATTTTTCGAGGATTTGCAGGCTTTAACTTTCACCACATCAAAACACTGAAAAATAAAATGCATGGATGGTAACCAGAGGTAAACTTTTATGGGAATAGCTGGGCCACACACTAAAAACATAACCACACATAACCACACAACTATGCACACAGCCTGGATTCCTGCCCATCTACACAGTAAACGTTGCCATTCAACCTTGACTTTGGTAGGGTTGTGCGAGGCTATAGCACTGAAAACACTACTCGAAAACAGGCGATTATAGTTCGCCATGTCCATGAGCATCTCTGTACTGTGGCAACACAGGGAAGACGAGGATCCAGGAAAAATATGCCGAAGCCGTGTGTGTGAGAACAGAGCATAAACTGTGAAGTTGGGGAACTGGGCATGGACGCAAAGTCAACACCTTCATGAGGTGTGAAACAATAACAGACAGATCCAGGTAACCAAGGGAATGATACACACACATTTAGCATTACCTCATGGTCAAACACAGACAAAACCTTGGGTACCTTGTTTTTGCTATTGAGTAATTCGTCATCTGGGTTTCAAGGTTGGAAAAGGGGTCGCTGAAGAAACAGTTTTGAGAGTTCTCTTGAATTTAGAGCCTTAAAGGTTGAATTGATCTCATCTGGCTTGAAGGACCGACTGAATATTGGTTGACTCATCAGCGTTACTGATTTCCCCGTTAGGACAAATCGGCACGGAACAAAACCTCGGCAGAAGTCTGATCCAACAGATTAGCTGAAATCCATGGCTGTGAATGGTCATAGGTGGGTGGGATAGTCTGGGTTGCGTTCACTGTCACCATGGAGATGTCACATTTTCATACAGTAGGCATTGTTGTGAAAGAGGAGTTATTACATAAATCTGGGCAAACCGGCTCTGATTAAATGTCATAGTAAGAAATAGACCCATTTCCTAGTTCCAGCTGGTGGCGCCGAGGGAGGTTTCTAGCCTGGCCACAACCAGCTATGAACCGCGTACCAGTCTGACATTGTTAAGATGACAGACTAGTGTGTCAGCATGTGTCATCCTAACATACCAGGCTGGAGTATTACAGAGGCCGTAGCACACAGTGCTGTGCTGGCTGTCCATAAATCATTCACTCCAGTCTGCTGCTCTGATATATGACAGAACAAGTGGCCTGTGAAATTATTTAATGAACTACTCGAACGCTGAAACGTTATTTATGGTTGAGTCTGAATAAATTGTTGTCGCGTCTGCATATAAATTGGATGTTTTGTGCCGATTAGTGAAATTAGTGTTGTGTTCTAAATAGTGTTGCAATGATATACATGCTGTATATTATGAAAAATATCTAGGTCCGACAAACATATTGTTTTGCCACGACGGGTGTATGAAAGGTTTTGTGATGTTTTTTTTAGAGCATGCTCAGACCAATAATTAAAATACCTATAAATACAGGAGTGTATTACTATAATGATATGCACAGTACATGTATGACACTAATGATACAGTGAAATCGCATAGAACAAGTTTGTCTGCAACACTGTCCCATTACAAAAACCTTGATAACAAACAAGCTTTAGGAGAGAACATCTGGAAGCTGTAATTCATGATGTTGCCTGGGAGTCATTGTTTCAGCCACATAATTTTCTGTTTGTTGCGCAATTTTGAACGCTGAACACACATTCCTGTTGCAAACTGCCTTTTGGTGGCTGTTTGGAAGTGTGCTGCTAACACAGCTAAAACACTCAACCATTCACAACCCAAAACAGAGCCTGCTCCTCATCGGACGCCGCTGCGCCGTATCACGTGAACCCAAACACTGACAGCAACGTTTACACTAAAACTATACATTGTATTTCATAGCCTTTATGTACAATGATCATCATATCATAAACATCAAGATAAACAAATCTACTGGGCAAAATAGACTACACACACACACACACACACACACACACACACACACACACACACACACACATATATATATATATAGATAGATATACAGTATATATATAGGTAAACAAAGAAATCTATCTGGAAAGGGTTAATTGAAGCACAGCTCTCAGGGGAAGAGTGAGGTGTCACTCAGGATCCAAAAGGGGCTTGAAAATTGCACCACACTGCTTGAACTTGTCTCGTCACTGAAAGACTTGGTATTTAAAACTTGACTTTTTTGTTCACAGAGGCGTTGCCCTGCGTTAAGCCGACAAGCTTAATGCAATCACATCCTAATCCTTTCATTCTTTAAAAAAAAATGTTTTTATTACCTGTCATGACCACGAGTCCTTCAGGACACGTATGATGCAGTGACTCTTGGAGACGAGTAAACAGAGTTGAAGTGTGGGGGCACTTAATCCTCAACTTTGCCAAAAGCCTCAGTGTCAGACATTCAAACCGTCCTGGTGTAGGTGTATCTTCCTTACTTTATTATTACTTAATACTCATGCAGTCACAACTCACCATAACTCGCTGTATTTGTATGGTATTTATGGTATTTGTCCCCAACTTTGGCAGCTGTTAGTTTGTAGCACTACGTTTTGTAAAGCAGCAAAGGGTTAGACAGAATCGATGTGATGCTGGTTATCACCATAAGAACACAATCACCAGAACCAGTTTAAGTTGTTGTGTTGTGAGTTTTATCTGTGTTTCACATTGACGTACGTCCAGTAAGAACAACAAACGGGAATAAAAACATCAGCTGTGGTGGCCGACTATGTGGCTGAGTTGCTCTTTCCATGGCCGCCCCAGTCTAATTACAGGCCGGGAAGTGGTTTCAGTTTGACTTTGTGTGACTTGAGGGCCATTGTGCAATTTTCCTGGTCGACATGCTCAGATAACAGATTTGGATGTTTGCTTCTCAGACTTTGTGAAACTTCAGTGTGGCATCTTATATAGAATGTATTCAGTGACTAAAATGCACTGAGACTTTGTTGCATTTGCTTTAAAGGCGTTTTGTTAAGGCATTAACGAGCTCCACCGCGCTCTATTTTTGCTCCGCGCAGATTTGTGTATCAATCTCGACCTTGAAACCCCAGGGCCAAGTCTCTCTTGTTTCTGGACATCCAGCCCCATTTTGGCTCTGACCTTCCTCTGTCCTCCCTGCAGCTGCTCCTGATGCCAGCGAGCCCACTCAGACAGGATGAGACAGGACGGACCCCCCGATCGGAACAGTTGCAGCTCTCTGCCAAAGGATCGTTTTACATCCATCAGTCCTGCAGAGATAAGGAACGTAAAATTCAACATTTGATCTCGATTGTTGAAGGAGAGTTTAAAAAAACAGCGTCTTTTATATTGCCTGTTACTGGTTAGGATCATAGATGCAGATCCAACAAAAAAAATCTGTTGTCTCCTGTTGTCTTGTCAGAATGCAACTGTGCAATGGCCAGAGACATCTTGGCTCGCACAGCTGTGGACTCAGCTATGGTCCAGAAAGCTGAAAAACACAAATCCCTGTGTTGAAGAATTCCCCTTTGTCTAAGAGGGGATGAGATTTATATCAGGGCGAGGGGGGGTTCACTGTCCAAGCATAACCAGATTACTGTAACTCTGTGTTCAGAGCAGTTGTATCCTGCTCTGTTTTCAAGAATCAGTGTCTTCAGGGAGCAACGCCTCTGCAAATGTCTAATTGTACAGGTTTTACACTTCCTGCTTATTCCTGTGTCTACAACTGCATTTGTTTCTTTAATCTCTTTTTATCATTTCTCATTTTCATTCACAGAAAGCAAGATTGTTGTTGGCAAACAGTATATAAAAAAATAAAGCCGGCCGTCATATACATGACCTGAACTCACTATCATCTCTATCATGTCGTGGAAAGGAGTCTAATTAGATTGGAACCTAACGAACAGCTGTTCTATGTATAATTAGTCATATGTTACTCATACTCCAGGGTTACAGTGTGCAGAAGCATGGAAACCAACAACCAGAGAGAGAGCAGTTGTCTTGGTCTTATACTGCCCTCTCGTGGCTAAAAGAAGGGACGTTTTTTTAAAAAAAATAATAAAATAGGGGCTGTAATATTTGTTAGGAATCACAATTAATTGATCATTTGATATTAAATTGTGTTCATTCCTGATTAAATCGCTTGGCTGGAAGCCTTTCATTGCCCTCACATGTATAAATAAATATGTTGATAATGGAAATAAAAGCATAGAATAAAGCTTGTCTGCTTTAATTATCTACAGGGATGCAGCAGATACAGATCAATGACAGTGCCCTTTTGTTGGCCAGGTCCAGAGGCGTTATATCGACAGTCTGTGCAGCAGGGCTGTGCTGGGACTGATGTGGAGTTTGGGGGTCAGGCTGACATATGAGGAGGGAGGGTGCCGAGTGAGAAATGTGTCTCTCTCTCTCTCTCTCTCAGAGGACGAGGGTAGTGAAGGGGAGACAAACAATCCGCCCTGACCTTTAATAACAAATATGCAGGGAGTCCTGTCCTTGCTGCTAAGTTTCTGAGCTAATGGCTCCTGATTGGCTGCTCGGCTCTTGATGTAATGATGATTGTGGCTGTCTCTGTCCTCTCCGGTCATGAGGACCACTGCTGCAGAGAGTCACCAGGAGGTGTGGTCTCCTGTTCCAGCACACCCAATGAGGTTTGTGTCAGTCTGACGGGCAACTCGTGGTTACCTTGGTGACTGCTCAGCCCTTTGTGATGATGCATACGAGTCACAGTCTGACACGTTTCCAGAGGGGAGTCTGGGAGAAACCATTCATTAGCATCCAGCGTTAATCACGTATCTCAAAGACCATCTGCAACAACACGTAAAAATTTATGACATTATTGCTAATGTGCTGCCCAGTAAAACCTTTAACAGCTCATGCCAGGTGTCCCAGAAATTGTCACTGGCACACAAAGTAATTAAAAACGACCATCTAGCAGATTGTATGTTTTTTTTTTTTGTTTAGACCGTCGTGGACAAAATCAAAATAATAGTTCAACATTCCTGGCGACATGCTCATTTTGTCGTTTTGCAGAATGTTTGATGAGAAGATCATTGCTACTGTTACACGTGGACAGTAAACAAGAAAGAACAGACTGGGGAACTAGCCATGGAAATATTTAGCTACATATTATATACAGTTAAAGGTGTAACGTTTAACATGTGGAAATATATGCGGTTATGAATTTTGCAGATTTTGTGGAGCTGGAGCTGTCAGATCAGTCATCGGGTTAGTACAGTCCAGCAAGTGTGTGGACAGAGTGTGGACATGTGTGCTTTGTGTATTTCCACAGCTGTCCAGCTGTCAGGACAGGGGGGGGTTGTTGTTGTCAGAGAGAAGGACTCCTCGGCTCTAAGCAGGTAAAGCAAAGCCTGGGTAAATATTATACGAGCTGCTGGGACTGGATTTATGGATTTATGTAATCACAAGTTATAAAGTTCACACTTCATTTAGCTCATTTATTAACTTATACAGGAGGACGGCCCACAGACACACACAGACACACACACACACATACACAGGAACGAGAGGTGATAACTTAGGAGTAATGAGATGCCCGCCTCCTGAGTTATTAATCCACAGCATCAGGATCAGTTTCCAGCAAACTCATCAGCATCTCATTTCACAGACGCTCATATTGAAAGTGGTAAAAACGACATTGTTTGCTGCCGTTCTATATTTATTACACTAAAACAGACATGAATTAAACAATCACAAAATGTCTCCTTAGCAATTAGGTTTAGCACCTTTCATTGATTTGGTTTTGCACAACAGCAGTTTAAGCACCAACTGTTAATCAGTATTAGTTTATTATTAAATCAGGGGGAAGGATTAGTCACTGCACTGTGAGGAGAAAATGCAGATAGCTTTTATGAAAAAAAAAGTGGTTTATTAACTAAAACTTACTTGAAGGCTGAACTGGAGAAATCAAAATATAAATCCGAAGGTGAGGCCAAACAGACAGACAGACAGACAGACAGATAGACAGACAGACAGACAGGACAGAGCAAACCCAGCAGATAATCCAACAAACAACAGCAGGAGAAAGCAAACGAGACACAGGTGTAAACAATCAAACAGGCTAATAAAGTCAACTGAGGTGATGAACGAGACAAGGACAGGAAATAAAACATGATACCGTGTATAAGGGAATGAGCTTTCAAAATAAAATAAACGGACACAGGCGCTACAAGACAATCAGTGACATAATGGCAACTCAAATTCTACACAAAGTAAAACAAATAGAAACAATCCAACATTTTTTTTAAAATGGCTAAATTGTTTCTAATAAACAAAAATAAAAATTAAAAGTGGCTACCTCATTTGGTCATTTGCATTAAAAAAGAGTTTTCACTTTACTAAATCTACTTTATTTTACTGAACTTTACTCTTCTGGCAGTGATTATACTACGTTTGCATTGATGATGGTACTCCTTCCCTACAGTTATAACAGTTATAAAACTGAGCCCATTTTATTAGAAGGCTCTGCTCGATTAGGCTCAGTAAACGTTTTCCCATAAATGACCTTATGGAAATGGCTCAGCAGACAGAAAGAAAGAAGCGAAAAGGCGTTATTATGTATGTAGTGACATAAACATTCTGTTTGTGACATTTGCCCTCACTTCCTGTTGACAACCCAAGATGGGGGAATAACAACTTATGACCAAACAGAACGACATTCACAAACAAAACATGTTTGTGTATTTATTGTGTAGCAGGGTGATGTTAGTTTAGCATCATTTATTTACAATCTACAACAATGGATAATCATGTATCACGATGCGCCGTTCTGGCACAGAACTCTTTGCAAATTAGAAGCAGCAGATGTGACAAACATCTGCTTTACACTGGCTGTTGGGATTCATTATAATCACAGTAGACGTTTCCAAAAATCCTGTTTTTCTGGGATATTTGCTTATTTCCTGAAAGTTTTTTTAAGCTTCCCTGTGGAATCAACGTGTGCCTGTGTTTGCATGACTTCTGAGACTTAGCCTACATAAAACATCAATCTTGTTATTTTTCGATCTTGACACTTTATTAGTAACAATAATCCTGTTTTTTCGTTTTTGTTGTGGACAGCTTGAACTGCAACACACATACACACACATATATATATACAGCATATAAATGTTCCACAACAGGCACAAGGAGCATAAGGAAAGTGCTTTGGTTTGCTGTTATTCACATCAACTCGAGACACATATCATAAACACTTACCAAAGCATTTTCAGTTTCCATTGTTGTCAATGCTTTATACAAGAGAATTTTGTTTTTAAGGCCTCATAACATGTTTAGAAATCCTCCTCTAGCATCTTGCACAGACTGAACTGGAAGAAATTGACATTCTTTATATGTTTTACTGTTTTGTTCTCAGTCTCCGTCACAGTCCAACAGTCTAACATACTCTTTGTTATAAAGTTGTTAACACATAACGGCATATTGAAGATTTCGAACATCCCTGTACAGTATCTAGAAACATCAAGTAGACACAAACATCACATCTACAACCTCAGTTCAAACAATTGAACTTAGTAACGTTGCACAAAGTGAGACTCTTTTTTTTTCGAACAATAAACACATACTTCATCTCATCGCCTGTTGGCTCTACCTGTCAACGGATTCAGTATCAAAAACCCTCCCTTATATTTATCCTTAAAGGTTGCAACAACAACAACAACAACAACAGCGTGAGAAATTACATAACCAGTAGACATACACTCAGAGGTCTACGATATGTGATGCTGAGCTGGTGACGTGGTAGAAAAATCTTAAAGGCATTATGTGACGCATGTTTTTTTTTTCTCTTGTGTGACGAGGGTGTGATTGCCATTTAATTTAGCTGTTAGTGGTGCATATGTTTCTGACCTGAGAGCAGCGTCTCTGGAGAAAATGCTTGAAATTTCAATCTCCTTACGCGCAGCTGAGCTGCACAACATTATACAGGCTCACGCGCTTTCAAAGTGAGAAGCCGGTAATTCAGCGTTAAGCGAAATGAATCTGGCAAAGCCTGGACGCTGAACATTCACATTAGTACAGGTACAAAACAAAGACAATTTATTTTCTACCGCAACTGTACTCAATTGTGATTTTCAAAATCCCCACAAAGATTCCATCCATCCATCTACCATCTAGTCCCACTCTGATCACTGCATCAACCCTGGTTCTACTCAACTCTCAAGGGATTTCAAAGTGAGGTCAGGTCAGCGAACAGTTGCCTTTCAAACAAAGACACTAAACAGAGGGAACTCTGACTGATCCGGCTGCAGGAGGTCGACCAGGAAACACACCGTCCCCGACAGGCCCTCAAACAGGCTGTAGACGCTGGTCAGGAAGTTTGAGCCGGCCTTAAACTCCTCAGTGAAGAGGAACTCAGCAAACCTTTGGAGAGAGAGAGAAAAAAAAAGTCGAGGAGAAGAGGAATGAAGAAAGTCATTGTTCTGCAGGTGTCTGGACATAAACATAAAGGTAAACATAAAATTATCATGGTGGCACTATAACCAATGAGGATCTATTTAAAATATAAAGTACATAACAACAAGATGGGAATCCCTCCATTAGTGATTGGAATCTTGCCTCTGAGCACGATAGATGTACTTGGAGTTTCCTGTAAGCCGATATAACAGCAGGAAAACGTAAGCGCTGCCTGCAACTCCGTGACAAATCCCCGGTCCCTTCTTCAAAAGGCCCTTCTGCCACACCAGCTCCCCACAGCGGATACACGTGTCCAGATACTGCGGCTTTTTATTGATCAGGTAGGCTTTCGCGAAAAGATACGCCACACCTGCACAAGGTAGAGAGTTTAGCATGGAGATATGGTAGAAACAGCTAGTGGGGATATGTGTATATATATATATATATATATATGACTCAACATGGTGATGTGTATGAATAACACAGCGTGTACCAGGGGCCCCGTGGCACCAGTGCACCAGTTCATTCTCCCTCTCGATGATGGCGCCCAGCTCTGCAGGCCAGTTACAGTTCTGCTCCTGATTCATGAGGAAATCCACGCTTTGCCACACCAGGTCTTTCTCTGCACCGCTGAGCATGTCCTGGTAGCTCAGCAGCATCTGCAGCACTGAGGAGAGGCCGTGGGCTGCACCTGACGGGAGGTGATGGGGGGTGGGGGGCAGGGGAGGGGTCACACATGCACCCACCAAACCAGGCATGCAGTGACACACCATGCCAGAGGCCCACAGGCAAACACAACACGAAGCACAAACATCCACAAAGGGCCGCAGGAGGAATTGTTACTGCTTTTAAGGAGCTACTTTGTCAACTGCAGCTCACCATATTTGACAGGTTTGTTTGCAACATGTTTTTTTAATGTTAACGATTCTTAGATCAGCTGAACTGCACAACTACTATTCACCAGCAAACTCAAAAAAACCTGTACATAAACTGGAACTGTCGAAAATGCATTGAGCTTCACAGTACCTTTACCTTGTCCTGTTGTAAACATTGCACACTGCAGATGTTGACCTGAGCCCTGCATGCCAGTGTTGTGCCTTTGCAGTTTTACAACCCTTTCTCCGGACAAGAGAGTCGACATTTGACAACTCTGTGAAACCACAGATTACGTTCCGCTTTGTTTATAAATCTCAGCTCTCTACAATATGGAAAAGAGTGCGATTGTACGAAACTAATTTATTTTACTAAAGGAGGCATGAGGGGTTCCAAACAATACAACATGATTAAAGGAAACATTCAAATAATTTTAGGAAATGAGCATTTTTGCTCTCTTGCTTGGGGTTTGATGAGAGGATTGTGATCAGGGTGTAAAGAAAACATGTGCAAGTGAGTCTCTCGGACGCTACTGCTCCCTGCCCCTTGACCTCTGCCCCTTTAAAATCCACGTTGCTCCCTAAATGTTGACATTGGATATAAATCCTGAGGCACAGAATCATCAAATGTGGAAATCTTAAGGACACTACGCAGAGTGTTTCTGCAGAACGGTGGACACATGCAGGGATAACACAGCTTTCTGAGACCGGGGAACCGGTGTGTGTGATTTCTCCTCAGAGCTAAAGATTGTTGATGTCAGATCCAGAGAGAAGCTCCTCTGAGGTGCAGATCTTTCAGGACAGGCAAACTGTGACACATGCAGCGGCTGTAACCCCGCCTGTTTTTCGTCATCTCTTTAAAACGCCTCAGATCGTAACTCGTTTCCCTTCCTCATCGTCCTTGTGCCCATGCAGAGGTGACCAGCGAGGCTATGCTTACTATGAGTGTTGGTCTGAAAGTTACTGAGGATCTCCAACACTGACGTCTGTCTTCATCCGATGCAGTCAGGGAAAAGAAAGTTAGCTTTACACATGTCGGCACACCAGTCCTCCAACATTTCAGTTTGCGTGTGCATGACTCATCCCATTTCACACATACACTAACAAAGTATATCAAGACAACAATAACTTACAAGGCCACACGTTTGTTTACAAGAGATTCGAGCCGGTGTTCTTACCAAGGTACTCTGTCCCATAGTATGAGTACATGAGTGGGAACGGCTTCCTCTTCCTCCTGGCGTACTGTTTACCTGACTCGATGATGGCCTGGCAAATAGATTTGATTTGATCCTTGCTCAGGATCTACAGAACAAACAAGAAAGTATGTCGTATAGGCGACAGTGGAAATACAGTACAGCTATAAATGTGGGCGGTTTCAGTCACTGATCAGACCTCTGCTCAGGCTGATGACTGAATCTGCAGGATGGAAGTATATTAGTTTACTGATGGTTCTCCACACTGAATGGACAAACAACCCATTTACCTGCTCCTACAAATTAAAGGCTTAGTCTTCCTCCTGCATCTCTTTCTTTTTTTGACATAACACATTTACACTTTAAAACTATAAGGTTCTTGGCAGTGAGCTGTTTGCATTGAGATGTTTCCAAATATGATGCTGTTGGAGTCTCCTGTAAATTATTTCTCAGGGGGCCCTTTCAGCTCGGGGCCCCAGCCAATCACATGCTTTACCTAGACTTTTGCAGCCCAGGTTTGACATCGCAGTTGCGGGTCATGTGCTCACCTCGATGCCCAGCTTCTGCCGGAGGACCAGGGCGGCGCACAGGTACCCGGCCCGCCCCACGAACAGCTCATCCGAGCCGCACTCCAGGAAATTGATGGGCGCGCACACGTCCCACAGGTTGCGGAACTTGGTGAGCGGCTTGACGAAGTCAGCCAAGCCCAGGGACTTGTATATCATCGCGGCCACCGCGTAGACGCCCGCCCCGCCGAGCAGGAAGGCGGCGCGCATGTTTTTGTCCGGCTCCGCGTCCGCGTGCTTCACCGACACGTCGATGATGTGCTTGGCCGTCTTCAGGTAGGCGTCCCTGCGCTCGGAGAAGAGCGGACACTCGCTGACGTGGTACAGCGCGTAGGCCACTCCGGCCGGTCCGTCGTACAGGCCCCCGTCGCAGTCGCTGATGTCGATGGGAACCGTCTTCAGGATCTTCTCCACGTAGGCCACCACGGCCGGGGCGATGGCCTCCGCGCCCTGACCCGGCAGCAGCGCGCCCCTGTAGTCCGAGAAGCGGTTCGCAAAGCAGCGGGTGTTTTCCATCACAGACTCAGACTCGGATAAGCCTGGTCCGCCTGTGTCTGTGTCAGTCTCCGCTGCCGGAGCCTGGAGGTGTCAGAGGACCAGGGAGGAGACGTCCAACCCTGTCAGCGCTCAGCTGATTGGATGTCAACAGTGATGGTTCGACGTCACATTGGCTGATGGGGACGTGGTTTTTCAGTGACACCAAAAAAATTAGATCAAACTCTGAATCAAAAAAATGTTGTTTATGAAATTGCTGGAATTTTTGAAGGATTGGATGGATATATGTGCATACAGTTTCCACGCGTACACACTACACGTCCAGCCGTGTTGTTGTCTTGTTGTTGTTGATGATGCTGTGGATGATGATGTTCCTCCCATACACCTGTGACTCATTACTGCAGGAAAACGTCAACTCTTCCTCATCTCATTCAGTCTCAGTTCCTCATCGTTACCAGGAGGTGGCGAGACAGGCCTTCATCTCAGCCAGCTGCTGTCCATGGTGCTGAAGAGGAACGAAGAGGAAATTGTGTGGGAGCAGCCACCACCTCCCCCATCAAACATGGTGGTGGTTTTGTGAAGGCATGCGCTTGTATGCCTTACCACAGTACGTTTACTGGCATCGCTCTGGGAGATCAATCTCCAGGGCAAATATAAAGTACCGGTATCTGCTAAACGGTCAAACAACTCTGACAGTCAAGTGCAAACTATTTCCTCCAATATATTAGAAATGAAGATCTTGTCTGACTTCTTCTGTAGCTGTAGTTACTTCTGAACTCTTTAATGTCTGGATAAACTTCCAGTCTGAGCTGTAGTTCAATAAATGTGATCAGTTCCAGTGCATTGCGTGATTCAAAGTGCCTTTTTTTCCTGTAATTTAATAATTTATTGATTAATTTAGCTTATAATTTTCAGAATTCATTATTTTATATCTGAAACTTTGGCGGTGTCATGGAACAAAATGTACTGCTGTTTTTTTTTAAGTACCGTATACAGTTTATATATACTGATTTATTAAAGGTGAGGATTGTCACAGCTTTATCATATTGTGTGCCATTTTCAAATTGATTCAGGTCGTTATCTAAGTCGCGCTTGTGTGCAAGAAGGTAATGACTCAGATTTTAATTTCAAACGAGCTGAAAGTAGATTAACAGGAGGACAAATGTCATGAAGATATGAATGTGGGAACAAAGGTCATCTTGTGAATGTAGACCTGATCAAATTTGGACCACAAAAACTTCAGCTCAATTTTTCAGTGCACAAAATAATGCAAAGTGGAAATGGAAACTTTGAAAAAAAAAATCAAAAAACTGAAAGATGCAAAGTCTGACTCTGATAAAGGGTAAGGAAAGGGACAGCGATGAGGCTGCCTTGACATCAAAGAAGAATCGATGCGGGTGCAGTTGCACTCAGTGCTCTGAAAAACATTGTTTGGTTGATCTTGTTATGACTTTAAATACCAAGCAGTGGAATCACTATCAGCTTCTGGGATGTGTTTCTATGTTATGGATCAGTTGTCTGTTTACTTTGATGTTCTCTTAGCCTCACACAAGTTGTAAAAAAAAACAAATTACAGGCTACACATCTGGTGGGAAAGCATCCTTCTGAGATCCACCATCTCTGCGGTCATTTTGTTCTTTGAAAGAATTTAAGTCAATTTTGAGTAAAGTTCTCAGAACATTTATATGGTTCATGCCATCGGCTTTATCTACAGCCTCGATACAAGCTATCTCAATTTGCATTTATATTAGCAAATGGTTATGGGCCCATTTGGAGCCATTAGATGCACTGGAATAGAACCAGCCCTTTATGTCTTCTGTATGAGATACTGACAGGGTAGAAATTGGCTCACTCCTTTTCCTGTGTGCGCACTGGCCTTGTTCTCCTCTCCTGCAGTTCAGCCCGAGCACCTGCAGCTGATCATGGGCTCAGTGAAAAGTCACAGACACCACAGGCATGTTGCAAGCTCCTATAGATCAGTTTCTTTATCCACTGCGACATGGATGCCTCACTTCATTAAACTGGTATTACAGACATGAGGACAGCGTGTGTGTGTCTGGCATTTTCAAACATGAAACATAAAGGTTTGGCATTTTGAAGTGCACCCAGACTACTGCTGGAGTGACCTCTGATGGTCAATAATGGCAGAAGCAGCTGTGCTTTGCATTCAGCCAACATGTACCAGCGTACACTGAATTACAATACAGTATAGAGAATTTAAGCACAATTCGTTTCTAAACAAGAAATTCGATGTTTTGTTTTACTATTTCACAAGATGAAGACTATTAGACTTTTATCAACTTAAATTTTTAATTAAATGAGGGTGAAGAAACTCAAATTGGCGATTTTAGAAGATGAATTTGTCCACAAATGTATCTACTGAAACTTTCAACCTTTGCTCGAACTTCTTTTGAGGGGAAATAAAATCTGTCATTTTCTTTGTATTCCATTATCATCATACTCTGACCAAGTAAGATCTGCACGGATGCTCACATCTCTGGAAATAAATATATATAAATACTAATAACTAATATTTCCTGTTAATAGTTGCAGAAAAATGCAGATAAAAGAAAAAAGAAATCCTGAAAGAAAAAGTGTGCTCCAGACCCATGTTCCCCCTGACCTCCACAGCCTCTGCTGAGCGTACAGCGCGTAAAATGACGCAGGCACAAGACTTTATGAAGAGTTTATGAAGTCACCAAGCGCACCAGAAGCAATCAGACTCTCCAGCTGAACACATCTGTCCCCTACAGGCTGCGATGTCTCTGGACGAGGCGTTTGTTTTAGACCCTGGGAACAGCCGGGGTGAACTGGACCCGAACGTTTCCAGAGGAATTCGGGACTCTGCAGCGGAGCAGCAGCGCTACAGCCTGTGGCTCCCGGGCATCGGGATCGCTGCTGTGTACGGGATGATCATGATCGTGGGCTTGGTCGGAAATGTCACGCTGATGAAGACGTGTTTGTTGGTGAAGTCCATGCGGACGGTGCCCAACTTGTTCCTGTCCAGTCTGGCTGTGGGCGACCTGCTGCTGCTGGTGACCTGCGCCCCGGTGGACGCCAGCCGCTACCTGGTGGACGAGTGGCTGTTTGGACGCGCTGGCTGCAAAATGATCCCGTTTATCCAGCTCACCTCGGTGGGAGTCTCCGTGTTCACCCTCACTGCTCTCTCCGCTGATCGGTACTCATCCCACTCTCCACAGGATCCGGCAGTCAATCTCTAAGTTTCATTTTCTAAATTCTTTCTCAAACGTTGACACATCTAAGAGTTGAAATTAGAAATCACATTAGGACAGAGTAACTGTATATTATCAACCTGATCCAGTAATGACTGGTGGTGTTTGAAGCTTCAGGCAGCATCTTCATTTCTTTATGCACAACTGAGGATTATATCAAATGGGGAAGTCCATTTTCCCAGAATCCCCATTACCAAGACCAAAAGAAACAGAAAAAAATAATAATTCTATTATAAATCTATTATAATGCAAATTCTATTTACAAGTATTTTGATGGAAATTATTATAAATAAATAAATAAATAAATAAATAAATACATACATACATACATACATACATACATACATACATACATACATACATAAATAACTTTGGTGGCTTTGGTGTGAGATTGACTCTACTGTGCTTCTACTTCCCAGCAAAGACACATGCATCTCCAACCTTAGAGGAAAGACAACATTCCTGGTTACGCTCATATTCCTCCTCGTCTTCCAGGTACAAAGCTATTGTCAAACCTCTGGACATCCACAGCTCCAGTATCTGTCTGCGAGTGGGGGCGATCTGGCTGCTCTCTTTGGCTCTGGCCATTCCTGAGGCTGTGTTCTCTGATCTGCACACCTTCACCACCAGCCACACTAATGAGACCTTTGTGACCTGCGCACCTTACCCCCACGCCGGGGACCTGCACCCAAAAATCCACTCTACCGCCTCCTTCCTCATCTTCTACCTCGTCCCACTCTTCATCATATCCGTCTACTACTGCTTCATCGCCCGCAGTCTGCTCAGGAGCTCTGCAGACATCCCTGCTGAAGGACACCTCCACATGCAGAAACAGGTCTCTGCACAGACTGTATCCCAAAGCACCTGTTGTATCATCATCATCACCTGACATCAATGCAGAGCTTAGTTTATTTGTCTAAAATGATTCCCTCTGTCTCTCCTGGCAGATCAAGTCAAGGAAGCGTCTGGCCAAGACGGTGCTGGTGTTTGTTGGCTTGTTTGCTGTCTGTTGGCTGCCTAGTCACATGATTTACCTGTACCGCTCCTACCACTATAGCCAGGTGGACACGTCGCTGGGCCACTTCATCGCCAGCGTGTGTGCCCGCATCCTGGCCTTCACCAACTCCTGTGTAAACCCATTTGCTCTTTACCTGATGAGCAAAACCTTCAGCAAACAGTTCAACAGGCACTTATGCTGCACTTCTCCCACACAGATGTCCAGCCAGAACAGCGTGAGTACCAATATAACAATGGTCTGAAAGCGCCCAGGTTCGGGTCCAGCAGGACTGAAGCCACGCCAATACATTCTATTCACATCTGTTTCATTGGAGCACTTTTTTTTTTAATAGTTATGTTAGTAAGTAGGTAATGGTGCAGTAAGGGGTCGTTTAGAGACATATGACCTCTGCTTTGAAAGAAATAATATATTGATTAAAAAACAAATGCTCTCTTTGCAGAGTGAAGTTGCTTGCCATAAAATTATTTTTAGAAATGAACTTTGTATATTATCCCTAAAATCTATCTGCAACATGTAAAAAGTGTATAAATATGAAAATTAAATGAAAGTTAATTATCATCATCAGCGGTAGAAAATGGATGGATGGATGGATGGATGGATGGATGGATGGATGGATGGATGGATGTACAAAATGTGGCACTAGTTTTATCTACACTGTTTCATCTTTTAAAAGAGGTCATAATAATTACCTTAATAATAATAATCATCATAATAATAATAAAAACAATAATGCTACTCTGTGTAAATTTTGAGATTCATTGATTCTGTATCAGTCAAAGATTAAGTAATTAAACGTTATTAAAACATATATACAGTGTATAAGGTGTTGTTAAATATTGTGTGTTTGTTGGCTGCTTCTGTTTAGACCATTTTAGCGGCCATTCATTAAAATTAGTTCGAACCTTCACAGTTCTATTTCTATGTTCCATTCTTTGCAATTACACAAATTGCTCATTTCTAATGCTCTGTTGTGTTGAGTGATAATTAGTGCATTAACATGCACATAATTTACCAGGTAGAGGCACGTCTGCTAACTGATGTAACCTGGTGTCTGTGTGCAACCCTAGTCTCTGCAGCTCATAAATAAACACAATGTCTCCCTGAACAATGGCATCAACGTCCATCTCAGAGCAGCACAAATCTCTGGGCCTTGCAATATATTGGTGTTGTGCAGTTCAACAGTAATAAGCTCCGACAATCGTGTGCAAATAACAGGAATGTGAAGCAAATTTGTTGTTTTGTATCATGTTCACTATGTGTCGAAAATACCTGCATGTTTGTATATTCATTTTATCTGTGTGAATATCTTATGTTGTTATTTTTACACCATTTTGTGACTATTTAAATTAATAAAAAAAAATTCTACATTTAGCTGCATTAATGTGGATCACTGAGAAGAATCTGTTGAATACCAGAACTCTTCTTCATGCTTATGACCTTTTCCCATCAAAGAACAACCAGCTGGAGCTCCCAGATGAACCATTATTGTTTACCTTATGATCTGGAGAATAAACTTCTCTTTATCTGTGACCTGAGACCTCTGTGAAAACCCTCTGTGAACTGTAGCGTCACAGAAAATGTCAGCATCCAGGGTGAGACGCAGACATCAGTGAAATATATGTTTTGTTTCGCTTTTATTGTTTCAAAGCGATAGTGCAGAAATAACCACAGTACACAAGACAAAAGATTTCATAAACACACAAAACAAATTCTCTCTTTTAGACCTTTTGCTGAAGGCCGAAGCTTTTCTTTTGTGATCAGATAAAAAGAATCATGGCTAATCAGCTCATACAATATTTTTCAGGTCTCTGCAGAGGAGACCTTTGCTGGTGGCATTTGAAAGTGGAAAGTTAATTCTCTTGAGCAACAGCAGAAAGAAAAATAGAGCCCATTCTCAGATCTTTGTCACTCACTTACTGCCATTTTGCACAGGGGTGCATTCTTTCTGTGTTTCTAAATTCCATAATTCTGAAACTCAAGTCTCAAAACAGCAAGAAAAATAGTTTATTACAGAGCTGTCACTTGTTGCAACCATTTTACAAAATATGTGTAATGGAAAAAAAATACCAACCGATCTCTGAATGGGAATGTCTTGGCTCTTGCCCTATGTTTTGCCAGTATGGGAATTAAACTAGTGAATATGAGTCACGGAGAGATGCCTCATCTGTAGAGGAGGAAGTCTTTGACACTGTGAGGAAGAAAGAGGCTGGAGGCTCTATGCAAACGAGTCCTTCCCAGACTTCTGCGAATACAGAACCGACACAGCTGAGACAGAGAACAGGGACCTGCAGGCGAGACGGGTCAAAGTTGTTAAAACTTCCAGGAAGTGAATTCATCTGTATCCGGCTGCTTGTGTATGCAGAATGTGAGCACCTTCATATACTGTACGTCACAACACACCTCTTTTCTGCAGTGTCGTTCTCACTGTGGTGTTTGGGGTGGACAGATCCAGAGGACTTTTTCCATCTGCGTTCCGACAACACATATCAGCCCCGAAGTCCAGCAGCAGGTCCACAATGGTTGCTGCACCTCCTCGGACTGCGGCATGTAGAGGACTGTCCTGCCCACACCCTATATGCACATCTGCTCCTACATGTGCACACAAGAGGAAAGGGACACACATCACAACCCAACAATGGATGAAACATCTGATGCTCTACAGTACACATGTATTGTGTGTTTTTATTTTACAAAGCATTGCATAATTACATTTTATTTCAAATTATGAATCAAAGTTCAAAGGTTTCAGTTATCAGCTCAGACACAGACATAAACAGGTTTGTGTAACGTATGTTTGACGTCACATTACGTTACCTGTGTGCAGCAGCACTTCGACACAGGCAGCGGCCTGCGCCATGCAGGCGGAGTACAGCGGCGTCCCCAGCACGGGCAGCTCCATGTCGATATGAGCTCCATAGGTCAGGAGGAGTTCCAGACACTCTCTGTGATCTGATGAAGAAACACAAGTGCATTGGAATATGGGGGAGGAGGGGGGTCATGTTTTCACACCCAAACATACGTATGTGCACATACACACCTTTTCTTGCTGCCTCGTGGATGGGCGATGCCAGCTGGTAGGTGGTACTGACAAAGGCACTGTGCTGCAAGATGAGCCTGACACAAGCAGCACTCCCACTGCTGCACGAGTTGAAGAGAGGTGTGGCGCCATCTGTCGATACGGCCTCCACCTGCAGTGGGAAATGAGAAAACACGTGATGCTGGCCCTCACAGTTACGTGTCTACATAATGTATCTGACTGTTAACTTTTCTTTCAGCTGAAAACGGACAGACAGCTTACATTGGCACCATTGTCCAACAGGAACTTGGCGCAGGCATAATGACCGCCGAGACAGGCCTCATGGAGGGGAGAGACTCTGTCCATGGTGAGTGTGTCCACATGGAAGCCCTGTGAGGAAGATGTGAGAGTAATCAGTCATTTTGACTCCATCGTATAACCATGCATTGTAAAAAAAAAAAAAAAAAAATCAGGAGACACTCGTGTTAAGGTTACCTGAGCGATGAGGCTTCTGAGGTGGAGCAGTCTACCCTGGTAGGCGCCATCGTGCAGAGGAGTTCTGTCTGACCCAAAGTCTGAGACACAAGGGACAAAATCAGTCTCCGTGTTTGCAGATAGGCCCAAATAATGCTCTCTGTAATGTCAGGATGGCTTTGGTACACTGGCTTATCTTGTTTTTCAGGGTCAGCCCCCACTTCACTCCAAACATACGAAAGAATACACACCCAGGACTTTGTTGACTACTGCAGACCCCTTCTTATTCATTTTTTTACAAACTTGAACTTCCGAAAACCAAAAAAAAAACTATGGAGACATATGTATTCATTACGTTATAGCCAAACCACCATAACAAGAAAAAATCACTTCACTTGAATGACCCTTAATATTCCTTAAAACGAAAATAACGGCGATTAATTCACTAAACAGACGAAGATAACACCTACCAGCCATCAGTGAGTTGCATGCCAGACCCCCGTAGATGTGCAAGGGCCTCTGCCAATGTTGTGACCACGGGGAAACCTCTGTTTGAACTGCGGTCATGGTCAAAATGAAACAACAGCCGACTTCTCCGCGACTCTACACAACTCCAGTCAGATACACAATCCTGTCTGCGGCCTACCTCCCCCCTTATCTGGGTCCTTGGCCACCTCCCCCACATTACCACCTCCCGCCTACTCTCATCCCAGTCCAGGGATATAGTCTTCAGCATGTGCGTAACAATAGTTCTGGTAATTGACCTGTACTTAAAAAGCTCTTACACATATGCACACAGGGACAAAAAGGGGGGTGGGGGTAGTGGGGGGAAAGAAAGATTAGGAAGTTTCACACTCTAGATATATGGGAGATTGAAGGTGTGCGTACTGTATTTCATCTAACCAAGTCGGTTATGTGTGGCAGTGACTTCTGTTAAGTAGTTATGTGTAGTATGTGTTGCCATCAGAAGTTTTTTGTGACACTAGATGTAAATGTTGTATGAAGCATCTTTCTAAATATATTTTAATGCAGGACACAAACAGCATCACTACACCTCTAGATTTGTTTGTACATGTTCTTTATGTACTAATGCTCCTGTGTCTTTAAAACATTGCAGATTATTTGGAGGATGTGTCTGTATATTCAGTGAAGTTCAGTCATTCCAGTTTCGGTGCTGTCTACATGAACTCGAGTGAGACTTTTTTGCAGGCATGACATGACGCCGGTCCCCCAATCACGACGCTATGCAAATTCCTATTGTTAGCCTCGAATAGCCATTCCAACTCATCTCTATCACCTCCTGTTTCACAGCTACTCAGTGTGCTCTCTGGCACGCCTCATTCCAAAGAGCCATTGTTTTTGTAAAACTTGTTTTAAAAAAGTGGTTCTCAAGTGTCTTTCTGGACATACTATTGTGGTTTCTAGAAGGCAAAAGTGCCACATAAAGACAGTCTAAATGAAAATGTGTGAAAACAGAAGTTAGAATAAAATTTATTGCCCTAGGAGGACAGTCATGGAGACACACAATCATTAAAAAAACAGGTTTCAAAAGTGCTTATTAAAGTCTCAAGGACTACAATGTTTTCCAAGTCTTTTTACATGAAGTCCATTTGATAAGTAAATGTAAACAATGATTGAGTGAACATGAGCACATTTAGTAGCCATGATGAGCATCATGATGAAGTTCTGCTGTTTTCTTAGTGGCAATCTTAGGAAGAGCTGTGCTTCTGCTGCTTGTTTCCTGTCTCCACAGTCCAAGAGGGCCTGTGGCATCAACAGCCACATCCATGACCCGGTCTGGCACCAACCACTGCAGGAGCAGCAGAAAGAGGAAGTCTAAAACAGCAACAAATGCAAAAATGGAGCCGGCAACTGGTCCACAGTGAGCCCTCAGCCTCTGGACCCGTCTGTCTAATGGAAGCACCTCCTCTCCAGCCACTCGGTCATACACCTGACAGGAAAGACACAAAGATGAGAGTCACTGAGAGTCATCAGCAAAATTATATTACAACAAGGAAAAGGAATTACTCAAAGAAAATCAGAATATGTGCAAATATCTATCAAAAAACATATCAGAAAAAATATATTTATTAAAGAGCCCAGTCTTTCTTATTCTAACCATATTAGCAGAACAATACAATTGTACCCTGCAACTCAGATTGATAGATGTGAGAAAATGTCAGTGTAGTGTTTTCACTGCCCCCAGGCGGCTAAGAAAAATCATTTCAAGTTTCTGATGACTGAAGCAGGGCATGTAAACAAACACTTCAATCATTTGCTTAAATGACCTGGTTCCATCAAATAAATTCAGACTCTGAAACACCATATTTGTGTCAAACTAAAGTTTCAACTGTATCTAGCTTAAGTTGGTAAGTGAATATGCAAACAGCTCTGAGTGAATTCATAAACAGAAGTTCAGCTAACAGAATTGTTGGTTTTGGTGTTGGGTGAACCTACTTTTTCAGTCCTCTCCGCAACATTTCTCCAAGTGTAAAGGTTCTGCACACGCGCATGGATGGAGGCGGGGGAGGGAACTGAGCCCGACCGCTGCCGGGCAATGACTGTCTCTAGACCAGCACACAACGACCGTACAGTCGGGTCACACAGGGTAATCAGATCCTCAGGTAGCACTTCAGGAATGCCCCCAACACGGGTGCTTACCACCTTAAAAATACAATAAATAAATAAGTAAACAAACATGATGCACACATTAGAGAGAAATACACAGCAGCTGCATCACTTGGATGTTAGTTCCCTTAGTACAGCAATGAAAAGAACAAGTTCCTTAATCAACTTCTGTTTTATCTACAACCACATTCAGCTTCATAGTTCTGAGTAAGCTCTTTTTTCTGCAGGTATACAGACACATTCAAAGTGCAGAGTTTTATTCATACTAAACATATGGCTCAGCAGCTATTTTCGAGTAATACTTGTCATTTTTTTAATGATTTCTTTTTTTGTCTCATACAGTAAATGTGAACGAATACTAATTTGAAATAGGATGGAGCTGATTTAAACATTAAGTTCTAGTCTTATGTAACTCTGTAAACACCACAATTAACATTACTGCTGATACTGCTGTTTTCCGCGCCTGAGACACGTCACATACTGTCCAGACATGCCCCATTTCCTCCTCTTCAACTGCTGCCTTTTTAAATATGTAAACTAAGTTGAGCAACCACCAACCACCAACAAACACATGACACGCACACGCACAAACACAGAAGATGAAATCACATTTCGCAATTCTATTCAGTTAAATGGGCTTGAACTGAGCTGACTTTAGAACACTGAGGTAGTTTGTCATTTTATGTCACTCTTGTATCCATCATGGGAAGGTGTTTTCTTACTGTGTATAAGCCATTCAGAACTTGATAAAATTCTGAATGACAAAAGTTGACTGGATATTCAGGGAAAATCAAAAACTGTTGCAACATCAAATTAAATGTGTTTTGTGTGACTGTCAATCATATCTTAACACAGAAACGTTGCTCATGTTACAAATCTTTGGGCAAAAGGTGTATTATCAGCAAAACAGTTGCCTCATTATTATGTCCTTGGACTGAAATCCCTCATACTGTCTGCCCGCCATATCACACTATTTCCTGTCCCCAGGTGATTGCATAAATGTCACCAGACCTGAAGTCCACAGCTGGCTCCCTCTACAATGGCCATGCAGAATGCTTCAGTCAGTGACGTGTTGAGAAAGATGTGACCCTGCACCAAAACGCTACAAACATCTTTATGCTCCAAAGCCCCCAGAAGACGCACCCTACAAAATTACAAGTGTAAGATGTTAGGCACATGTAACACCTCTTTCACACAAAAGCTTACTGACTGACTGCTGCCTTACAGCTACTTTTGTATAAAGAAGGCAGAACAGAGTTGTTGACTTTCATTTCATATAATGTGATTGATGCAATATTAATACATGAGATTCACATTAACAGTACAGATTGTCTTCTTATAGACTTCACTTCAATACTAAATCTTGTTATGTAAACGTTTTTTAACAGTACATCTGCTTTTAGTCATACACTGAAGTTCCCCGTACTTTAATGGCAAATGAAAACAGAATTCATATCTGAAAATGGCTCATCATAAGTATCACCCTCTCAAAAAAATATGAGCAAAGACCTGTCATGTAGTTGATATCGCTCTCTCACTTCCTCCAATACAATTCTCTTTGGTCCCTCTCCACCAATTAAGAAGTGCAGGTCAGGATATTTGAGGCAGAGCTCTGGGATTATTCCACCAAGAAGATCAATTCCTAACAAAAAACAACAATGTGACAATTTTGCATTCACAGAAAAATCTGATTTGAATGTAGCTATTTGAGTGTTTAAAAATACCACTGTGCTGTAGTAATTACAGCTAGCATAAATACTTCAGCATAGCTTATACAGTATCCATCTCTCCTCACCTTTGCGGTAGACAAGTCGACTGATGACAACAATTGTGATTCTGTCATCTTGACGCTTGGAAGGATCAGGGGTGAAGTCAGTAGGATCAACAGCATTGGGAATAACAGATACTATCTCTGGGTTGAGGGCTGCTCGGAGCACTGTGTTCTCCTTACTGGTGTATGACACGCACACAATGTGGTTGGTATCACACAGTGATATAGTCAGAAGCTTGTTAGTCAGCACAGAACTGGTGTCAGCAAAGCCGAAGAGTGAATGGTCTGTGAACACCTGTAAATAATAGTACTCTTTAATTCATCCATCGCACAGAGCTGCACACACATAACAAAATAATTGTTTGATGTAGATCATAATGTGTCACATACCGTCTTTATGCCCATGGTTTTAGCGTGGAAAAGTGCATCATGTGCCAGGGCAGAAAAAGAACTGTGTGCATGCAACACTGTGATGCGTTCCCTGGCAAGCACACAGCGCAGCAGTGGGAGACTGTGGAAGCAGGTGGTGACTGTGGACTGGTTATACATCACTTGCAAGGGGAGGTAGTAGACCTTAAGCCCATTGGTCAGGTATCTGACACCATTCCTCCTGCCATAGGCATGTGTTACAATGACCACCTTGTGTCCCTTCTCAATCAGACACTGGGAAAGCTGGTAAATGTGACTTTCTACTCCTCCTATATTTGGATAGAAGAAGTCACACACCATGCAGATATTGTGCTTCCTGTTATTGACCCTGACAGACTCAGCAGGAACTCTGGAAAGTCCTGGAGTCACAGTTGTTACTCTCCTTCTTTGGCCCATTGCAGATTTTTGGCTCCCCACTGCTGAAATAGACAAATCCACTAATGAGTGACCAGTTCGTGATATCCGGTGTAAACACTTGTCGTAATCATCTGTGATAATATAGAACAGCTGTATTTATCTGCACCTCATCACAAAGTCTTTATGTATATGATACAGTGTAATGTTCTTATTATCGAGCTGGTTTTCCAGTTTATACATCTATTGTCTACAACAATATACGTTAGCATTAGGCTAGCTAACAAGCGTAACTACTTTACTGACATTTAATAACTTTATTTTCATAGTTGCTAACTGTCTTACCGTGGATAAAATGTCAGTCTTGTTTCGGTCGGTGAAAATTCGTAGAACGACTTTTTTCAGGCAGATTCATTTCTGCTTACTAGCCTTGAGCTAGCCAGTTAAACACACGCATCACTTCCTGGTGTTTACCACGTCCGACGTAACGATGACGTAGCGTAGCGCTGTAGTTGTCTGCTATGCGGAAGCGGTTTGTGTTTTACACAGAAATCAGATTTTCACTGATATGAACGGCATAGATATGTATTTTAACTCGACCACTCCTGTCCCCAACTCCTACGAGATAATGGTAAAATAATTATTTTTATTTAGGAAAATCAGTCAATCCCCTGTGAGAAGAGTTTATTTTCTAATATTCTTATGTTGCTTTTCAATATAGTTCACCATGATGTTTATTTACATAGAAATGCATAATCTGGCTATTAAATTAGTTTGCCACAAAACGTTTTTTAAAAAGTCATACTTTATTATTTTGCTTAAAATGCCTGAGCTGATTTCAGGTAGATAATACAGAGGCGTAATATAAATATCACTAATGTTATTTCTCCCTTATGAACACACAAATTAATTCTGTCACATATCCTCCAGCTATACCAAAAACAGTTCTCCGTTAATGTTCCACTAACAGGCTGAAAGTTAAAGCTATAAAAATTCAGTATGCCATCTACACGTCTACAGTGACCTGCACATTATATACACACAAAGGCAGATTGATTTTCATTTCATTTTTGGAAAAAAAAAAATCACATTCACAATCACATACAGCATCAAAACATGTAACTAGTTTTAATGCTGTGGCTGGTCAGTGTATAAACAAAAAAATGTCAGAGGAAAGAAAATAACAGTACAGTGTGCATTGATAGTGCTGACAGATACATTACATTTTATACACCTATATACGCACACCTATATGTGTGAACAAACAATGCATAAAGCTCTACGAATATCATTATGGTTTATAATGATATTATAATGATACAACAGTGCAGATAAATTTTGCATATAAGTATTACAATACCAACTGACAAAATGATGCAAACTTATAAACAACTTATATACAGGTTTCATATTCACCAAAAATGCAGGTAATTTTCGTGTATTAATGTAATTTGGATAATGACATCACTAGTACCATAAGATGACATTTCACTGGTTAATCTAAATTTGCTGTGCATCGTGGCTCTTAGGTTTTTGGTAAAATTTCAGCATAAAGTCACATTGTCTGAAACACACACAAGCAAAACCAATACTATCGTTACATTACTTACAGAATGGCTCAGTTTTATGCTGTTTTTCTTTAATGAGGGACAACTGGAAATGAAAGCCAGAAAAACAGGTCTTACTCTTGCATGGGATCGATAAATTGATAGGAGTGATTGTGGTTATCAGGGTTATTACATCATATATTAAGCACGTAGGACTACATATGCATCGCTTTGGCTATTAGTTTATTTAAAAAATGTTAACTGTGTCATAAACCTGTGGCAATTATAAGGTTACTGTGACTGAATTTTACTTTTTAATATGAAGACATTCACTGTGTATCATGTGCCACAGTTTCTACAATAGTGAACACATTCAGCAATTACTGGTATTCACATGCTGTGTGGTTTCCAACTTTTACAGCTTTGCTCTTTATTGTAACTTAGGTGTAACTGAGTTCTGTTCAGTGCATCATTCATTCTCACAGAATGCACTCTCTTGACACATTTGCCAAATGTCTTCCAGCAAACATCTGTGACGGTTCATAACAGTTGCGTGTTTAGTAGTCGTCCGTTTCCACTTTTGTTACCTTCTGCAAGCCCCTTTATCAAAGAAAGAAGACACGGGTGAAAAACAGATTCATTGACTGGTAATAAGGAAGAGTAACACTGTCATCAGCTTGATGACATTGTTATCCTTATTCTCTCACTTACTGCGAAAATTTCCGTCTGTAAATTTTCCACAGGACCAGGGAAAGTCCTAGCACCAACACGATGGGGATGATGACGATAATGGAGAATTTTTGGACATGGTCTGAGCCTTGAGCCGCTCCGATACCTTAAGATTTGTAAAAAAAAAAAAGAAAAAGACAACAAATAACAAAACGGTTTGTTTTTCTTGAGGATCTTTTTTACTGACTTACACTTTTAAATGTGTTTTATGAGAAATTACATCATTATTATTGCTGTTTTTACACTTAATGTTCCTGTATTAGCATATGCACAGATAGAAGTCCCATCTTATCCCCCCCCAAAAAATTACCATTTTTAGATTCCTTGCATCCATCGATAATTTTAGATGATATACCTTCGGCCTTCACCTTGCACTGAGGCTCTGTGGTCCAGTTCAACTGAGTGATGAGTTTGCTCTTGAAACTGTAGAGGCCAGTCGGATCACTCTCAGGGTATGTGTGGGTTATGTTAGTTACAGATGAATTACTTAGAAGTGTTTCATTTAAAAACCATTGAATCTCAGCTTGTCTGTACCGTCCTTGAACATCACACTGAAAAACGTTTCGGCTTGAATCACCATTCACGTTTGTGCGTTGACCATGTTGACAAATGCTGTAGTTTGCTGGTGAGAGAAAACTTGAGTTAATGAATTTTAAACTAATAAAAACTAAGTTAAATTCTGCTATGGATTCATGTGTGAATAAGTGTGATCAGATAACTAAGGTATGCATGAGGCATAAAGAAATGACTCACCAGAAATGGTTAGATCATTATAAAAACGGGTGTATTTCCCACTAATAAAAAAACGGCATTTGTATTGTCCCTGGTCCTCGGCTGTGATGTTGGTCAGGAGAAGAGAGCAGTTATTCTTGTTCATATGTACAAATATATTGGCTCTGCCCTTGAATCTGCCATCGGTTTTTGAAGCTGTCCCGTTGTGTATAAGCACCAAACTTGGATTTGGCTGTTCCATTTGCCACTTAACATCCTTGCTCGTATCTCTATCTGAGCAGTTGCATGGAAGAAGAACGTCGTCTCCTAAGGTGCCTTCGATCTTCACTTCAGTCTCACCTGCAGTAGAAAAGTTGACACGGGGTTACATTCTTTCTCAGATCAGTTGTGTTTTTGTTGTTTTATAGACATTTTGTCAGCACACATACTGTAAAAGATTCAGGTTTGATATCTTTTTTTTCTGGCTGGTTTTAAAATGTGAGATAACCGAATTAAACTTGAATGGTGAGCTCAATTGTAGCTTTTAAGCTGTAAAAACAAAAACCCAACAGTCTGTCTCGGGTGAAATTCCAGTGATGTCTTGAAATAACTAATGTGATATAAAACATTATGGCCATATTTTTTTCCACCGTACTTCCTTATATTTCATATCTTGGAGATATTGCCAGGATGCTTCATAAGGTCAGCTATCCTCACATCCAAATGTAACGTCATATTAGTTTCTACTGTCTTGTACTTTCTGAATTACATCATAAACAAACCCTGTCATTGTAGTTCCTGGTCTTAAAGTAAAATATTAACCTTATCCTGATTTGAACCCAAAAGTTCCCTTATGTGGTCTGTTTTTCTTCTGTTTTTCTTTACCACATCATTATTGCGCTTGTAAAAGACTTGTCTGTACTTGAGTGTAGCTGCACAGTGTATGACCCTCACTGGCTCTGTTTGGTTTTTGGATTCATGCCTGCTTCTTGTCTATACTCACTCCCAGTGTATAATCTTTCAGATTGTGAAAGCTCTGTGCTGCCTTTTCAAATTAGTACTACAAAGCTCATGGTTTTGCTTTTTGAGTCTCATCACAAAGCTAGTGTAACATTCAGACCTCAACAACCATTATCTTAAATTAGGATACAGCCATCACTAACCATCAAAACACACGTGTTCGATGGTATCGTCCATCTTGTTACAATAACTTACTATAACTTTCTCAATATCCGTTGTATTAACATTACAGATGATGTCTGTCTGTGAATGCTGAATGTCTGATAGTTTCACATTCAAATCATGTGTTAATACTGTGCACATTTTTCCAATATGACTACATTTCTGTAACACTGAACTTTGCTCTGTTGTTGAAACTCAGCAGCCACACCTTGTCACATAGTTTGTATACGACTACTAGTGCAATAATACAGAAACCAAATGAAGAGAGGTGTTCAATATGAGGCAGGCAATAACAAAATGTTGAGCGTCACATGCCCAGTGGAAATCAAATATTGTTCAGAAAGTTATATATATAACATATACACGGTTCCTACAACATTTTACAGTTTGCTTTCACCCTCTGTCCTGCTCATCCCAAATGTGCGCAAAACTACAATCTTACTTTCTTTAAATGTTTTTGTTTTTCAAATGATCCCTTTAACCAACCAGCCTGTCTTTCTCTTTGTTGAATTTCCACAAACTGGTTTTCTTAATGCATTATTATCCTAATAATTGGTTTGCAGTCTCACAATTTGTCAACACTTCCTTAGGTTTGTAAGTAAAACCTGTACGACTTGTTTGGATCAACTCAATATACTTTCATTAATGCACAAAGGCTTTAACTTAACCCTGAGGTTAACATGATTTATTTGGTCCCTGTTTTTAACCAGCTATATTTAATCATTTGAATTAAGGCTTTTCACTGGACTTAAAGACACACATGATCAAAAACCTCAAAACCAAAAACTAAACTCTGGAATGTGCCTGAACTTTCCATGCATAGATATAGCTATAGATATAGATATTCTCTGTGATTTGAACACATGGAATCACTCTACTTGTACATGTACACACGTCATTGCACGCATACCAAATGTCTGTGTGGGTATTCTGTAAGTATACAAACATTTACGCCACCGTTTCAGACAGGAAGTCAATCTAAGAAATCCAACTCTGTTGAAAAATACGAATCGTGAAAGTTTACCTGACACAACAAAAGCCATTAACAGTCCCAGAAATGTCCTCATGTTGCCCTCAGCAAGTGATTAAGGCAAGTTTCCGGTGTCGTCTTATTCTTTCGATCACATGTCAGACATGTATCATACGACATAAGCGGTTTCCATCCTCGGCCCGTTAGAGGAGAAACAATCCATGAACATCCGCTTTCACTCAGTCACATTGGAAAAGTGACTGTATGTTAGCTCAGACGTCTTCAAGTTGCCAGGAAACTACGTGCGCGTCCACACAAAGAAACAGCCTCCTCAGGACATTACAAACTACCAAAAGTTAATACGAACAAAAAATAAAATCTATATAATTGACACAGACAGACCACGTGGCAGTCTGGGTTGTGGGTGAAAACTGATCACTTTCCTTGGTGTGACAGCTCTGTACATTAGCGACACGCGCGCGCGTGCGCACGCGTCCCCGCCCCATCTGATCCCTCATACCAGCGTCACACATCCTCCGTCAGGAAAAGCTAAATCGGGAAGGAGCGGCGGGATCGGGATCGAAGAGCCGAAGCGTCGACGCGTCTTAAACGCACACAAATATATACATATTTATGTTTAGATATTTTTCACTAGCGGAAAAATCGTGAACACAACGGGGGTGCTGGATAGCAGGAGGTCGGCATGGGAGAGCACACGGTGTTACTGCTCGTACTGGTGGCGACCTTGACGCTTTCATCCGAGGTGAGTACATCGGGGGAGACCTGAGGGAGAGTGTCGGTGAGCCGTCCCCCGGCTCTGCGGCGGGCCTGGAAGCCGCACCAGGCGGACTGCGGCCACCGCGGCGACCGGGCAGACAGCGGCTTGCTAATGTAACGGGCTTCAGCTAAACACATGTTAACTGCGTGGATTTATGACGTCCGATTGTTGACATGTTAATAGAGCCATGTCACTGCTACAGCACAACCGTGCTAATGTCACACATGATACTATTATACCCGAGCCCACAACTGAACTACTCCAGCAATTCAATGTTTCCTTTTAGTTTTTGACCACGCATTTATTATGCCATGTTTACAGTGAGCACATATTTACTGCGCAGGATTAGCTAACCCAAGCTACCAGGGCCTACCGTTAGATGTCAGTGATTGACAGCTGCCGTGTTTGTGTTTGTCTCAGGGTGAACTCGTTTTTCATAATGTATTTTCTTAATAGTTATTACCTATTTTTTCTTTTTAAATTTTGGCTCGTTAGCGAAGTCAAGCTATATAACTAGTGCAAGTCAATAGGTCTTACATACCTAAAATTAGCTAGCCTTTTCTTTTCCAGAAAATGATTTGGATTAGCATGGCCACAGTTATGAGCTAATAATGACAGTCAGTCATGTTAAATAACGTCGATGGGGGTCAGACAAATGTGATTGATTCGCCAGCTCTAACCATGTCAGACACAAGACGAGCACCTCAGCTTTGAATAAGTAATAAACTGAACATTAGTTTGTAGCGGTGCTACTGTTCTAGATATTATTATCTGTGCTGCTACGTCGACCTGGCCCACTTGGTCCGGTAGCGTTGCAGCTGAGGTGGTGAGATTGCTGAGGAAAATGGAAAAATAGGACGCAGCCTTCTTAGTTTGACTCGAGCAAGATGGCGGCGGCTGCGGCTCTGCTGGACCACAGACAAATACACAGCTAAGGATCAGCTGGAAATGGGATGAACACGGCCTGCACTGCAATATACGAATGCATAGATGCGCAGTACATTTATGTATTTAATTAATCTCGAACGAGGTTTTTATTTTTGTCACAGTGCTGACAGAATAGTGTGATACATCAGCTGGGGCAGGTACAGCTTCTACATCAGCTGTAGCTACTCCAGAAGAACTCTGCTGCAGTAAACAGTGTTAACAAAACGTATTATGCGGGTCACATTTGTTGATGTAGCATATGCCACAGGGCTTGATTAACCTCTCCCTTGGGTGTTTTCTACAGGACCATGGCTCATATTGCATCATACATCACTGTAGGCATCTTCATATGGCTGCCACTGTCAGTTTATGTCACTTTATTCACTATCTATATAACTCCCTGTGTCCAACCAAGAGTTGGGTTGGGTAAGATGGGTGTGCTAAGATGCTCCAATAAAAGGAATTGTACATTTAAATAAATGATGGATAACATGCAATAACTTAAGAAAATAGCTGTTTTAGCACAGAGGGTCAATGGGATATTTCACCTGGTGCACAGGAGTTCAGTATTCTGCAGAAAAATAGCAAAAGTAGCATCATGTTGGAATTAGTCATTAGAGATTGGCAGTGTTTTTTTGGCATGTTTTTCCGAACAACAAAAAACTTAAGAAGAATAAGAAATCCTTTCTGTTGTTTTCAGACAGCTATTTCCCAGTGGACAGAAGGATAACACCACAGCCAACAGCTGGATTTGATAATTGTGGTTCAGTAAATTTTTCTAATAATTGCTTTAATATGTTATGTTGTCCACTTCCACTGCACATTTATACAGGAAGTAAAGCTTTATAAGAGAAAGCAACAAAGGATACACATGCTGCCCTGTAGCTGTAATGCTTAGCTCAGATGGCTTATAGGGTCAAGGGATGAAACGGAGTACCCGGCCTTGTGTGGGTTTAAGCCAGTCATTTCATTTATTTATTTATTTCTGTAACAATTGAAATGTACAGTGGTATTATGTATTTAAAGAGGCTTTTATCCTTATCATACATTAATACTAGTACTACATAAAAAAACAGATGTACGTCCAGGACTGTATGTGAAATGATGTAGAATAAACAAGGAGAATCAAAATAAGATGCTTCAGGAGATTTTACTCGTTAAGGTATTCTTTGGTCAGTTGGGTAGTAATACTGATATAACATCACTGTTGGCCCCTCTTTCCACTTTCCTGTCCAGGTGCCCGGTGATGACTCCATGGGTTTGCTAACTGAGCCCCAGGTGGCCATGTTCTGTGGAAAACTCAACATGCACATCAATGTCCAAACTGGCAAATGGGATTCTGACCCTTCCGGCACCAAGAGCTGCATTGGCACCAAGGAGGGCATCCTGCAGTACTGCCAAGAGGTATTCAAGCAGAGTGAGACAGCACTGCAGAGAAAGAAAGAATAAAGGGGCTGATTGAGACAGAGATAACAGCTCAGCAAGCAGTACGAAAACAGAAAGGCAACTAATGTAAAAAGAAAGAACATAAAAAAAACTCTTGCTGTTCTCCAGGTGTACCCGGAGTTGCAGATCACAAATGTTGTGGAGGCCAATCAGCCCGTCAGCATCCAGAACTGGAGCAAGAAAGGTCGCAAGCAGTACCGCAGTCACACACACATTGTGGTGCCATACCGCTGTTTGGGTAAGCAATTTTTGATACAGCTGTGTGTTTGTGTGTATGATTGAACGTGTGAAGGTGTATGCTAGCTGCTTTGGATGAACAAAGGCATCTCCTTTGTTTGCAGTTGGGGAGTTTGTGAGCGATGCCCTGCTTGTGCCTGACAAGTGCAAGTTCCTGCACCAGGAGCGTATGGACCAGTGTGAAAGCCATCTGCACTGGCACACTGTAGCCAAAGAGGTGAGAGGAGATAGCATTTCATCTCACGCCGCCAGAATTAATATATCCACCAGCGGCCTTTTCATTACAATCTTTTTGTTCTTGTTAGTTATGTGTAGGCTGGCACTGAATGACTCAGCAATCATTCATTTCATCCTCCCCCTACTTATGTGTGCTGTCACAATACTGTCACAATATTTTTTATTTATTATTATTTTTGGTGAGTCATTGGTGTGCCACCTCCAAGACAATAGCCAGTCAAACTGTGAGTTTTTGCTTTTCGTCATCTGTGCTATCATAAACATGCGTAAGAGCAGTATCGTAAGGAGTGAAATAACTGAATGTTCTGTGGTTTTATTTTGTGGGTGAAACTGGAGCATTGACGTAAAAATGTGGTTGTCTGTTATTAAAATTAGTCATGCGGTGACCGCACAATGAATCTCCATGACTACGGGATGCTGTTGCCGTGTGGAATTGACCGTTTCCGAGGAGTGGAGTTTGTCTGCTGTCCAGCTGAGACAGAGCGAGAGTCGGACAGCACAGAGCTAGATGGGGAAGAGTCAGATGTCTGGTGGGGAGGAGCCGAGACTGAATATTCTGATAACAGGTATCTACCTATGTGGACGTTTACTGATGGAGCACACACGCGTATTTGTTGATTTAAATATTGAACCAGCCACTCTCTTTGCAGCATGTCACGTCCTGCAGACACAGAACCTGCCACCACAGAGGACGATGAAGACGAGGATGAACAGGTGGAAACTTTTGAAAGGGATGAAAATGGCGATGGTGATGATGATGATGACGACGACGACGAGGAAGATGAAGATGACATGATAGATGAACGGGATAGCGATGAGCATAATGCTAACGTTGCCATGACCACCACAACGACCACCACCACTGAATCAGTTGAGGAAGTTGTTAGAGGTAAGAAATCAAGTGATCACACACTTGTTGTTTGTATGAGTACATTCTATGGTTGTTGTTTTTTTTAAATACATTACAACTCGCATTTTTTAAGTTTGTCGTGAAATTCAGAAGTTCACATTTTGTATTATTTTTTATTCACATCTGCCTGTGTGCACACACCTCAGCTGTATGTTGGGCTCGTGCTGAGTCAGGCCCTTGTCATGACATGCTGGAGCGCTGGTACTTCGTGCCTAAGAAGGGCCGCTGTGCTCCCTTCTTGTTTGGGGGCTGTGGGGGCAACAGGAATAACTTTGAGTCGGAGGAGTACTGCCTAGCTGTCTGCAGCAGCTCTTGTAAGTCCCAGGACTGGAGCCGTCTAATCCCTGACGTGTCTGCACCACGAGCCTGATTCCTGTCCTCGGCTGCAGATTTTTTTATGTCTCATGTGCTTTCTCTGTTTCTCTCTTGAGTATCTGATGGCGCTTAACCACTCAGAGCACTGATTTTGTGGACTTTTTTGGTTGGTGCTTTTAGTTTTTGTATTTATTGATAATTATTTCCTGTGTTTGACAAATCTTTTTAAATGGCTCCTGTCAGCTTTCTTGGCATCAGTCAGGTTAAGAAGGTTGATAGCACATTTATATCTGCACGAAACTGCCACCAGCCATTAATCTTTGCTAAACACAAAACTGTAGACAGTTCATAATTTGTTGAAAGTTGAATTTTTTATTTATTTTTGTACAACAGCTGGACGGCTGTAGGTGGAGCAAATAAAACTCAAACATAGTACATGCACAGTTTGGTTCTCAAGTTAGTATTTGTGGGAGCTGCCCTTGCTGTTTTCTTTTCTGTTTACTATAAGAAATATGGACTATTACCAACTGTAGTCCTGAAAAAAACTTCAGGACCATTTAATTTAATTAGTCACATAACTACAGTTTTCAGTTTGTTAAATGTTAGAACTGTAGTGAAAATAAAATGTTAGTAAGGCAAACAGATCAAGTGAGTGTCCCTGTTGGAAAGCAGCCATGATGCTCTTCCCTTCACTCTCACATAAAGCATCCATCCACTTCCACATAATTCAATTATTCTTTTCACCATTTTCTAACCAGTAATATTAACTGATCACTTCCAGCATGTGTACGGGGCAAAGTAAATACTGAACCTTAGATGTCATGCCTGCATGCCTTCTAGTGTAATATGCAGTTGCAAGGTATTGTGTCTGCTGCTGCAGCTGTCTGGTTGCCTGACCTGGAATTTGTGGATCTATATCAATGTCATCAATATGTCTTAACTCACTAAGCGTGCTGCGAGGCGTGCCTCTGTATGTGTATGTGTAAGTGGAGAGTGTTGTTATAGGTTAATGGCTTGATTTGCTGTTTCCACCCAGAGATGCAACTCACTCCTGAGTGGTGCAGAGACTGCCCTGATCCTGACTCAACACTTTTCATCTTATCGCCAGACTCCCACATTAAACAAAGACAGATATGAACATATAAACACATTTCTACTGGGAAACCATCACCCTCTTTCTGCTCATAATATGTGTCTCTCTTCACCCAGCTTATATTTATTAAAGGGTTTTTCTGGGTGTTTACCTACCCTATTATCACCCAGTATTTAAATTTATTGCATATCTTATTCTCTTATTAGTAGTATTACTAGTCTCACCTGGATCAGTGTTATTCCTAATTTATGTTTCTTGCATCCTATTTACTAATATTCTTACTGTGTGAGTCACTCTTCCACCTCTCATGCTGTATACTCTCATGTCCTGCATTTGACACCTCCATCTTCTCTCTTCCCCAGTGCCCACCATGGCCCCCAGTCCTCCAGATGCTGTGGATCGATACCTTGAATCTCCTGGCGATGACAGTGAGCACACCAACTTTCAGAAAGCCAAGGAAAGCCTGGAGGCAAAACACCGTGAAAAGATGTCCCAGGTGTGTGTGTGTGTGGCTTGACATTTACATCCTGCCATTTTCTCTGTTGAGTCCTCGGGTCTATACTGACATTTTAAAGTCTGTATGTGTCAGAATGAACTGGTTGCTTCTGTCGCTAACATGACACACTTTATTCCCAGGTGATGAGGGAGTGGGAGGAGGCTGAGAGACAGGCTAAGAACCTTCCTCGTGCTGACAAGAAAGCTGTCATCCAGGTAGGACACATCATAAGTCTTCTGTATGTTTAATACCATCCTATTTAAATGTCATTGTACTTTAGCATAGAATATTTGAGCTCCATCATCTTGCCCATAAAGTTACAGTGAAACATGACTGTCGAGTCCCTGACACATTCAACAAGCATGGTTTTAAACTACTGTTCATCCAACAGCATGTTGTTAAGGAACTGTATTTAAAAACTAACTAAAGCATAATTGTAGGTATTTATAATCACATTCATGGTTAGTAAAAGATGTCATGACTGTGTCTGTATTGACTCTCTGTGTTCTCTTTTTGCACTGAAGCATTTCCAAGAGAAGGTGGAGGCTCTTGAGCAGGAAGCAGAAGGAGAGAGGTGGCAGCTTGTGGAAACCCACATGGCGCGGGTGGAAGCTCTGCTCAACAGCCGCCGACGCCAGGCTCTGGAAAATTATCTCAGTGCCCTGCAGGCCAGCCCTCCACGGGTACACAAATGTCTACACATAGCCACAACGCACTTTTCACTAAAAACCATAAAGAGCTGTGATATGAGGTCATGGGTGTGTGCACAGGGATTCATTTCATAAAGCTAAGCCACAACTAACAGAAGCTTTCATTGTAGTGTTTTGCAACTTTCAAGCAATATTATTAGGCATACGTGAAATAAAATCAGCACACTATTTCTGGTCTAAGGCATTACTTTTATTAGGCCTAACAACCCCACTAACACCACTGTCACCACCAGCCCCGTCAGGTGTTGAGTCTGCTGAAGAAGTACGTCCGTGCAGAACAGAAGGACAGACAGCACACACTGAAATATTATGAACATGTTCGCTCCGTAGATCCGAAGAAGGCTGCACAGATCCGTCCTCAGGTACGCTACCAAATACACACATCAAAACCCTGTCGCTGTACTATATACAGAGTTATGTTTTGTGATTGGAAGCATCTTTATTTCCATATCCACTTTTGTGATTTTTAGGTTTTGACCCATGTTCGTGTGATAGATGAGAGGATGAATCAGTCTTTGGGTCTGCTTTACAAAGTACCCACTGTGGCTAATGAGATCCAGAACCAAGTTGGTAAGTGTATGCTTCACACTCTTTTCTTAAAAAATGGACGATGATTTTTACTGTATATGCATCTGTATATGATTTGTATGTTTTATCAAATGTAATTTCAGAAAATATACCTGCTGTAATCATCTGCAGATGTCTCAAATCAGTCTCAGTCTGTTCATTATTAAGAAAGGGTTTTAATTGTGCTTTGGAAGTATACGGACCAAGAGGATGAGTTTTACACTGTGCTTGGGTCCAGTGATGAATTGATGATGAATTGATGCTGATAACACTGCATCTTTTCAGGTTGTCTTTAGTAATCAGGACACTATTTGGACTTAACTTGACACATATCTCTGAAATCCATCTTACTCCAACCATTTCTGCCTCCAATCTATCATCACATTGTCTCCCTAACTCGCTTCTTTTCTTTTCCCTCTTAGCGGTTATAATTCAGAGAGTGCAGTCTGAGCTGTCTCAGCAAGTCTCATCACTGCAGAGCGACGGGCGGGTGAGTCGAGCTGCACCCACTCACGTCGTATAAATTGCACTCTCTCTCTCACGTATATAAATAGAATCACCTCTCCCTGTTAAAAGGATACATGCAAGTCAACATGTAAACACAGTGGATTGAATGAAAGAGCAAAGTCATAGAAATATCATGATGGTTAGTTTGTTTCAAATTACAAATTACATTTTCTTAGAAAAGCCTTCCTGACACGCAGATTAATGTTTGCAGGTGGATGGCAGGGTGAGTTATGGTAACGACGCTCTGATGCCTGATCAAGCCTACAGCTCTGCTCCTATGGACCCTGGCTTGGATGGACTTGGCTTTATCCACCCTGAAAGCTTCAACCAGCCCAACACAGAGAATCACGGTAACTCGCACAAAGTCCAAAGAAAAGTCTTCTTGCTAAATTATGAAATTAGACACATTGTACCAACCACATAGTGAGTTTAAAAATTTGGTTTAAGGAAACACTTTTTAAACAAAATGTACGGTAAATCACTGATCACTGATGAGATTATTATTACACATTTATAATAAAATTTTATCCATTTAAATTGTGACTGCAGTTGAGCCTGTTGATGCCCGTCCTAATCCAGATAGAGGACTGCCCACACGACCTGGTGAGTGTGTTTGTCTTAATATATTACACATACACAACTAGACAGTTTCTGTTTCTGAGTCCAGTATGGCTGTGGAGGCACATCACTATTACCTCTGGTCATTTCTGCATATATTATATAATATATATATAGAATTATATTATATAATATCTTCATGTTTCTGTTCACATATTTTGTATCTGCTTGCTCCTATTCTGTCAGTTTCTGCCCTGAAGCCAGAGGAGATGCCAGAAGTACGGATGGAAACTGAAGAGAGGCAAAATGCTGGTTATGAAGTCTATCATCAAAAACTGGTATGAAAATCATTTAATTCCAAAACATATTATAATGTGATTCTCTGCAGTGCACTGTGCTTTGTGCACATCAATGGTTTTAATTTTCTGATGACAGGTGTTCTTTGCTGAGGATGTGGGGTCCAATAAAGGTGCCATTATTGGACTTATGGTCGGAGGTGTTGTCATAGCAACTGTCATTGTCATTACCTTGGTGATGCTCAGGAAGAAACAGTATACTTCTATTCATCACGGTGTAATTGAGGTAAAGAAAAGGGCTGAATGACTGTGGTTTTGTCTGAAATGCAATGCTGAAATCCCAGTCTGTTCAATTCTACATCAGTTTTTATTTCTAACTGACTTTTTTTTTTGTTGTTTTGTTTGTGTTGGTAGGTGGATGCAGCAGTGACACCAGAGGAGCGTCATCTGGCTAAGATGCAGCAGAACGGCTATGAGAATCCCACTTACAAATTCTTTGAGCAGATGCAGAATTAAAAAAAACTGCTCATTTTCCTTAGACATATCTCAACCACACATTCTCACCACTCATAGGGTCTGTTCCACTCAGGTTCTTTGCCCTGAGCTCCTACAACTTCAATCATTCAGGTTTGAGAGAGATTCTAAGAAAGGGCAAAACTTGTTTTGGTTTGAAAGGTTAGAAAAAGGTGTATGAAGTCGTCGTACCAGTTTATGTCATGGGGGTTTGAGCCAAAGGAAACTGACATGGAACAGAGCCTTTGAAATCCCTGATCTCTTAATTGTACAGAGTAATTGATCTTATATTTACATGCATTTGGTCAGACAAGGGTACCCTGTTTCTACCCAATCCAGTCAAAGAGAACAAAACCCTCATTGTGTTTTTACAGAACAGCCAGAACCCTGTTGACCGTTTATATAAAGTCACTACAGTACTGTGCTTGCAGCCGAGACCAGAAATATATTAACCTCGGCAGATTAATTCCCAGTCACTCCGTCATCGCTCCAGCTGTTTTCTCCCTTTTCCTCAAACGGTCCCTCACATCCCCGTTCCCCTGCCTTCAGATGACAGCTGTGCTGTTTGATGACATAACAGCTCTTAGAGCTTGCAATGGCAGGAGGGGCTCTCAGAGCGCCTCTCCGCATGACGAAAGCCCAAATGTTTCAGGTTTGTTTTTTCAAAAAAGGGTTTTAAAAAACTACAGAAAAAAATAACATTACAAAAATGTAAAAGTAAAAAAAAAACAATGAATGTTTTGTTTCCTGATTTTTTTATGTGTAATATATTAAGACAGAGATTAGCTGTAAGTATATGTAGTGCATGGCAATATTGATGACAGATAGTTACATGTATGTCGAGGTCCTCAGGAGTGGTCCTCTTCTTAGATATTTTAGCAGGACTGTACATTTGTAGTGTCTTCTTTGTGATCTTGTGATATGAAGAAGAAAAAGAGTACTCAGAATCTGGTCTGCGTTGTGATCACACAGAATTGCTTTAACTGAATTTTGGCTCTAAATGCTCATCTCCATGCTTCACTGTTGTGTTAGCTGCATGGGCAAAATGCTCTAAACTGTATGTAATATATGAAGTGTAATAGTATCTGAAAGGAAGATGATTGTGTTACTGTTTGCGTTCTATGCACTTTGTCATTTTGAAAGTCTGATTATTATTACCAAATATTATTGCTGTTAAGTCCCTGATAGCAACTCCCTGCACAATATGTTTATATTAGAATGAGGATGATCAAGCTTAAACTCCAGGAATTAGGTTTTTGGAAAATGTACCATTCCATTTTTTTTCCATTCCATTGTCTCTCCTGATTGTAAATATTTGGAGGATGGCAGTCCAGCTCTCAGTGTTCCCGTTTCAAGTTACCTGTCTCTCTTTCTTGACCTGTCTGTCTTGTCTTTCTGCCTGTCAGCAATACTATACATTGCAGCATCTTTGAGTTGGCGTGTGAGTATTTTAAAATTAGATGGGACTTTTTGGCTCTACAAAGATAAGAGCAGTTTTCTAGATGGGCCAGTCTATTTCCTCAACAAATCTCACACACAATTACGTATTTTTCTACATTTCTGTGTATACATGTACAGTACATCTGTTTGTCCTGTGGTGGATCTGTCTCTTTATCTGCACATCAGTTGTGAAGTCTCTTGATAAACCTCACAAAGAACAATTAACAATTGGAGGATGACCACATTTCAGATAAGCACCTTTCCCTTCTGTAACTTATTTATGCCACCTTCAGTAAACATGAATGTGACATGCATATTGTGCATTGATACCACAGATATACAACACATATCACCTCTACACATAAAATCCACTTGTGTACAGAAACACTAACTGAAGCTCTTAATCGGATGAATGTTGAAAATTTGTACTTGATGCTCACTCTGGGTGTCTTTGAAGGCTAGTGACAAAAAATGCTTTTGTTTCTCATTGATTTAGTGATCTTCATCTGTGTGTAGTCAAATGAACCATCAACTGTTTGCTTGAAATTAAAAAAAAGCTTTCTACACTCACTATACCATGAATAAAATTTTGAATGTAAATTTGCCTCTCTGGTTGATTATCATGAGTTGCTTATAGTTTCAAAATAAGATAAGATATTCCTTTATTATAATAAAAGATCAAAGATGAAATGACTGATTGCCAGACCTTATGAAAAATGCTTGCCGCTTTATTCCCCCTTGTGGACAAAAAGGTCCAACATTTAAGGGAACAACCACAAAATAAAATACAAAACAGGCCCTCTATAAATGGAAAATATGAAAATACACTTGCCCATGTGGCTATCAAAAACAATGAAGTACCAGTATATACAGTGGAAGCAATTCTATACTACACACGAGGGATACATTACAAAAGCAAGATTTTCAGTCACACATTCAGGCATTCGGTCACATGCACAACAGAATTATTCAATAATCACACAAACATTCCTCGCCTCATCCTGCACGTTTCTCTTGGTTAAGAGTTAAAGCAAAAAAGAAACTTTTTACCTGCCTTGGTCTACCTGGACTAAAAGTGTAAAGACATTAACAAAATTGTTAATCCACACTGACCAGCAATCACACTTGCATTTCTGTGCTGAATGGACACAGCTGTGTCAAAAAAAGGAAAAAAAAGGTTGATTTGACTTTCAGTCAGTGTGGATCTGGAGAGCACTAAAACATGGCCTCTTAACTGTCCTTGTCTAGTTGTGTGGTGGCCAACGTCACTGTTGTAATTGGCTGACTGATGCCGTGCATCTGCATGCGAGCCAGTTTCTTCTGTTCACACTCTGTCACCAGGTTGTTGAGCTCAGCAGCGCTGTAGCCAATCAGAGTCCTCAGGTCGCACACAAACTTGTAGACAAAGCGCTTACCCTGCACCTTGCTGATCATGTCCCCGTCGTAATAATACCTACATGAGGATATGAAAGTGAGCTTCTCTTGGTACAAGAGTTATGATATCTCAGCCTCTGTTGCTTTGACATTTTAATCAGTCCAACAGTTTTATAAAAGTGCAAAACAAAGCCACAGAACACCTTCAAAAAAAAAGGCTACAAACCTGAGGGCTCTACTGAGTTTCTCATAGTTCATAGTAGGCTTGTTCTTGCGTTGGCCCCATTTCTGAGCCACGAGTTCAGGCTGGTTGAGTTTGAACTCTCCCTCGTCGCCCACCCAGGAGATGCAATCTCTTGCATCCTTATCTGTGAGCAGCTCCAACAAGAACTGCCAAAGCTGGATCTGGCCATTGTTACCTGGCACCAGACAGACAAAGGGTTTGAGTGTAAATCTTTTTTAATGGCGTGCATCTATTTGTGTTGCATGCAGAGTTGAGTTGCAAAAAAACCCAAAACAAATGTTTTTATGTTATTTTTAATCATTATTCTTATTTTGTAAAAGCTATCGTATTTTATTATTTTATGAATATATTGTAAAAACTAATTTGATCCTACCTGACTGCTTTAAGGCACTATCAGTTTGAACAGTGTCTCTTATATGGACAATGGATAAGGAGTTGTGTGTGCTACCTGTGCGGTTGCCAGGTGAGCTGCGCTCCTCTCCTGAGATACGTGGAGCTCTGGGGCCACGGCTCTGCTTCAGCACCTTTATGGCCGTTGGAGTGCTCACTTGAGCTGGGATTATCTGGACAGCTGGAAATGAGATGTATATCTATTGTCAGAATGCGTGGTGATGTTTTGGGATGCAAGTGAAGATTGTTAAAGCATGAAAATCGTAACAAGAACACTTACGCTGATCAATTGTGACTGTTGCGTCTCCACCAGTCTGGTCCTGACTGGCCTGCACATCTAAAATAGGAATAGAAAATGGGAAAACAGGAAGAGTTACATTTTGAATAAAACTGAATGAGATAAAACTTTTTACCTCTGAAGTATGTGTAATCAACACACAATCTCCTAAAGCAAACAACAACCCATTCTGACTTACATTTGCGTAGGAGTTCCATGTGACTCCAGAGTATCTCTCCATTAGGCACTTTCTGAAGGAACTCTTCTTGACTAAAAGCGCAGAGCTCGCGACCTGGGATGTGAATGCTGCCTATTTCCATCTCATCAATGTTAAATTCCTTCATCACCCAAACAGCCCAGTGGATAACCTGATCGGCTGTCCAGAGCAAAGGATCTGATGGGAGAAAGCGAAACCTCATGTTTTAACAACCACAATTATTTTTCATATTATTATTAACCGTTTTTCAACATAGTGAGTTTCTCACCATATGGTATGCCAAGGCGGACCTGTTCTTTGCGGTAGCCTTCGAGTGCTGCAGCCCAGCGTGTAACCTGTTCGGAGGTTTCATCAGAGAGGCCAGACCTCTCCACGGTAATCAGTTGACCCTCCTCCACCAGAGCACCCTCCTCCCCTGCTGCATCTGGATCAATCACCACTTCTACTGTTTCTACTGGCTTCACAATTTCCAAAATGTTCAGCTTCTCCTCACCTGAGCAACGAAATATGTCAGAAAAAAATATGATACAGATTTCAAACAGCAATGCGTTACATAATTTGTTTTGAGATTGCATAATTCTTCTCAGATAGGTACCTGGCTTGGTTATAATCTGCAAGCTGAGCTGTACTGTCCCATCTGTCTTTACTCCCTGATCAAAGAGGCTGTGATCAGGATGAAGCTACAAAGAATAACAAACATATCAGATAACTCAAGTCAAGAGAAAGACAATCCAACATACGTTGCTGAAAGGCAATCAGACCTGCATTTACTCAGGGGGGCTCTGTGTAACAGCAGGAAAATCAAAACACAAAACACAAAAGTCGTCCCTATAGTGTATATTTTGACCAGACACACTACCTGAATGTCCTGCAGGCAGATCTCAAACGTATCCAGCGATATTTGGATACGGGGCTCCAAAAGCTTTTTCAAATTTCCAATTGGCTCATTGATGTCAATGTCCTGCTGAATCAGATCAGATGCATTGATCGTTTGCTCCTCAACTCTGGAAAAGAAAAATAACTGTAAATGTGTAGTACAGTACATGCAAGAATAATGCACCTCAAATGACCATCTTTATTACCCTTCCTCCAGGCATGCCTGTTTCTCTCGTTCGTCGATCTCAATCTCTATCATCTCTTCCGGTTCACTTTTAGACATTGTGGTTTATGCAGAATGAGCCAAGCTGTCAAAAAGATTAAGAAAGTAAGGATAGATATTTGTATAATATATGATCAAATTACACAAAAACTACTAAACCTTTATCAACACAGCGTAATGCAGGGATGGAGCCTGGGCCACGGAAGAACATGTTAAATTTTGGTGCAGATGCATACCCCCCCCAGTTTCTTTAGCTATGTTTTAGCATGTGTAAGACTGTTGGTCTTTGCTGAGGTATGAACTGTACTGAGTAACATTCCAGAGTTTCCTCTTTTACTTTTTGTTTTGGGTGGCAAATAATGATAATTTTCTGTCATTGCAATGTGATAAATGCCACAGTTGTGTTTTGGGTTAGCTCAAAGCTAATATTACTAATAGCAATACCAAATGGCATTCTGGTTTGCATTAACGTCTTTGTTTAAAATGTAATGGCAGTAATGTAATGTAAAAACTGGATGTTCATCATGCCTCCCAATTATAATAAAAACAGGATCTATCACATTTGAGACCCAAGAACCACCACATATAAATTATAACTGTTAATTTATTATCCAAAGAAATTAACAAAAAAAGAGAGAGTTGTTTCATATGTTCAATCTAATGGCAGTGAATACAGAGTTTATACTGTGAATATGAAGCTGCTCAGGAGTAGCAGTAGTACTTGTGATAACAGTAACAGTACTGAGGCCTTTCAGCCTCGACTCCTCATTGGTCTTGAGGGACAGTTCACTGACTGTTCGGCTGCTAACGTTAGCCAACTCGAGGGCGAGGCTTTGCAGTCTAAAGGCCAAACGGTAGGCCGTTAGTAAACCAAAATAATCACCAAGCACGACTCCACGTAGTACGAACATGTTGAATTAACACAGCAATCTAAGATTTATACACCAGGCAACACGTTTCGCTGCACTCAGGCTGATCCACAGCGAAGCAAGTTAGCTGCGATTTTGCAAGCAAATGCACCACAGGGGCGAGGCAGCCCGTTACACAACCACCGGTCCCGACGAGCCAAAAAGCGCTTAAAATATCCCTAAACCGCGCAGCACCTCGTGGTACAAGCTAATCTTTGCGAAAGCACACTTAAACTCTGTGCGTAGAAAACTTTTAAAACGGAAATAGAATAAACGGAAACAAAACAGCATAGGGCAAATGGAAAGGAGCCGGAAATCCTGGCTAAGGTTTACAGCGCCGCAAGACTTCCGAGAGCAGCCGCGATAAACACAGAGGCAACTTTAGGGCGAAAACTAACACTGACGACTGAAGAGTGATGTCGAAAGCGGTCTGAAACAACGTCCGACTTGACACGCACCGGGACTGAAGAGAAGTATGTACTAAAAAGCAGTGTTAATCTTGTTTGGATGTGTAGGCGCTGTCTGTGGCTGGGCGGTTGTCAGCGCCGCGGGAGCGTTACTGTTAGCATTTTGGCTAACTGTGAACTGGCGCAACTAACTTTATAACGTTATTTTTCCTCCGCTGATAATGGGAACGGACCGAAAGAGGTAGCATTAAGCTGTTACCGTGTCTTGGCTCTGTTTCTGGGTTGAATTGTAGGCGGCCTCTTTCCACGAAGCTAACTGGGAAACAACAACGGCTAGTTAGCTACAAAACAGCGGGAAGAGTCCAAGCAAGATAAACACGTCCCCCTCATGGCCGTAATCCAGTCCACTTTCATTATAGGAAACACTCCTGTCTCTGAAAACAAACATACCTCCTGAAATCCAGGCCTTTAGAGACGTCGGAGTATGTTCGACTGCGGTGGATAAGCAGCCAAATTTCACACAGTCGAGTCGTATCATGCAAGTTATTTGGTGAACTACACACTCAGTGGGGAGGGCGGAGACTAACTGGCATGAAGTTAAAACTCAAACAAAACCTTGGGAGAACAACGGCAAATATGTGCGTGAAACTTCTTGTTAGTTTGTCGTGCACTTGAATTTTTTTTTTTAGCAATTTCATTTTTGCTAGTGTAATTTTATGTCCTGTTCATGGACTTTTCTTAATGTTGTTGGAATTTGTTTCACGCCAGTTGCCACCGTGTATCCACAATTCAGATCTGAATAAACTTCACTCAAAACCTCATTTTCAAAAGTGTTTCATGATCCCTGAACTTATTGAATCATTTGTTGTTACATTTTTATTGTGACATCTATTATTATCAGATAGACAACAGATAGACAGGAACTCCTCTCCTCAATAAGGCAGCTCATTGATAACAGTCAATAAAACCAGTGTCTTGTGCAGAACCTTTTATAACAATGTGAAGTGCAATAAAATATTATAAGAATATGTGCAACAACAATGCTAACTGCTCAGGTACCAGAACAGAATTTATTTTCCTTTACATTTGTATAGTTTTCTTATTCTATTCTATTCATTTGTTGTTGTTGTTTTTAAACAGTACCATACATAGCTTTCTTCTCTTTTTGCCATTCATTAGAGGGACCTCAGAAACCGAATTTCGTTCCTGTCGTTTTCTATCATGTAAAGAACGAGTTATTATAATAAAGTTTTTGAATCCTTTGACTGTTTTGAATAAGCGGATATTAACAAAACAACAGATGAAGGCTAAATTAGTCTAAGTAGTTCAAAATTTGTATGGGTCAAACCCATTGTGAAGCCCATATTCCAAAAGGAAAATAATCTTGTACACTCATACTACCCAAATAAAGTAAGTTATTTTTACATGCATAAAATAAATATAGTAAACGAACAAAATTTAACATAAGGTAACATAAGAATTATTTTGATGGGGATTACATCATGCTTTAGAGAAACAACTGCTTTAGCATGATGAATTGCGACTCTTGTTTCGAAAGTTATACAGAGGACGGAAATGGCCTACATTGTAGGTAACATCCTGTTTGCCTTCCCAATTCCCACAATTTTTGAACGTCTTAAAGTGATGTAGGTACAGATCAATAAGATACGATAGCAACTAGTTGTTAATATATATGTTTATATTTATATATATGAAATAAAAACAAAATGATGACATGCCTTACATGTATAATTGTAAAACGTTCATAAATTGGACAAAATTTCGTTTTTTAGGTACGTGAATAAAGTGGGTTTTTTTTTTATTCTGAAGGGGTTGAACCGGAAGTGTTGCTGGCGGTTGAACAGACCGACCAAGATGGCAGAGTACCTGGCATCCATTTTTGGGACGGAGAAAGACAAGTAAGTAGTTTATGTTGATTTTGTAAAATGTTACATACACGTGCTTTTGTATTTCTAGTGTCACTTTAACTACCGGTGCTATATATGTATGTGGTGTTTACATTTCATTGTAGCGGGCGCTACGTTAGCTTTAGCTAACAGTGCAAGTATGCTAGCGATAGCAACACACCGCGCCATTCATGTTAGCTCCTGCAACATTTTGTTGCTAGGACAGTGCCCACAATGAGGTTGCTTGTCGGAATTAAAACATGATCGCTTACTAATTAAACTCAAGTAAATGTGATACTACCTTAATTTGAGTTAGGTTTAGCGCGCACGTTTTACGTTTTGAAATCTAAATGGTCTTTGTTCAAGTGGAAAACGTTGGTAGCTGTTGTCACCTCAATAGCTGTTGTTCCCCTAACACGCGTGTTTTTCAATGTATATAAATCCATTCTAAATTATTAATGTTGCGTGGAGAGTGAAGTTCAATTTATAAAACAAATGTAAACGAAAGATACTTACAAGGTAAGAGTTACGACTTAAATAAAAAATGTTGTATTCATGTTATAAGATATTTTAGTGTATCTGGATAAATAATTGCTATAACATTATTTTTTGAAATTCTCATGAAAGCAGTTTTGTTTTATGCCAGCCTTTTCTCAAATCTCATCATTTTCTTTTTCCGCAGGGTCAACTGTTCTTTTTATTTTAAAATTGGTGCCTGTCGGCATGGAGACCGCTGCTCCAGATTACACAATAAGCCAACTTTCAGCCAGGTACAGTCCTACCCTCTGTTTTTCTACATTTCCTAACAGTTCATTACTAGATGATAGTGTTTTATTATACTGGTAATAACAAATGTGCCTAATACCAAAAGTAATTTTTGAGTCAGTTAAAATCTGATAGAGCATATCTCCCGTTTAATGTAAATATTTAAAGCCTGTCAATTAAATTTTACTCGAGTTAAATTGGAGGATTGTTTTACTAGTATTATGGTTATTATATTTCTATATTATAGTCACTAGTTCAAAGAGTATTGAAATTTGATGTCCAGGCCTAACCAAAAGTAATCATCCCAAAAATTTATATTTTTGTGTTTCAGACTATTACCCTCCTGAACATTTACCGGAATCCACAAAACAGTGCCCAGTCTGCGGACGGTCTGCCTTGTGAGTGTCAGCCCACAACAGGGCTTTGTGAATCTCAGAAATATTATATTATCCAATCACAAACCCACATTTTTTCTGTCTGATATAAGACCTGCTGTAAGTGGACAACAGAAGAGTTTTAAATAGACATTACCTATCTGCAAAGGCATTCTGCAATCCCAATGGTAGGTTTTTATTTACCTGTAATTATATTATTGCATTTAAAGCAAATAGTGACTTGTTATTTCTAAAGATGTCAAGCATCATGCAACAATGTGGCATCAGAACAGCAGTGATCTATGGTAGTGGAGAAATAGCACGTGAACAGTTTTAGGTGTCACATTGTCATTAGCCAGACATGGCAGAGCACGTGCTTCACATTTATCTTCCACAAGAGGATTTAAAACCTAGCAGACAGCTTGAGAGAAAAACAGGTAATAAAGAGTGGGTGGGTGCTGCAGAAGACAAGCGAATCACAAGGTATCAGAGGTGTTGTGTTTACATATTGTACATTAAATTGATGTAAATGTTCTTTTCTGCATTTGAATTGAAAAATGCCCAAGTAAAGTGTTAGGCAACTGCGTAGTGAAGCTTTTGATTGTTTTGTAAATTTTAAACTTTGATGTGGCCTAAATGTGGTCTCATGCAATTCAATCCCGTCATACACCAACCAGAAAACGGAACAGCCTGTCCAGAACTTTTTTATGCCTCAGATTGTGTAACATAAATGTAGAAATATAAACTGTGGCCATTCTTATGTGTTGTTCTCTTTTATAACCACCAGCAGCCATCAGTGACATGGAGATGCAGGAGCACTATGACGAGTTCTTTGAGGTAAATCATGCCATCATAAAAATTGTTTGATGTTCACGCTTAGCTCGGTGGTCAGCAGTATTTGTCATATTTACAGTGCAGTGGTATTAATCCTGTCATCAAGCTATCATCCAGAAAATAAATAAATCAATTATTTTTATTTCGTAAGATATAAAGCAGGACCTTCAACAGTGAACATTCAAATACATGACATTACATTTCACTTTTCTCTACCATAATTTCAGGAGGTTTTCACAGAGATGGAAGAAAAGTATGGAGAAGTGGAGGAAATGAACGTGTGTGACAACTTAGGGGACCACCTAGTGGGAAATGTGTACGTGAAGGTGAGTGTCCCAATAACCAGATTCGTTACCTTTTAACATGTTTTTTTTAAGCTTGTGTCAAGCCAGTGATGCGTTACCTTACCTGCAGTTTCTTGATGTTTCTTATAGTTCCGTTATGAAGAGGACGCTGAGAAGGCCGTGATAGACCTGAATAATCGTTGGTTTAATGGGCAGGCCATCCATGCTGAGCTCTCTCCTGTCACAGACTTCAGAGAAGCTTGTTGTCGTCAGTATGAGATGGGGTGAGTGTGTGAACATGATACTGAGCTTATGTTCTCTATTTACTTTCTTCTTTCAACTTAAATAACAAGGATGTGAATCGGTTAATTCAAAAGTGAACCTTCTGTTAAGATGTAAGTTTTAAAGCTGCTCTGTCTGCACAGGGAGTGCACTCGTGGAGGCTTCTGTAACTTTATGCATCTGAAGCCCATCTCGCGTGAATTGAGGAGAGAGCTTTATGGGCGCCGGAGGAAGGGGTACAAGTTTATTCTTGACCATTACATTGTGGCGCTCGGGTGTAAACTCTTATGCTTGTTTTATATTTATTCATTATCATTCTTTCTGCACTTTTGCAGCCGTCATAGGTCTCGGTCACGATCAAGAGAGAGGCGATCTCGCTCTAGAGACAGAGGGCGAGGAGGTGGTCGTGACAACGAGAGACGTCGCTCCAGAGACAGAGAGCGTTCAGGGCGATTCTGAACCACGAGCCATGACTACTTGTCCTTCTCTCACATATCCATACCTGGTCTTTTTTTAAGTTTGTATTCTAGGACTAACTGAAAGGTACCTGATTATGAAGCTGTGACTGCATTGATGGCCTTGATTTTTCTTGATATCTGAAAATGAATTTCACTTCATTAAATGGAACATTTTTACTTAATATGGCTGATCTGAGCATTTCTTTCTGTTGCAAAAGCAAATTGCGTGTTATGTTTCTATATTATAATTACAAGTTATAAAAAGTATGAGTTGGCTATTTATTAGTTGTATGTCATATGCATAAAGAGTTTGTTATTGAACTCCATTTAAATCTGAATCAGTTATTCCTCAACTTGATTCTTCATCTGTTCTGAGGGTAGCATCTGTAATGTATTGGTTGACCAGAAGGAGGCAGTGGTGGCACATTACAGGGACTGTGCTATGTGTGATTGTGCGTTAGCGTTGTGTAATACTGTACTGTACAAACTGACAGTTCCTATTGGGAGCCCCAAGTTCATAGCTGCCGTCAGCCATAATGTCATTTGTTCTTCAACCCAGTGCAGTACTGTTGTATTAAAACCTTTCATGACCACCCATCAAAAAGTGCATGTTTGAATGAATGGAGTTTTTTGTTTGATGATGACTTTTGTCCAATCATAAACAGCTTGTGACTTGTCTGTAAAGGTATTTGCTTTTTTGTGCATCATGATGCCTGATGAGGGGAAAAGAAAGGAAAACGTTTCCAATGACTTGCCAGCTCCGATGTCACTGAATATTGACTTTGCTTGGAAGTGACACTCGCTGCTCTGAGCTAGAAACTGTAACCATCAGCTTCATTATTAAACAGGGCCACTCTGCAGGGGCAAACCAGTCATAGCACAACGAATATAACAGCAGATGGAAAACCACAGCCACACTGTCCTTGACTGGAGGACAGCGTATATGTGCATTGGTCATCTGACCTACGACTGTATCTGTTAGGGAGACACAAAAGTATCAATCCGCCAGCCTTTTCCTGTCGTCAGTCATTTGAAATAATAGATCTATTAAAAAGAAAGAACAAAGAGTTGTGTTTTGTGATGTTATGTTTTAGCCTCATTGAGCCACTTAGCACAAATGTCTTTCAGCTCCATACCTGCTGGCCTGTGCACAGATACGCTCAGTCACTTTCACACAATGTGACATCGTTTGCACGTTGTAACATTGGCTTCTTGGTACCAGCACTGCATGACAAAATGTTTACACACACTGGTGTGAACGACATGTCCCTCGGATACTGGCAGTGACGGAGGGCCGTCGTCACTGGGCTGTTGCCTACGGTTATGTCACCCAGTTGGACTCCAGTGTCAGTAGCAGGCCTGCTGGTGCAGACGCTCTGGCCAATCAGTGGAGTCACTGGGTCATGGCAGCTGCAGTCACGACCCCTTGCCTAGAAAGCCACACTTGCGTCAGCACTCCAAACGGTCCGGCCTCAATCTATTACAATAGCTGTTTGTCCAGTGGAAATCAATAGCGTTGAAAATAGCACAGTACAGTGTTTAATGATGAAGAATGCACCCTGTCTGGTGTCCCACACTGTCTGCTCCATCTCCTACACACTGAAGACACTTTTGTACTGAAATCCCCTTAGGTTTGTTTGGTTAAAAAAAAACAACAACAAGGAGTTCAAGGCTCCAGAGTGATACAAAGTGTGTGAGATGAGAACTTGGAGAAAATAGGAAATATGGATCCTCTGATGTGTTTTGACATATTTGTAGTCGTAAATTTGACCTGTTTGACTTTGCAATTTCTGTTTACACAGTTGTTATTTGTGTTTACACGACATGAATGATTTCTATTTCGTTGGTTCCATTTCCTTATATTTAAGTTCACTGTTTTGTGTTCCCTATACTGTACTGTATTTATATTGCATGGTTATGTTGAATCATTTTATTTTCTTAAAATAAATCTCAGATTTTTCTGTCCGCTTTTCCAAATTAGCCTGTTGGGGGCTAATACAGAAAATTCTTATCACTTCTTACTGGTTCTTCTAAGAACAGATCTGTTTGATAATTGGGCTATGTGAATAAAGACATGTAAAGAAAATAATATATATAATGTATAATAATATATTAATTATATAAATATTTTACTGCTTTACAACAATACTCAATCCCATTGTTTTTGTTGTTTTCATTTCATATGCTGACAGTCAAACAATGGAATTTTAGATTTTCCGTGTGACAGTGAAGAACCAGGGGTCAGGGCCTCTGAATGTGATCACAGTTTATCTAACATTAGCAACACATTGGCTCTTTGTCAGACAGAAGGCTTGTGATGTGCTCGATCGTGTTCATGCTCTGTTTCATTTGTTTCTATTTTACCACTTGTTTTGTGGGACACGCTTGCTAACAGAACATGCAGGTTCTCTTTTTTGTAGAAAAAAAAATTAATCAATACCAGAAATAGCAAAAGGACGAATTAGATTCACACACATTAAGGTTTTTAGTTTTTAGAGTGAACTATTATGCTTTTATGCACTCATTACACAACACCACTGAAACAGTACTGACCTTTGGCACTTGAGTATTTTCCTTGAAATGCAGGCGTTATTTGTTTCTGTGTAACTGCCCCAGGTGAAGATCGGATCAAGTCTGAGACCCACTCGAATGACTACCTAAGAATCTGCAGTTCACCCTCAGACTAGAGTCCACGGGGGATCCTGTGGTTGATCCCTGATAGGAAATGCCTTTTTAGCCAACAGGAACACAGCACAATGGAGAACACTGTGAGAAATCACAGGGTTGTTTTTTTTTAAATTGAAGGCCGTTTGCAGGAGAACAGGGGAGCAGTGGAGAGGAAGTGAACGCGTCCTGGTTTCAGTTTTCTCGTTTTGCGTCATCCCTTTGTCAAAACGTCTATATCACAAGAGTGTCAGGTAGTGAAATGAAAGCAGCGGCCCTGCCGCCTGTCATCCCCCCCTCTGCTTTCTGTCATCTGCAGCATTCATCATATTGTTCCCCTGCACTTAGACCACAAAAACATGAAGAGGCATAAACCTGACAGCAGGGGGAACAGCTTGAATACACACCTACGGACAGAGATAACAAAAAAGAGAGAGCACTGAGAGTGATTGAGTTGCAGAGTTGAAGAGAAAAGAGAATCACAGCAGCTGTTTGCTCTGATGCCTCTTGTGCGTCACACTAAGGCCCCTCAGGAGAAGCGCAGCAGTTTGGAACTAACCTTTGCCCTTCACAGGCGGGGGCAGGGGAGACCGTTTACAATTGCACTGGTTGCCGAAATGTGTTTATTGTTTCCCATATTTTCTTACAGTGGTCCCCTCGGAGCGAGCGAATGTCGAATCCTCACGTCTCTGTTTCTGCTCTGATGTCAGCCAAGCGTTAAACAAGCCCGGCACAGAGGACAGACTGGGTTGGGTCCAGTTGTTGACATAACCTTTTTAAAAATCCAAAGTCAAAACCGACTTCCCCTTATCTTATGAATAAGTAGAAATGACATGTGATATTATTTAGAAATTATATATGACATGTGTTGCTTTTGATTATTGATATTTTGGTACCCCTCCCTAATAAGGCTCCTTTTATACACAACTTTTAATCTGTAAATGACTGATTTATAAATAATCCACATATTTGGTTACACAATATTCTTTCTGGGAACTATACTACTCTAAACTATTTCTATTGCCCCCAACACTGTCTTATCACCCGTTTGTTTGAAATTCACTTGTACCAGAAACCACAAATGTAGGGGGCGCTATGATGGTGAAGAGCAGATTTTAAATTCTTATTTTTGGCAATGTCAGTGGGTATACAAATTAAAAAAACTGATAATATGCATAGTGGGGTTTTTTTGTTACAAAACTGACAAGTATTAACAAGTAGGCAGTAGGACAACACATCCAACACACCTGTGTTTTCACATTCTTGAGGTTGGACACACACCCAACCTGCTCAATAGATTGGAATCTGGTCATGAGAATAAAAAGGGTGGACACATTTACGGCACCTAATTTTTGTTAATGCTGCCACAGAGTGACGAACGCACAGACTATACCAAAAAAAAAAAAAAACTGGGTCAGGGAGACCCACATATGCATGATCACTGGCACACAGACCCACACGTACACAAACGCACAAGCCCAGTGGTGCCTCTGAGAGGAGTTTGATGCTGATGTGCAGCGAAAGGCAGAGGTGGTGCATTAGATGGAGTGTAGAGCCTCTCTGAGTCCGATTGTGCTGGTGTGTCAGCTTGTCCAGACAGACACTCGTCCACCCACACACAGCCTGGAGTGTGGAGGTGTCTCTCAGGGGACAGGCTTTTCTGTTACGAAACCCAGAGTTCAGGCCTGTAGCTGCTGCAATTTCTCTATAGTTAATGACATGAATGCTGTCTGCCTGGTAACAGAGAGGGTCAGCGGGGTCGGTGTCAAATGTTTTTTAAATCAGACATCCATTACCGGATTATCCCATGCCCTTGATGTTAATGAAGGATTTAGTGCACGGTGCATTCGCAATTAGGATTTCAGTCATAGTTTCAGTGTTTTTGTTTTCAAGTTGCCACAGTTATTATCAATCCTGTGGGGAAATTAAAATACCTGAGTTGCAATCAGCCCCATAGAAGAAGATAATAGACAGTGTGAGTGTAAAATAACTTTATCAGTTCCGTTCAAGTGCTTTCGAGCAAGGCAGTGCACTTTGAAGTGACTCCTGATGACAAAACAACATATGTTTAGATTCGTCAATAAAAATTATGTTGAGGGGGGTTTAAATCTATAGCTTGGTTGGTAGTTGTTATACTATTAAAATGTAGAGTTTTTACCACTTTGCACTGTGAGTAACAAAATTCTGTTGCTGGTTAAAGAGTTGTGACTTTTTCCTTTTATCGCTCGGCGGACTTTACCATTTCCTGGCTACTGATGTTTTTAGCAAGAGTCGGGTCATTAATCCCGTGGCTGTTAAAATGTGTCGCTGCCTCACTTTGTGTCATTTGATGTACTTCGGTGTCTGTGTGATCAGTGACCTTGCATACCACGGGTTTATGTAACGTAGCAGTCTCCGTTGTCACGGACGTGCAACACGAGCCCTGACACAGGAGCCTGAATGCACCATATTATAGTATGTGAGTGGGATCACTACGCAAAAAGGCAGAGCATCATGTGTTTGATTCGGTGCAGCTTTTTTTTTTAATGTCAACGAGGGGATTTTGTGTCACATACTGTACTGGTGAATGTACAGAGAGTCTTGTCAGATGAGATGCTGTGACTCAAGAGGTTTTCCATTTTGGGAGCCCCCAATTTCCCATCTGTTTTTGTCACCATTGACGTCAGTACCTTCAGACTGTCACTGAGTGAAAGGGGTTTCCTGCTTGATGCCCCCGGAGAGCTTCTGCCAGCCCTGTTTCATTACCGGGTAAACCCTAGGGGTTTATTTACAGGCCAGTGACTTTCAGCCAAAGCCGGAGCGACTACTTCAGTGGAAAAGTGAGCAAACTTCCTGACTAATCCCCCAGCTTCCTTGTCTCTTTTGTTTGGGCGCCGGCAGCTTCCAAACAGGTGTTTGTCCAGTGAAATAATAAACTCATTTGTCATGCTTTTCCCTCCGCGAAATGGCAAGGCGAACATAAGACCATGACGTCAACAGGATGTGCGCTCACGTCCTGTGAACAGAGTGCCTGTTCCTGTCATTTGACTTGCGGTCATGTGGCCGTGCAATAACTTTGTGCCACAGAGACGGACCGGAACTAATACAGCTGGGCAAATCATGCAAATGAACAGAGACGAGATGGAGTGGGATTGGGGGGCAAATGGTTTTAGTACATGACGGGGCATAGAGAGCGGTCAGCGACGGGGGCGAGGAAATGTAATAAATATATGATATATGATAAACGAGGAGCAGGAGGCGCAAATCTGTCAGACACGACTGTGAACGACCTCGACAAATTCACCAGAGCCTTATGACTGGACTGGAACAAAACCCTGCCTCTTGTCTCAGATAATCAGATCTACTAAAGCAGACCCTTGCCCCCATACTGGACCCATTTTCCTGCTCTCCATCTGGGTGTACAAGCACTCATGACCCCCTCAGAGACACACACACGCACACGCACACACACACACACACTTAGAGCTCTGCAATCCTGTGTGAGAAACAGCTTTAAGAAATGAAAGGCACACTTGTTAACGTTTGCAGACTGTTGGCAGCGTTGTGTAGCTGGTGTAGCTGACGCAAGCGCAGGCTGATGACTTCATGTTCATGTGTCCTCTGCAGCCTGGAGAGGCGACGCAGGTAAACAAACAAGCTGCGTTCAGCCGAGCCAGAGACAAGGAGCCAGTCATCCAGCGGAGAGGCATCTGCTTTGACCTATAACCAGCAGAAAAACACAATCATTGATGTGTTTGTGTGTGCTTAAGATCATTGAGTAACTCATCTTCAGTGTTCTGTTATTGCTGAAAGTCAGTCGCCAGCATGACATCACAAGTCAGCTGCGTCCCAAACAGACAGACAGTCATGAGAGCGATGAGGATGACTGCACATGCGTGTGTGTGTGTGATTTCTTAAAAGATGCACTAACCGTACACCTACTTTTGTGGAAATATCTGTGTGCGTGTGTGTGCGTGTGTGTGTGTGTGTGTGTGATCTGTGTGAAGTAGGTTTTTCACTGAATAGGAGTAGCTCTCTCATGCAAATGACAATAAAGAGCTTCTATCACATTCTATTCAGTTTTACTTGATATGTCACGGCATGACGATTAATTCCAATTGTAGCTTAACTACTAGTGGTTCTTTCTGCATCCCAAATAGGAAGGATTGAGGAATCTGTGCCAGCAGCAGCGTGCTACCCACCTGCAACATGTGGTCATGTCATGACAAAATAGCAGCACCGTCTCTGGTGTCACAAGTCAAGTGTTACAGGAGCCGGGGGCCCGAGAGTCGGGCTCAGTGACGCAGCCGTCATCTGATTTCAAGTTTCCACACAGACACAACTTCTGACACGCCTGTGTCATGGTACGACCACATGGTGCAACAAGTCGTCGCTATGGAAACCATTCCACCGCAGATGAAAAAGTGAAGTGAGAGATTCCACAAGGGCCGATAATATGGAAAATGGTTTGAAAATTGGGATGAATCACATGATATAGAGAGATAAGTTTGTGGCGCCCTAAAAAACAAAGAAAGACAAAAGACAGAGTGGAGAGTTTAGCTTTATGTTTACTTCCTCAGAACAGAGCAAGAGGAAATGATGCTGAAGAATAAGGCTGGTGATTTAGTATATTTTTGTTACTGTGGCTGGTTTGTACTTAGAAATAAATCTTAAAAATTGGTAACGGAAATATGTTGTTTGGTTTTTAAAATGGGCTAAGTTGTTTTTTTTAGAATAGCTGGACACTGTTTAGGCTCAAAGCTCACATATAATTGTAGGTGACTATATTTTCCATGTCATCCTGTGCAGATTCATTCTGACTGTCTTCATTTACATAGCCAGACATTGTGTTGATGTTTATTCACTTGTTGTCTGCAGATGGATTAGAGTTAGATTAAAATGTGTTGCAATAAAGTGAACACCATACTTGCTAAAATAAGCAAGTAGAATGTTAGCGCTACCATTCCCGTCCATGTCATATACTGTTTTGTTTTGTTTTGTTTGCACTTTGGCTTATAAAGGTCTGAACAAACACAAATCAGCGATATATAACTTTGATCATTTTGTGAGTCTGTAAAAAGACACACAAAAGAATGGACGACACACTTTGAATGGGCGCCAGGTTGATCCCTTCACAAAGGAGAGCGGCCGAGCTTTCGGTGTTCAGAGAACTTGAGAGGGTTAGTGAACAAAGACGAGTTAAGAGCTAGTAATAATCAGTTTGTGTGCGTTTGTGTCACTGTTAAGACACACTAATTCAGCACACAGCTGCTTGATGAACTCAGTATGAGACAGTAATGGAATGTAATGCCTGTAATGGAATGCTCACACAGACGCCAAAGACTGCTGTACAATATTAACAAAGCCTAAAGTGCGTCAGAGCTCTCACAGCTGAGAGTGTGTGTGTGTGTGTGTGTGTATGTGTGTGTATATGTGTGTGTGTGTGCGCCTGTGTTTGGGTGCATCTCTTCGGTATGCGGTTTCCTTTAATCTCTCGCTCTACTGTAGTGCCACACCAGTCCTGGAATGATGTATGAGCCTCCAAATCAAAGTCCCTGGGTGGTGTCGCCATAGTGACAAGAACAATGGCAGTGCTGCACATTAACTTAAAGTGTAGGGTGAGTGCTATGTGAAAGATTACAGCGATGAATAGCGAGTGACAGAGTGAGGACAATTAGCTGCTGGGTGTTTTGGCTTCCTGGGCCTCATTTAAGATATAATAGCTTCTAGTTATTTAAAAATTCTGTGGAACGTCATAATAATATTTACAGGCTTCTTGTTTTATTTAATTGTGGCCGACAAAAAACTTTTTATGTGCTTTATCGCCATTACGTTACACAACACATTGCATTACATTAAAACACAACCCAAAATAAACGATGTATCGACTGGCAGCAGTCTGAAACGTTGCGGCAAATAAAAATATGAAACAGATGAATAACAGAAAAATATCTTCTTTTTTGAGATTTTTTTTTTCAGGTTGTTAGCTGTTAGAATATATCCACAGTAGTTAGAGCAAACTCTTTGATCTCGCTCCAGCACCAATTAATTCCAGTAATTCCAGTGCTGGGTGTGTTTACAGGTCATGCTGTACCTGCCTTAATAAGACACTTAAGCTTCACATTTAATACCTGTGTGTTTGTGTCACTCTCATTAACAAAGCAAAGCGTTTCCCACTGTTCACAAAGTTTCACTCAAGACTGCTGAAATGGTAAATTCCAGCGAAAACAACCTGCCCAGACTGTTAACAGGAACAAACAGAGGAGTCCTTCCCCACCTTTGTTATTTACTTCCACCTGATTTCCCATGAGCTCAGTTTTATTTATACAGCTCAGAATCACAGATTGCACTCAAAGGGCTCTGCAATGTCAACAACACCCAAACAAGCCCCACTCTCTGGCCCGTGATTTTGTTTAGGAGAAACTAAGCTTGTGTGGGATATTTAACAGTGAGTGAACACAAGTGTCTGGCAAATATGGCAGGATCACAAGATCTCCTATGTGAGGGTCATTAAAAAGGACTGTTCACGCCCTTATAGCTCTGCTTTTGGCCTCAACCTACTCGGGCTCTTTAACTTCTGAATGCAAGTCGGTTTTACAGACACTATGATGACATGATCCTTTCACACTATCGCATTGTTTTTACACGACGTCTTGCTACATTGTTGTTTATATTATATTATATTATAAGTATTTATTGTTAGTATTGATGCTTTTTCCCTAAAAGGTTTTCCATTGTTCATATTTATTAATGTTTATGTGTACTACAGTCTATAGCATACATCCCTCACTGTGGAAAAATAATTAGGAAATGAAAATCTTGGATCTTTTTGTTGCCCGTTTTCCCCAATTGGATGTGCAGACTGATTTAAACTGTTAAGCACAGTCATGCTGTGCACTTCCGAAAAATGTTTATTTACTCTGAACCTCCGCGAGTTACACAAATCCTCTGGTATTTATCCGCATCCTGCCAGAGGGCTTGATCATTGACAGTGATGCCTGTATACACTTTCTCACTCACGTACACACAATTAGAAGACTGCTAATCTCTGAGCAAGAGGCACTGGGAGTATCTCTGAGAATATTTTTTTTTCACTTTAAAACATGCCATAACTATATAGTCATATTCATAGTCCGTGCTCTTATTGTGCACAATAACTGGAGTTTCACAGTTTCTTATGCAATGGTTTTTATGGCGGTTACAGTATCGCTGACTTAAGGAGTGGTGTGAATTTCCCTTCAGTCATCATACTTAAAGTTCTTCTCTCATCTACAGCTGATCAGTGGGCGTTTTTTAAAAAAACATTTCCCCAACTGCACTTTTCTCCGCAGCATCTGCTTTTTGTCTCGTCGTCTGTCTCTTCTGCTTTTGCTTGCATAAAAGGTCTCTGGAAAAGCTCTTCGCTCAATGAGTTCCTTATTCAAAAAAACACTGAATGTTTTATGCCAAGTTCTGTGTGTGTGTGTGTGTGTGTGTGCGCAAAGAGTTGGAGGTGATAAAGGGTCATCCAAATGCTCTTCACACTCAAGTGCGTAATAGTCCGGGCCAAATCCCCAAATGCATTCAAAGTCCCTTTTTACTCTCAGGTCCTGAAAAGAGCTTTTCTCTTACACTGTAGTGTAAGAACAAATAACCCAGTAACTTCAAATTCAAGACTGCCACTGTTTTCAAACGCCATATAAAGGTCACATTCTTTGCCACAGACTTAAAATTAAAATCATGTTAATAAGCCAAACTATTGTACCAAATGCATTTTTTTTAAAATTAATAATCATGAACATAGGTACAGAATTTATTTTCATATATTATATCACTCATGTGGTACATCATATTATTATTATATTATTTGTGTCATAATCATTCATGTAAGGAAACAATGGGAGCTCAGGGACAAACTGTACTGTACTGTGTTTCCTCACACTGGGTGACCTGAACGGAGCTGTCCCAACCCTGGAGCTCAGTTTACATGGACAGATACACAACCAACTTTGATGAGTTATATACAGAATCACCTCCATTTATCTGTTACAGAGACAGACACTGAATACTCTCCCGGACACAGGACAAGGACGGTGAAGCAGGACATAAGCCCAAGAGGAAGTATGATGATCTTTGCAATGTGATTATATAAGCAATCCACAGTATTTAATGTCTTTTTTTTACTAATTTATATCTTATCTTATCTTATCTTATCTTATCTTATCTTATCTTATCTGTGGAGTTCCACAGGGTTAAAAGTATTGATGCATTTTAGTATTTCGATGATTGTGATGGCTGTGGTTGGTTTCACCTGTGGCAGCAGACGAGACACACCTGATTCCACTCAGCTCAACTGTCTCCTGCTCTATAAAAGCCTGGTGTTCACTCCATTAGTATTTGTTTGCCTTGACACTGCCTGAGTCTGTCTCTGCTTTAAGGTCCAACGGAACGAATACATAACAATGATATGTTAAACTGTGCTTTGAAATAACTGTTAAAGTATTGAATTTCACTGTTACAAAGTGCATCTGTAACACATTATATGTGTTCAGTCATTCGGAGGGCTGCTGCCAGAGTCTCAGTCAGAAGACATAAAAACGCTCTGATCGTGTTACATCTGCATTGGTGGAAAACAAAAAAAACAACTTCCTTTACCACAGTGCAGAACCAAAAACAGGATGCACACCTGATGATGGTTCACAGCTCACCTGCATTTAGGCTAATACCAATGTCAGTATTTGTATTTAGAAATATGACAATAATATAGTGGCTGACAGTAATTTTTGAAAAAAGAAATGCGAGTTTAAAAGTGTATTATCACTGCAAATATATTAATTGTATCCATTGTATGTATCTGTTTGTTCTAGGACATTAAGGTTTCATGCTTAAAAAATATGTCGTACCCTCACTTGTTTGTATGTATGATGTTTTGTATGATGCATGTATGACACTGAGCCTTCAGGGGCAGATTCCTGAGGGTAAAATCCACATGTCAAGCCATATGTTGCATGTATAAATGTATAAACATATATAGTAACATGACCATGTATGTTTGTGTCAGTGATTTGTGCTGCCTAAAAGCATAAATCCATATAGATAACGGCAAACCAGCACATTACTACATTTGGAACAGACAGTACTCTGTGTGGTCTGGCTGAAATTAGAATTGAGTTTGATCACTTTCTTGCTGTCTTATCTATTTGTAGATAAGGAGCAAGCGGGGAGAGAAGACACGCACAGCAGGGTTCGCTTGGCTCTGGAATGATCTGGCTTTTCATTTTGCTGCTGTCTCCAGTGTAGTCTTTCCTGTCAAACACGAGACACTTGTCTCTTCTCGGATTTATGAATAACAGGCCTGCGGGCAGTTCATCAGGTTCTTATGCATCATCAGTTTGCATCATACCATTGCGTATACATGTTGTTGACCAAAGTCACATGTTTTGTTGTATGAATAATGAGTTTCAAAGGTTTCATTTGATGCATCATTAGTCAGTATGTGCCGTGAAAGTCTATAATAAAGTCTATAATCAGGATAATAATTATTATTATATATCATTTGTTTTTTAATGTAGGTAAGCATAAATGTATCAAAATAAACAAACACTTGTTTATATAGTGTTATACAAAACCAATGGCCTGAAGAACAAAACGTTTCCTGAGTTTGTAGCTATTATTTTCATTTTAAACTTACAATGAGAAAGTGCCTATGAAAAATGGCAGTAAACACATTAATGATTTAACAGCATAGAAACCAAAGCCAGTTTCGGAAGTGAACTTTATTTAAATAAATAGCAACATAAATAAACAGTCTTTCTTGAACCAGCAGTCTGTTCTTTGAGTTCTCTTTCAGTTCCTTCCCTTCACACTCACACATGCACTCGGACGCACACAGACATGCACATGCATACACAATAAAGTAACAAATAACAACGGATAACAACGAAAACAACAACATGGAATACTTCTTATCCAAAGTGTATCAAAAGGGTCATTTTACAGATTTGCATCAAGAGTCTTAGTGTTTCAATAGTTTCTATGAAGTTTTTTTTTTTCATCATGAGAAGAAAAACAAATTGGTAATAAGAAATATGAATAAAGTGCAATTTCTTGCTTCTGTTTACACAGCAAGCTCAAAGGTCAAAGAAGCTATGATAAGGGGCTTCTGCGTGAACAGCCTTTAATGGAGGCATCTATTTTAATTTCTTAAGTGTTGTGATCAGAGATGGACACCTCCGACTGTGGTTTTGTTCAGAGAAAGGCACAAGTGTTGGTAATGAGTGCAATCAACCTAAAGTTATTGGGTAAAAAGGTCAATACTGCATGTTTCCAATATAGAACATGGTTTGGGAAAACAGTGCCCCTACGAGAGCTTTTCACAGATATGTGAGAACTTAATAAACTTCCAATATTATGCATCTCCTGCAGTTTTCTAATACAACATCTGCACAAATATATCTGCTTGTTACATGTCATTTGCACCAGTTTCTAGCCACTTAATGGACAACTAAAGACAGTTCAGCCTCCAGCACGACATGGTATTGCTATGATCTGATTATTTCCTTCTTTTCTATAAAAAGTACAAAAACTGAATACCACCACGGCCCTGAAAGTAACAGCTAGAGATATCGACAACATGTGTAGCATTAAGGTTTGGTGGCAAAAGGAGTTTTTTCTCACAGCAAAAGCTAAGGAGATCACGTGGAAACGCTAGCGAGCCACCGTGCTACATATTTAGACAGCATTCGAAGATAAAAGTCAGTAGTGTGTCAGTGATAGATCACTCGTCTCTTGTGCTGTTCACTCTTTGGTAAAACCCCACCCTCTTCACAAGAATCACACAAATGCTGTGTGCACATTAAAGACAGCATTTGAAATGCCCTCAAGTCCTTCCTCTCAATTTCTACAGTGTCACGTTATTATTATTATTATTATTATTATTATTATTATTATTATGTTACATAACCAGTACCCTTCCTCATCAGCGAGCCACAACAGCAAAGTCAAAGAGACCAATTAAAAGCCAAATAAAAAGCCTCAGGCATGTACACTTTGACCATCCTATGCAAAGTCGTATCTTTCCTTCGTATTTCAATGTGAAATATTGCACTGTTCCTACAGTCTTTGTTCTGTCCATATGGAAACTGTCCTTCCTCTGATATTCTGGGATTGACGACATGTAGTTAAAAGGTTTTTATAGTTTTTGTTTTTTTCAGTTTCCAAATTCGTGCCTGAGGAGGTAGTAAAAGCATCTAAAGAAAAGGTGCTTGTCAAAGCAGGAGTTACAGACTGTTGGATCCACGTACTGTCAGTGAGCTGACCGATGTACTGTACCTATTGTGCTTTACTCAATCAGCGAGACACTTTCGTTTTTGGCTGTTGAGGATGCAGCAGTCTTTTTGCCGCTTGAGGTAAAAGCAGCATTTGCGTAGCTATATAATAGTCCTGCACAGAAAACAAAACAAATCACAGTTTCAGTACAAACCAAAGTCGACTCCTTCAGTGAATGTCTGTAAGCTTAGGGCTTCGCTGCACTGCTACAGAGAAACGTGTCTTTCGAAAGGCGAATAAAGTGGGGGAAAATGAACAGGGGGTGGAAAAAGAGACAGAATTTTGGTCATATGTCCAGTCGAGTGAAAAAACATCAAGAAGCAGGAAATGACACATGGAGTGACAAGAAAAGAAAGAGGAAATGGAGCCTATCTTTTTTTTTTGTCACAAAATTAAAACCTTAACTTAAACAGTATCAAAACACACGTGAGACTAATTGTATCAGCTAGTGTCAGCTCTCATTTCATTCAAGTGAGTCTGTCTGAAGACTGGATGAGAGTCTTTCAGTCTATTATTGCTTCTCCGGCTTTCGGATACTGAATTAACAATCTCATCCAGAGTTTGGTTATTGCTTAGTCTTTAGCTTATACGATATCGAAAGCATTACCACGTCATACACACGTGTACGACGCGCGCACGCCATGTACACCGAGTGTAAGCATGTTGGTTGCATCTTCTTTTTTGTTCATCCTCCTCTCTTTCCTTTCTCTTGTTCTTGTCTCTCTTTTCGTCCAGGCTCAAACTCAAGTCGTTTGGGATTCTTCCACACAGTTGGCTCGTGTTTTACTTCACCATCACGCAGCTGCTGAGCTGCGGCTGCCCGGCCAGTCCCAGCTCCTGCATGTCAGGCTCGGCGCTGGAGGCCGCGGCCAGGCTCCACACCGCCGGTTTGGACATGATGGGGAAGGTGGCTTGTGTTGCAGACTGTTGATGCTGCTGGAGGCCGGAATGGGGGTGAAGGTGGGGTTGCTGGCTGATGTGGAGGCGGGCCTCGAGAAGGTAAGCAGCAGAGGCCACGGGGGACAGTGAGGACGAGTAGCAAGATGAGGAGGATGAGGAGCAGCCAGAGGAGGAAGTCTTGAGGGTTTGTTGCCAGGGGCCGTGTTGTACACCCACTGAAGCTTGTTGAGGAGGCAGGACAGAGGAGGTGGGGGTATCAAACATTGAGGAGGAAGCATATATGGTTTTAGGTGGAGGAGAGGGGGCTTGCTGCTGGGCCAGAAAGAGCAAGGGGTTCTGAGCAGGTCCAGTTTGAGCTGCTGGGACTTGAGGCTGAGGCTGGTGTTGGATCTGCAGCATCCTGGAAAACAGACAGAGCATCAGACACCGCACCAACATCTCCCATCATGTCCTGTCTTTCCATCTGTGGCTCCCCTCCTCCTCCCCCCTACTGTTTCAACACATGATCTAATGTGTGGTGTTTCATAACAGCGTACAAAGATATAGCGGTAGCGTCTCACCTCTGCTGGTGCAGCACCTCTTCCAGCATGCTGCGGTGCTCCGAGAGGGCTGGACCCAGCGACCCCCGGCTGCCGCGGTTACAGGGGAGCGGAGGGACGACCTGCCTCGTCAGACCCTTGATCTTATTTAATCCCAAAAGCCCTTTAGTGCGCGTGTTTTTCCTCAGCTGCTGGCGGAAAGCTTTGAGGCCTGCAGAAAGGCATGGGACAGTGTTACCCGATACTCCTTTGATCCTCTACAGTCACACAGTAGACGTGAGACAAGTTTAAATCTGATTAGACGGGTGGCGCTTTGTTTCATGATCCTGCTCCTATACCTTGTGTGAGGGACGTGTCAGAGGCTCTACGACCCTCTTGGAAACTGACGGCGGGCAGGCTGCTCTGGGCCTGGGGAAGGAGGTGGGAGGAGAGGGTTAGGGTGGCTCCGCCTGGCAGCTGAGCTCCACCATCAGCCCCGGAGGCCAGAGGTGTTGACATCCCTCCCATTGCAGCCTGCAGAGTAGGGGTGGGACTGGATGAGGACATAAGACAGCTGTCCGAGGAGGCGCCATCTGAGGGGCTGACCACAATACCTTCACAGGAAGAAAACAGAGAGGAAATTAGATTCTGTGTAGCCGACGGAGTGAGGATTAACATGTGCTTTTTACATGTTGGTCCTACTAACATGGTGGGTTGCACTGGTGGAAACGGGTGGACACCTCAGCCAGGGTGTGTCTGCGGGAAGTAGCAGTGGGAGGGAGCAGAGGCCCGAGAGCTTGCGACGCCTCCTCCTCCTCCAGGTCCCTGGGTCGCACCTCCTCACTGATGCTGGTCTCCAGCAGGCTGTTGGGCGAAATTGAGCGATTCCAGAGCAGTCGGTTCAGGCTGGCCTCCACTGGAAACACCACGCGCTGAAACGGAGTGATGGAAGACTGAGCCACTGATTTTCAACGAGACGGACAGTGAAAGTCTCTCAGCTACCACCAAGCTGCTGTGCTGTCAGGTTTTATTAAATATGTTTACCTGGAACAAGCCACCTTGATCACACTCCACCTCGGAGTACACAGGAGGAGTACTTTTGGCTGGAATTGAAAAGGCTGCGGTCCTAAAGGTGTCGGTGGACTCCAGAATCACCTAGCAGCAGAAAGCGAACCGCTTTTTAGACATCACCCAGAGAAAGCAGGTTGGTTCTGGACTTCATTGAACCTGATACCGAGAGCTGAAGTGCTCACCTCAGGACCAGGGGAGTCTGAGGTGCTCCTGGGTCTCTGGCTCCAGGTTCCACACTGGCGGCTCAGCTGCTGGGAGCGATGCTCTCTCACTCTCTCCAGCAGCAGGTAGTAGATAGCAGAGAAGTGATTGTAGCTGCTGCTCTGCAGAGACTAAAGAGAAGGACAGAGAGAAAAGACAGAGAGAGATCAGTGGTGTTGTCACTCTGTTTACCTTCTAAGGCTCTTGATGACTTTTTAGAGCCATCGCTTGTGATTTTACAAATTAATAAAACCCAAAACGTTTCTCTTGCTCAGTCACCTCAATAGTCCTCTGCCGGTCGATGCCCAGTGTGTTCATGATGCCCAGCACGGGTTCACTGTAGTCGCCCAGGTTTGAGTTGTACTCTGTGAGCGGATGGCTGAGGGTCTTGTGGGCTGCTGTCGGGTCTGCCAGCATCCAGCGGTGCTGCTTGATCTGGGCCACGGTAATCCTCTTGGCCGGGTCCACCACCAGCATCTTACGGATCAGGTTTTCACAGTCTATAGGGCGTAGGCAACAAATGAGTCTCTGGCTATGGGCATTTAAACAGAACTGGTAATTAGAAGCAATTGTCATGATTAACAACCAGGATAATAGGTACCTTCGGACATGAAGAAAGGGATTCTGAATCTTCCCTCTGTGACTCTTTGTCTGAGTGCAGGAAGGCTGGGTCCATCAAACGGTAGAGAGCCACAGACAAGAACGTAAAGTACCACACCAAGGCTCTGTGGAGAAAACACACAAAAAACACCCTTTTTTAGCATTGTTGATGCTCATTCTTTGAGTTGTGCCGTCTTTAGTTGCCTAGTTTCCTACTCACCCAAATGTCCAGCTGAGGCCCCTCGTACTCCTTCCCTTCAAACACCTCAGGGGCAGCGTAAGGCGGGCTGCCACACCATGTAGACAGAGGCTCCCCTGCATTGTAGAAGTTTCCAAATCCAAAATCTACAAGACACCGCCAAAGATACACAACAGTCATGTTATTCAACGATGTTTGTTTTCTCTGCATTCCTGCACAAGGAGACTAAGATATGTTTCCTTCCTTTATCCACAGTGCCTTATGTAATTTGTCAACCTCATGATCAGGTGTTAAAGGCCAGTTCATATCATGCTACTGTAAACATATCCCCACCCCCCCAAGGTTTAGCCAGAATATTTTCCTTTATGCAAGATTGTCTGTGCTCTAAAGTCATTTCCCCTGTTTGAAATTAGTCTTGGTTAAAAACAAGAGTGATTCACACTTAATTAGCAAACAGACAACGCAGCAATGGTTTAATTGGAAGGCATTAGGAGTCCCACAGCAGCAAATCGTTTTCTTCAGACCTACCAGCCAGTTTTATATTCATGTTGGCATCCAGCAACAGGTTCTCAGTTTTTAGGTCACGGTGAACGATGTGGTGGCGATGGCAATAGTCCACAGCAGCGAGAATCTGCCAGAACTTCTTTCGTGCCTCATCTTCACTCATGCGGCCATTCGAGGTCAGGTGGTCTGCAGGGAGAGAGTGTATTTTAGTCCACATTTAAGGCAGGCATGCTGTGCGGTGTCCAATGTATTGGGTTAACAGGATCAAAACTTCATTTGAAAGCTGAACTCACCAAACATCTCTCCGTTCTTCGCGTACTCTGTCACTATGTACAACATGTCTTTGGTCTCCATGACCTATGGGAAAGACAGATTGAGAATATGAAGGCAATAGTTAAGTAACTGGGTCACGAGCAGCTGGCTTAAAAAAATACATTTCAAAGGTTTTAGTCAGTTCCAAATCATCATTCAGTGGAAAAGGCTTCAGGCTTTTCCTGGCATGAGATGTTTTACAACCACAGATATTTCCTTCTCATACTTCTCCATATACTTGTTCCACTTGTTCCACATAACACCCTGTTTTTCCACGTTATGTGTAATTGCATAAGAAAGCCGTCATTGACTTCCTGCATGTGTTGATATCATGCAGAGACACGGACCCAAATGGGATAAGCGTTGCGTTCACACATACCAACTCATGTCAGAGGGTTAGAAATGTCTCCCAGCGGCGTTGGACACTGACTTCCATGCTGCCCTTACAGTTTAATTCCTTGGATTCAAACAGGCTGCGTATCAAAAACACCATCAACTGCGTGGCACACTGTGTGGGCAACAATTACCGCTCCTTCCCAGCAGCTCATAGAAAGCTTTCAATTCTATGAGCTCCCTCGGGAACAGAGGAGTGGAGCTAAAAGGTTGAACAACAAAGCAAATTTTCCTCACATGACAAAGCCCTGTCTGGATAAAGGCTGCGGGCCAGTTCTGAATTAAATGTCACTAAATTTCACTGAATGGCGAGGCTTAAGAAAGCCCAGTGAAGAATGAGTCCATGCACAGATGCCTCCAAGCGGGAGCAGTCTTTATCGGCGAGATAGGGCAGCTCTCTGGGGCTCTGTCACCTTGAAGTGCAGATGACGTCATGGCTCCGTAGTACAGGCACCGCACGTCAAGGGCCATCAGCACCCCCCACCCTCCTCCAGAAGAAGATTAACCCCTTAATGTACAGCTCCATGTGCCTTGGAGTAGCTTTGTGAAAGCTGTATCACGATTCCACCATGTTTTTATGGCTGCACCTTTCCCCAATCTAGGCACTTCAGATAACCTGTTCACCATTTCTGCACGTATTTAAAAATATTCAATCGACATTCACATCTCCACAGTAATAAAAAAAATCATTCAATCTACATTCACATCTCCACAGTAATAAAAAAATTATTCATGGGTTTGGACAACGGTGGTTCAGCAAACCAACGGGTGTGCGTGGTTGGTACAAGGTCAAAGAGAGGATGAGACAAGGAGAGAGGGAGAGGCATCTGTGATCCTTGAAAATGACGGGGGAGCAGATTTTGTTCTCATGGGACCAGTGAGAGAATGGAAACAGCAGCTGATTTATCAGCCCTCAGTCTCAGACCCCAAAACTCTGCAACAACACTAAGAGGATGTGAGCCATGGGTCACAAGATAGTTTTGGTAATCACCAGAGTAGCAAGCATCTGACTGGAATTACCACAGACAACCCAAGGACATGGAAACGTTGCATAGGAGGTATGACAGACAGACAGACAGACAGACAGAGACAGACAGACAGAGGTCGTCCATACCATACTATAGCGCTAACAAATACAGTCATATGGGCTTACACTCTGTCTCTGTCATTCCATATTAAGATCCATAAATACTTGATAGGGTGTATTTTTTTGGATATTAGTTCTACTGGAACAATAAACATCCCGACATTTTTTAAAGATTTAAATATTTAATACTTTGTTTATTGTCACTTAAGGCAAAAAAAATACAACTGTTGTTGTATTGTTCACAACTGCAAAACCAGAAAAAGTGGACATTCTAAATGTTACTTAAAATATAATTACTTAAAATAATTACTTTAAAAAAAATCAGTTGTCACCGAGCTGACGACTGATCTTTCTTTGGCACTGGCTCATTAATTGTTTCAGCTCTACATTGCTCTAATATGAGATACTCATCCCTCACAGCTGTGCTGTGAATGACAGGAAACACTGAGGCTTCCATGGAGTGCGGTATGGCGTACGGCTCACTGTCGTTATGAAGGAAACATCAAAAATCAGAAGCTTACAGAGCTAAACAAAGGGCGTGCGTTTGCATGGCTGTGTGTTTTGTGTGTTTACCATCACGCGTGTGCAAGGTCGACTGAGGGGAAAAAAGCGGATTCCTTCCACTAAGTCTTCAATTTGATTAGAAGTTTTAAAGCAGTGCTTTGTGAGCTGGCCTTCACGTGAAGCCCAGACACATTGCACTTGGCTTTAACAGATGCTAAATGGGCTTAACGTTCAGACCAGTGGGCAAATCCTTAATCAGCACTCTCCCGACTGGTCTGTTTACCATATCGCTGCAAACACATCTGACATTATAAAACAGGAAGCATCTCAGAAATGCATTGTTCTCTGGTGTCATGATAATTCTACCGCTCTGAATGTAACACACCCAGGCACGCAGGCTCAGACACACACACACACACACACGCACGCACATAGAGGGAGAGGTCAAATGGATTGCACTAATGCTGTTGTGCTGTACTTATGATTCAGTGTACTCTGAGAGTCGCCAGCTCGCATCAAGCCAGTGCAAACAACCTAGATAACAAATGCCCCTTACTTTGGCCCCACACAATCACACTGCTGCACAATGTTCTGCATCACAACGCTGTTACAGAGGGATATGAATTTGTCCCTGCTTTGCAGAGCTTTCCACGCCACTGCGCTGAATTTCCACGTTCACGCTTGTATCCCCGCACAGCGAGCTGTCAGAGACAAGGCTGCACAGTGAGCCTTCGGTGACAGTGATACAAGGTGACCAACACACTGCTCACACAGCGTTCTGCACAAACGCACACATGCACACATGCATGAGCAGCTACACTGCAGGGAGATGAAAGATAACACACACCTGGTACAGTTTGATGATATGGGGGTGGTTTAGCAGCTTCATAATCTGCACTTCTCTGTAAATTTTCTCCAGGTTGGAGGGACTCAGCCTGGTCTTATCAATTATCTTTATAGCCACCTGGGAACAAAAAAAAAAACAGAAAATATGTAAGTATTGAAAAAATATTGGTAAAATAAATGTATACTTAGGGAGAGAGTTGCTCACCAGTGTTTTGGTGACTTTATGTTTGGCCAGTTTCACAACTGCAAAGTTGCCTTTGCCGAGGGTGCGGATAATCTCATAGAAGCCGACCTGCAGTGGCCTTCCCTGGGCAGGGCTGGGCTGACCCCCCCTGCTGTTCTCCGTCATGATCACCATGGTGCAACCAACAGTCTGGAGCTGGAATAAATTAAGGCTGGTACCTGCAGAGGCAAAGACAGAGACAGACCGGCTATTTCACAGAGTTTTCTTTCATAAGATTGTGTAATTTATCATTGTAAATTATATAATTTTTTTAACATTACGTCAGATGTTATTCAAACTAAAAGTATATAGAACTTGTAGGTGGAATATATCAGTGAGTTTAATGAGGAAAAAGCCTGCGGTGTGTACAATTATAAAAAAAAAAGTTCCTCAGTGCAATGGCGTTACAAAATGGAAAATAACTTTAAGCCTATAAATACAAATAGTATGTATTACATAAAGACAGATCAGATACGTTTGGCTTTAATGTGTTACTTCTGTAACTGAACACAAAGTGGAATGGGCGAGAAGCGGAGTCGCTTCATAGTGAACAGTAGTAATTACTTCTCTCAGCCTGTGGGGAGGATTTAGAAAAGTAGTAATAACTGCACTCCGGTGAACCATGGATTTCAATAAAAGTCCATTGTTACCTTATAAAGCGGACATGAAGCAGCCACAGCTCTCAGAGGAAGCGTGAACCATCCCACGTCCACAGCCAAGTGTCCGGCAAACAGCGAACAAACACTTTGTTTCCAAACAAACCGGAAGAGACGCGCGCGGAGCAACTTTTTCTCCTGCGTCTCCACTTCACTGACACTGACGACAACAACAACAACAAGTCTCTGTGCCCGTCCGGGACGAGGCTGTGACCGGTGTGTGGCTGTGCGCTCCGGCGGAATGCGGAGCGAGAGGCTTCGGCACTCACAAGGGGAACTCCTCCTCCTCCTCCCTCACTCCCCCCCGCCGCCACCATAACAAATTGATACCCACCTTATTAACGTCACACCCGCGTCAGAGCTCAGAGCTGGGTGCAAGGCAAGGCCGGAGCCGAGCGCAAGGTACAGGTTGCCCGGCAACCGCGCGGCTCGGGCGCGCGGTGACGCGTGTGCTGATGGTGGGGTTGCTGGGAGATGGGGACGGTGACGTCAGTCGTAGAGATGTGTCACCACGTGATGTTTCCTGCTGCCGGGCTGTTGCTCGCGAACAGCCCCGGGCTCACTCCACTGGCCGGCTTCACGGGGAACTGAAACAGAAACCAACTGGTGATTGTTTTTCAGTGTTCACTTAGTGAACGACACTGTCTCTATTCTATTCTATTCTATTCTATTCTATTCTATTCTATAGTAATCTATCTATCTATCTATCTATCTATCTATCTATCTATCTATCTATCTATCTATCTATCTATCTATCTATCTATCTATTCTATTCTGTAGTAATCTACATATTCTATTCTATTCTATAGTAATCTATTCTATTCTATTCTATAGTAATCTATCTATCTATCTATCTATCTATCTATCTATCTATCTATCTATCTATCTATCTATCTATCTATCTATCTATCTATCTATCTATCTATCTATCTATCTATCTATCTATCTATCTATCTATCTATCTATCTATCTATCTATCTATCTATCTATCTATCTATCTATCTATCTATCTATCTATCTATCTATCTATCTATCTATCTATCTATCTATCTATCTATCTATCTATCTATCTATCTATCTATCTATCTATCTATCTATCTATCTATCTATCTATCTATCTATCTATCTATCTATCTATCTATCTATCTATCTATCTATCTATCTATCTATCTATCTATCTATCTATCTATCTATCTATCTATCTATCTATCTATCTATCTATCTATCTATCT